>JAMJFZ010001249.1:6422500-6920000 GCA_026225945.1 Cricetomys ansorgei
AACAAACTGAGCAAGCCAGTGAGCAGCACCCCCCACGGCCTCTCCTTTCAGCTCTGGCCTCCAGGCCCTGCTCTGTTTGAGTTCCTGCCCTGACTTCCTTCAGTGATGGGCTGTGATCAAAACACGTGAGCTGAAATAAACCCCTTCCTCCCCAAGTTGCTCTTGGTCATGGTGTTTAATCACAGCATTAGAAAAACAGACGGAAACAATAGACTATATTCCAGGGAGAAGCAGGATGGCCATTTTCTTATCAATTCCCACAAAGACATGAATCTATGTCATCACCAAATCCAAGCTAGGAGCACTCAGTCAGAGGCTGTCGGGATAATTTTTAAAAAGTAGGAAACCCCAAACAGGAAATAAACCCATCGCCTGCAGTGTCAGAGGCCACGGCTTCCTCCAGAGCCCCATCCACTGCCATGTAGTTGTCCGTGATGTCCACGATCAGAGGTGCTTACTGCAGGCGTGTGCCAAGACCCAGGCGAGAGGCCACTGGTTAGATGCACGCACTCCCCTGCATCAGACATCCAACGACAGTGTGCTCTCCGCATCTCCCAGAAGTCTTCCTGTTTCCTCACTCACTGGCTGACCCACGTGTCCTAGGCTTTCTGGGGCAGTGAGGCTACAGTGTAGGCTCACAAGGGAGACGCAGAGGCAGTCTCACAGTCTCTCCCCTGCCAGACCTCAGCAGACAGAACCACTATCCCGGCAAGCGCCATGCTAAGCTCCTCAGGTGTTCGATTGATAGCACATGCAGATCACGAGCAATCAAACATCCTTTACACAAAGCCAACACCTGTAGACAGTACAAATGCCAAGGCCTAGGCAGCCCTTCCCCCAACAGTGCACAGAACAACCATTTTCAACATAACTGGAAATAAACTTCTGCAACACGTCCCTCTGAGTGGAAGAGGACTCCTGGCACTCCGGCCCTTCCAGAACCTTCCCCCAGGGTGGAAGACTGTTGGATGTCATGAGTGGTTACCACGGATTGTGACCTCTGTCTCTGCAGCAGGTGTGGCTTTCTCAGCCTGCCTGCTTCCAGGACACAAATGGCCAGAGAAGCCCACAGAGCAGGACAGAAGGAGGCTTCCAGCCAAGGGCCAAAAAGCATAGTGACTCTAACTATCTGTGAAGTGTAGAGGGATAGCCCTGTGTGAGAGCTAGGGTTTACATTCAGAGGCCTGTGTGGTCGGGATGGAATGTAGACACACCTTTAATCCGAGTATACAGCAGGTAGTGGTGGTCCATGCCTTTGATCCCCAAGACAGAAACAGAATGTGGAAGCAGACACGGGAGGCGGAGCTCAGAAGGAGTCAGTGTCACAGGAGAAGTGACATCAGAGATGAGTCAGAGTGAATGGCAGACAAAGTGACGAATCAGAGGAAGAGTTAGCAGAGTGAGTCAGAGTGAGGACACACCCAACTCTCATGAGAAAAAGGCAGGCGCTCAGCTCAGAACAGTGTGGGGAGCTGAGTTCCCACAGTACAGCTGAGATTTGCTTTGCTGAGATTTGCTCTTGCTATCTTCCGAGAACTGGCTTTTGCTGAAGTTCACAGAATCAGTTTGCTGAATTCCCAAGTATGTAACCTTGGATCATGGTACGAGCTGTGTTCCCATCGCAGGATACTGGGCAAGAGAAAGACCATGTTATCTCTAAAGTTCCTGAAGTTTGATATTTTGAAGGACTTGTGTACTTCGCTTGTGCACTTTGCTTTGACCAATGGAATGTAGAATTTAGGGGGCGTGAGCCTGTAATTTCTCAATAAAAAAGAGCTCCAAACACTTGTTTGGGGCTAGTGTAGTTTGAGATTACCCATTGAGCCATGTTTTTATCAATCCTCACTTCTCCCCCTCAAGAGAACTGTGTTGCCTTGACCGGCTGGTGTCGGCAGAACAGAGTCAATTACAGAAGCAGGCTGAAAAGTCAGAGTTACAGGTCAGTCAGTTATAGAGTGAGTTACAGAAGAATCAGTTACAGAGGGAGTGTGAGACGAGCAGTCTGAGCAGGCAGAGGGGGACAAGGCGCAGAGACAATGAAGCAGGCTGGCTGAGATAGCTTAGAGAAGAGTTTGAGCCTGAACCGGAAGCGTCAGAGTTCAGAAGGAGCTAGTGAGAGTGGCTCAGTAAGCAGTAGGTCTTGGAGGTTGATGCTGAAGCCTTCTATGTGCGGGCTAGCAGTTTAAATGGTCTAGATGGCACAAAGACTGAAGCCTTCCAGTTCTAGGCTTAGATTGTACAGAGGCGGAACTGCTCTAGGGATCCAGGCGAGAACTGGTGATCGAATTAGACAAAGAGTAAACCGTCCTCTGCTCTGAATCAACAGCTACATTTGACACCCAACAGTTACAGCAGAGTCAGTTACGGCAGGCAGAATGGGGCAGTGAGAGCTCACAGAGACACAGAAGCAGTCTAAGAGTCTGATTTCAGAGGGAGCTGGTCAGGGTGGCTCAGTCAGCAGTGGAGGCTTACACGTTCCAGATTGTATGGAGGCTGAAGCCTTCCAGTTCTAGGCCTAAGAGTGCATTGTATGGAGACGGAAATGTCCTGGGCTTCAGGCTAGAACCGGTGATTGAATTAAATGAAGAATAAACAGCCTTTTGAACCAAACAAGCATCTACAGTGAAGAACTCAGTGTGGCCACTCCCAAGGAGGAAGCATGCAGAAGCTGCCTTTACAGGTGGAGCCCGAGTGAGCCCTCATTCCTGGGTGACATGCAGGTCACAGCCTTGTGAAGCTCCTGCAAGAGGACCCAGGGGGACCCTGCCCTGTTGCTTTATATTGCCCAGTGTGTAGTGATGTCACCAGTGACCCATTAGGATGTCAGCTCCGAGTGCTCCCCCAGAGCCTCTGAGCTCAGGTGTTTGTATTGATTCAGAACTCCTCAGGTGTTCTACTGATAGCACGTGCAGATAATGAGCAATCAAACATCCCCCACATTAACCCAACACCTGCAGACAATACAAAATGCCAAAATCTATGCAGCCCCTCACCGAACAGTGCACAAAACAATTATTTTAAACACAACTAAAAATAAACGTCCCCGACAGCCGGGGAGCAATGAGAAACACGTGTGCCGTGACCTTTGAAGGATGTTGCATGATGACCCTTACCCTGTCACAGGCTGTACTGCTCAGCCCAATTCTAGCTGAACCCCCTAAAAAAAATTCCACACATTGCAGGCTGGCCAGCATCTGTTTATAGCATCTTTCACGCATGTAACTGCTCAGTGTTCATCCCTAGGAGATGGTTGACCCACATGAGGGAGAGATGGAGTCTCTGTGTCCCCCTGATCCTCACACTGACTGGAAGAAAGACCAAGCTGGGTCAATAGCAGGCAACGAAAACAGTCAAACAGAACAAAGGGAGGCCTTCTGTGCAGGTCCTGCTGTGGGAAGAGCTGCATGGGTATTGGGCCAGTGCCCATGGGAGCTGGGGGCAGAAAGGCCTCCTGCCATTAGGAGCAAGCCCCAGAGCCCGAAGGATTAACTGCAGCCCAAGAGCTGATCCAGGTGAGCCCTCCAGGGCAGGCACTCTGCTCCAGCAACGGAGGAGATTACTTAGTTGGCACCTGCTCAAAGCTACCTGCAAGTCAGGACTCTGCCCACCCCCAGAGCTAGAAACAACACGCAGTCTCTGGGGAGCGTCAGCTCTGTTAACCCTCTGTGGACAAGGAGGAGGCAGGCTGGAGCCTCAGAGCTCCAGGAGGCTCCGGAGCAGGGGTCACATTGTGGGGTACCCTCCGGGGCACTGTTGAGTGTCAACAGCAACCCTGGCCTCTGTTCACTAGAGGTCAGGAGCAGCTCCCCAGTTAAGACAACCAACAAAACGGCCTCAGACACATCCAAATGACTCCTGGGGCTAATTCATGCCTAGTGGAGGGCTATCATTCTTCAAGATCATAGAGTCTCATTCATTCATTCATTCATTCGTTCAAGATCCCTCAGTGTTGTAGCCTCTGAGGTAGCCCCAGAGAACAAGACAGGAAGACCCTTACTCTCTAAGGACCTGCAGTGGAGCAGAGAGAGACAGGAGAGCGACCCCTAAGCAAAAAGTGGGGAGAGTGGGGGCAGAGCCCTGCTCCACGAGCAGACGCAGAACATCTGTTCACCGTGTCCCCAGTGCCTGGAACACACCAGGTGCCCAGCGATGGGCCACAGGAACCGCTGCCAGAAGGACTCATCATTAACTGGAAGGAGGAAGTACCCCGCCCCTCACTAGATAGCAACAGTATGCATTCAGTGTGATCTGGGGAAGACTGCTCCCGGCCCAGGAAGCAGCAGTCTTTGATCTAGGGTGGGAAGACTTGATGTGTTACAAGCTTGCCAGGCCTGTGCTCCCCAGGGCCAGCTTCGAGGCAGCTGCCAGCAGGCTGCCCCTCAAGTCTGGAGCCATCAGCTGGAAGTGACTGTGACCCTCCATTGTTTTGGCCTTCTAGATTGTGCTGAGCACAGCCCAAACAATTCTCTTGCCTCTCACTGGATGGTGAGGTGGCCAAGGCCAGAGGCTAATCTGCTAATCGGTGGATCCTCAGCTTCAGAACTTTGCCTGGCATACTCAGCCAGTGTGTGATGGAGAGATGGATGGACAATGGATAGATGCATGGGTACATGTATGATTGGATGACCACATGGGTAACAGTTGGAAGGATGGATGGGTGGACAGATGGACAGATGGAATGATGGACAGACTTCCTATTAAAGAAGGCTAGGACACTTACTCTGGGTCTTGAGTCACTGGCGGGGGCGTTCTCTGGTCTCAAAATCTTATGTTTTATTTCAGTGGTTCCTGCTCTGTACACCCATCAACCACACTCATGGATATATGGGTGGTGGATAGGCAGATGGATGGATGGATGTTGGAAAGATGGCCAGGTGGATAGGTGGTTAGCCACATGGACCGATAGGCGGGTGGGTGGGTGACTGGCTGAAAGACAGATGAACAGTTGGGAAGAGAGTTGGAGGGGAATGAATAGATGGAGGGTTGTGGGATTGTCACGCAGCTCAGTGGGTCTGAGGGCGCCTAGAACCCCAAGCTCTCATTCTGAAGAGCTGGAGGAATCTGACCCTCCCCTCTGCAGTAGCTGACAGACCACAAGCCACAGCAAAACAACCGCCCCTCTCCAACAGTGTGCGATCTGGTAGAATTGCTTATCTGGAGTTACAACTAAACCCTTCCTTATAAGGTCTATCCCCCTAGTCCCTGGGAATACCTAAAGCACCCCAATATGCAAGTAGGGCTGTGTGTCCTGACCAGTGAGCTTCACTGACATTCTTGGG
This sequence comes from Cricetomys ansorgei, assembly GCA_026225945.1. Lineage (NCBI taxonomy): Eukaryota > Metazoa > Chordata > Mammalia > Rodentia > Nesomyidae > Cricetomys > Cricetomys ansorgei. The sequence goes on from JAMJFZ010001249.1 coordinate 6,427,780, forward strand.
ATACGGGGACCATTCCTTCCTTTGTAAGCCCTTCTCCCAATAAATGACTCTAGTCCCTCTGCACTAGACTCCTGAGATAGGTATGTGGTAGAACCATGCCGCCTGTGGGGCTTGGCCAGCCGTGGAGCAGCCTGGCGGAACCTGGAAGCCACGGGAGGGACCTTTTTTTATACAATAGAGGGTTGGATGAATCGGTTGGCAAGTGGCTAGAAAAGCTAAAGGATGGTTGGGCAGATGGATAGTTAGATGAATTGATGGTTAGGTGAATGGGCGTATGGATGGGCACATGGGTGGCTGGATAGACGGATAGATGGACGGACATCATCTAGAAAGCGTCAAGACAAAACCCAAGCTTTTAAGATCTGAAAAAGCCCAGGATGAGTCTCTTGACATTCTTCACTCACCCACCTGGGCCTCAGGCCTCGCCCACATGTGCAGTCAAATGCCAAGGGCTGAAATCCTTCTCAACAAGATGACAGGAAGTTGCTGGCACCCTAGCACACCAGGATAGGTGTGTCAGGAGACAGCCTTACGGTTGTCATGGCAACCTGAAGTGTAATCACTGTCTCTGCAGACTCCAGTACCCTCTCTCTCTCTCTCTCTCTCTCTCTCTCTCGGGTAGGGTAGCACTCAAGCTCAGAGGAGCAATGGAGTATTGGAGACAATGGGAGCTAAATCTTGAACAGTGTGTCACGGGTGAACTTGAACTTGTTTTCGAAAACAAAAAGCTAAATCTCAGGGGCTCGGTCTAAAAGCAAACGACATCTGTCAAGGAGAAGTGGCATAAAGCAGTGTTGCCCACCAGGTGTGGGGAGGCCTCCTGGTCTGCTTTATAGCCGCTGGGAGCTAGTTCTCAGTCCCAGCTGCCTCAGCTTAGGACTTAGGTACTCCAAAGGTCAGCTTCCACACCTGGGGTAAGGACCATCCGTCACTCTTTAATTTTTTTAAGGTTTATTTATTTACGTATATGAATGTTCTATCTGCATGTACACCAGCATGCCAGAAGAGGGCATCAGACTCCATTGCAGATGGTTGTGAGCCACCGTGTTATTGCTGGGAATTAGACTCAGGACCTCTGCAAGAGCAGCCAGTTGTCCTAACCACTGAGCCGTCTCTCCACCCACCCCCACTCCTCACTCTTAAGGAAGCAGCCATAGAGTCAGGCAGCAAGTTAGGCCAGAGAAAGCATGGGCAAAGGCCCTGTAGGAAGAGTTCTGTTGTGAGCAAGGGGAATATGGGAGATTGGTTAGAGAGACTGGACCAGGCAGGGCCAATGTGGGGTGCAGCGTATACCCTAAGGTTGGAGCAGGCAGGGCCCATGTGGGGTGCAGTGTGTATCTTAAGGTTGGAGCAGGCAGGGCCAATGTGGGGTGCAGTGCGTACCCTAAGGTTGGAGCAGGCAGGGTCAATGTGGGGTGCAGTGTATACCCTAAGGTTGGAGCAGGCAGGGCCCATGTGGGGTGCAGTGTATACCCTAAGGTTGGAGCAGGCAGGGCCCATGTGGGGTGCAATGTGTACCCTAAATACACAGTTCTCAAAATATAGATCCAGGACCTGGATCTTGGAGAACTTGCAGAAGACTTCAGGCCCCAGCCCAGACCCTCGGAACCAACACTGGAGGGCAGAGCAGAGGCCTGGGTTTTCACAGCCAGCGGGTACAGCAACTCTGCAGAGGCTGGAGTTTGCAAATCATAGCTAGAGGCAAGAGGAAACCGAGTGTTTCAAGAAGGAGAGCGTGAGGACCAGACTGGGATCTGCAAAAGTCTCTCTTCTGCCCTGTGCTGTTTCTACTGGTCATGTATCTCCTCAAAGAACAAGATCAATCTATAAGTCCAGTCGCCAGGCCAAACACAGGAAGCACGGGTACATTTGAACTACCCTCGGTACACAGCTGGTAGCAGGGGCCGTATTTTATCTGGCATTCTGACTACAGCTGAGAAATTTGGGCGTTTCCCCCTTCCCTGCCTTCCCTGGGATTGGGTGGGAACCATTTCCTGGAATCTTCTGGAACAAGGGCTTCATCTTCGAGATGCTCCCGTTGATAGAATTGCTCCCGGCTCCGTCACTTCCCCAGGGAAGGTCTCGGCTCAGCCAAAGTGACTCATACTGAACCGATTACTTTCAAAAAGAAAAGAAAAAAAAAAAAAACTAGTAATAATAAAAACGACTGAACTGTTGTTTATTGCTGGGCTGCAGTTCAGACAGCTACTGTGTTGCAAGGTCTTGATTTATAGCCTTTTCAGGGCCAGTCCCACTCCGGGAGAGGAGGCTCCATCTTCCTTGCCTGCCAGCTCTTTTCACCTGCTGGGGGGCATCTCTGGAGACCGCGACACTGTCCTCGTTGACAGCCCGCTGGAGGCTTCAAGGCAAAGTTGGCTTCCAGCTGACGGGCTAAGGGGTGCTCAACCCTGGACTCCAGGGGGACCCACCCATGTGGTGGGAATGAGTAGCCCTGCCCCCACATCCGCGTTATTTGCGATCCCTCTGCCCAGTTGAACTTGCCATGTAGCCCGCACTGTGCAGTGTGTACCCACTGTCCTGGCTGACTCCTGTCTGAACTTCATTTAGCCAGGTGTTCTACTCTGGGCTGGAGGATTCCTCTCTCCTCTCCTCTCCTCTCCTCTCCTCTCCTCTCCTCTCCTCTCCTCTCCACTTCTCTTCTCTCCTGACCCCTCCCATATGTATGTGTGTGTGCATTGTGCATATGTGTGTGCATGCATGCATGTGTGTGTGCATGAGTGCACGTGCGTGTGTGGTGCGTGGTGTGTGTGTGTGTGTGTGTCCTGGTCAGGGATTGACGTCAGGTGTACTCAACTGTTCTCCACCATGGTTTGGAAGACAGAGTTTCTTGAGCTGCAGGGATTCTTTGTCTCCTCCTCCCAGCGTGGGGGTCCCGTCAGGCACCATCTCACACAGCTTATACACGAGGGTGCTGGGGCTCAAAGTTGAGTGCTTGTGCTCACACAGCAAGCAGGTTGCCTGCCAAGCCGTTTCCCCAGCCTCCTGGGTTGGGAAGATCCGCGAGGGCCACAGCCATTCCTCCACTTCTTGACTGGGATGGAGGGGTACGTGTCAATTCTCTCCTTAGCCTCATTTTTCCATTTTGCAACGGGGGTTGGGGGGGTGTTACAGAATCCTCCCAGCATGCCCTGGCTCTGAATGAAGAAGTGCCAGCCAAGAGCATCTTTGGAGTCAGGAGACACAGCAGGGCCTAGAGGTGGAAGACAGATCTCAGCGAGTCGCCATGATGGCCAGGATGAAGGACGCAGAGGTGACACAATCCAGACAGGGTGTAGACTTTGGGAAAATAGGACGCGCTGGGAATTGCAGAGTTTTGTCCTGGTTTCAAACAATAGGAGGGAGAGGCGGGAAAGGGAAGCGTCTCCAGAAAGACCAGAGTCTCGCTCGGTCCTGTGCGTTGGAAACTCTGAGCAGATTAATCTTTTCTCCGGGTTGGCGTCTTGATTTATGAGCTTGTGTTTTAGTTTCTTTCAGGAGTTGGGGACTAGAATGCGCCAATGGCTGCCAAAGCATCGGGGAGCCCGTGCAGGCTTCAGTGCCGCTGCTTGACTCTCCCTCTCTGACACCGTGTGATGTGACCATGACAGCGTTTACTGCCCCGTGCTTTAGGGAACGTGCCCTCCAGTCTTTCTCCCGAAAAGAAAATTAATAATGCATCCACCCTTTCTAAGAATGGGGTGCTCGGGAATACGGCTCAGTAAAGCGCTCCTGGGAAATCACGAGGTCCTGGATGAATTTCTAGCACCCACATAAAATGAAAAACCAGACAAGCAAGGTGGTGTCACCCCAGCAGTCGGGAGGAAGACACAGGAGGGTGGCTGGGACCCACGGCAGACAACCTAGCCTAGGCAAAAACAACGTGGACAGGGACTGAGAAGGACACCCGAAATGGACTCTGGCCTCTGTACGTGTGTGAACACAAGTGCACACACACACAGGCACGCAACCACAACCCTAACCCACACACATGAAGATACGGGGGAAAGAAGGGTCCAGTGAGATGGCTCAGCTGCAGACACACACACACACACACACACACACACATACACTCACGTACACATATACACACATATATACACACACATACACACACACACGTATACACATACACACACATATACACACATACACACATACAGAAACATATACATACACACACGCATACACATACACTCACATACACACACACACATACACACACTCACGTACACATATACACACACATATACACACATACATGCACACACATATACACATACACACACATATACACACATACATACACACACGTATACAAACACACATACAAATGCACAGACATACACACACACACACCCATGTACATACACATGCAAATAATGGGGCTGGAGAGGTAACTCAGTGGTTATGAGCACTGTCTGCTCCTGCAGAGGGCCTGGGTTCAGTGCCCAGAACCCCACACGATGGCTAACAATCAGTCATAATTCCAGTTCTAGGGGGTCCAGTCCTTTCTTCTGCCTCGCTGGGTACCAGACTCATTCGCAGTGCATTTAACACACATGTGGGCAAGCATTCATACACATAAAATTAAAATAAATATTTTTAAAAGGATAAGCATAAACTTTAAGAAAGGCAGGAGTGCAGGGGATAGAAGGGTAATTGGGAATGAATATAAACAAAATTCACTATATACATGTACAAAACGGTTAAAAAATAGATTTTTAAAATTGTAAATCTTTTAAACTACATGTTCAGTTATTTACGCGACGGGGTGGGCACAGATCATGGCACACTACGGAGGCTAGAAAACAGCCTACCGGAGATCATTCTTTCCCTGGGGCTTGAACTTAGACCTTCAGGCTTGGTAGCAAGCGCCTTTACCCAAAGACCACCTCACCGGTCCTAAAAATTGCCTTAAAAAGCACCAGAATTCCCTCCCCCTGAACGAGGTGCTTGACTCTTAAAACACCGTTTTTGTTCCAGATGGTTCTCTGAAGTTAAAGACAAGCAGAACCCGTAGGAAATAAATCAGCTTTCAAATCCGTTCCCCAGAGGTAATGGCGCTGGCGTCTCCTCCCACTCTAACACACTGGCTACAAATTTGAGATCTAATTATATAAGCCTCTTTCATTACCCATTTGGAACGAAGGTTTTAATCATCTGAGTCTGAGCCCTGTGAGTTTTCCCATGTCATTTCTTCCTCTTGGAAAACAGCGTCTTCCAGGGTTGTGTAATAAGTTGTCCCGCGCGGCAGCTGCACATCTGGCCAGCCCCCACCGCTGGGCACGGAGGTTGTTCTTGCTTCTGCCTTGGCGGAGCCCTCACCCAGAGAATCTGCCCACCTGCGCGTGCCCGTATGTCTAAGCCCAGGGAGACGTCTCAGGCGCCCAAGTCTTCAGAGGATGCAACTGTTTTAAAGTTAAAACCAACTGAACGTAAACCTGCTGATTTTCCGTGGCTATCCGGAGCTAACTGATGATGTGCCCGCGTGTGGGGATGAAGTGGGTGAGGGTTTGAGTCCCTCTCTTGAGCATGGTGATTTGAAGCATGTAAGGAAAGATCCATCTGAGGGAAGTAGAGAGGAGGCGGAGGTGTGCTCTGAAGCAACTGTGGTTGTGAGTGCCTGCAGGAGGTGCGTGGCCATGGCGGCAGCATTAGGGCGGACAGCTGCAGTGCGCTCTCTAGTCGGAGCCACTTCCCAGAAAAAGTGCCTCACTCCCATTGCAAAACGCCCGCCTAGAGTTTCCTGGGCTGATGGTGGCCCAGCCCCGAGAGCTGGGCAGCCCGCCTGACTTCAACTGTCTGCAACTTGAATGGCTGATTTTTATCTCCAGTGAATAAGAACACCGAGTTTCCCGGGATGAAAGGGAAGGACGGGGAAAGCCAGCCTTTTTGCAGTTTGCACGCATGGTGTGGCCTGCCCCGGCATGCGGCCCTGTGCCTTGCTGCAAATGCCTTCTACCCCATCCACTGCTCCCCAAGAACAAAGGACCCCAGGATCTACTGTATGACCCTTGGTGAGTCACCTGACCTCTCTGAGCGTGGTTCCTCTTCTCTAAATCAAGACAGCACTGCTGACTTTAGTAAGTTAAGGCTCAAAGTCTCAGATACTTGTTAGATGGTTTTATTTATTTTTTTGAGAGAGGGTCTTGTTATAAAGCCTCGGCTGGCCTGGAACTTGCTACATAGCCCAAGCTGGCCTCAAGCCTGCAGAGGTCCTCCTGCCTCAGTATCCCCTGTCTCCTCCCCATGGAACTCTGTGATTACAGGCGTGCACCACCGGGCCCGAACAGTCTTTGCTGTTTCTGTCGCCGGAGTGTCACCCTCACAGAACTGGGGTTCTGTCTCATTCGCTACTGTCTCTTGAGCCTAGAATATCGCTTATTCAAATCAGCACACAGGAAGCGCCTACTGAGTGCAGAGATGTGGCTCAGCCCGTTCCTCGGTCTGAAGCCCACAGCTGGAATCCTGACTGTGTGACTCCTGGGCTGTGTACCCAGGAGGTGGTCGTGCCTGGGACTGGAGCTTCAGATCTGTCCCTGTCACAGACTGGGTGAAGGTCGGCTGATTTGGGTTAAACACTAAAAGAAAGACTGGGGGGAGGGAGATGGCTCACAATAAAGTACTTCCTTTGCAAAAATCCACACAAGAGGACGGGCACTTGGCATGAGCTACAATCTCAGGACTGGGGAGGCTGAGACAGGGGATCTCTAGGGCACACTGGTCATACAGACTGGCCAAACTGGTGAGCTCCAGGTTCAGCAAGAGGCCCTGTCTTAAAAACTGACGTGGAGGGCGACTGAAGAAGATGTTGATGTCAACCCCAGCCTTCATATTCATGAACACACAAAGGTGCACACACATGTACCACAGAAATAAAGTCTGAAGTGTGTGTGTGTGCGCAGTACCTGAGGAGGCCAGAAGAGGGCACTAAAGTCCAGGAACTGGAGTTTTAGGGTGTTATGAGCAGTCACGTGGGTACTGGGAATCAAACCTGGACCCTCTGTGAGAGCAGTGAGTGCAGACCCCCCCACCCCACCTCTCATCTGGGGCAAGTCACTCAGCAGTGGGCAGCAAGTGGAAACATCTGGTCAGAGCCCTGGGGGCAGCCAGACAGGTGGGAATGGATGTAGGAGCCCTGGGAGAGATGTCATCCCATTTGAAAAACTCTGGTTGTGGTACTTTGGACAAAGTGCAAAGGATCATGGGTATACTTAATACTGATCAATGTTAAAATGTCCAAATAAATCTTGTCACCTAAAAACAAACAAAAAACAACAACAGTAAAAAGCAGGGGCTGGAAGTAGATGGCTCAGTGGTTACAAACACTTGCTGCTCTTCGAGCAGATCTGAGTTCAGTTCCCAGCACCCACACGATCACACACAGCTTCTGAGCAAGTTTCTCTGGGGAGATCTGGCAGGCAGAAAGCCTCCTGAGGGTCCTGCAGCCTCTTCTGTGTACCCTGGGTGCATCTGGGAGGTGGGGCTCAGTGGGTGGAATGTCCCTCATTAGTTCAGCTGGCCTCGAACTTGCCACTCTTCTGCCTCAGCTTCTCAAGTAGCTGGGATTCCTGCTCTATGTCGCCAGGCCCGGTCACTCTGTGTGTTGAAAAGCCCTCCACAGCCTCATAGGGAAGGGTCATTCCAGTCATGGCGCTACACAGGTGCTCCAAGGAGGCGGCAGAACTGGGTCAAGAGAGCTCCTGGATGAAGACCAGTGTGGCCTCAGCCAGGGAGTAGGCTAGAGGTTGCCTGTTGTTCTTAGCTGGGGGGACAACTTTGTAATGAGTAACCTTTGGAGACATATTTGTCCATTAGAGTTGGGGGACTCTATTTAACGTCTGTGGGGTGGAGGCCACGAAGGCACTTACATCCTGCAAAGCACGGGAGAGCCTGCCGTAGATAGAGAAGGGTGCTGCCACCTCGAATGTCCCAGGCCTAGATGTGGAGACGTGGCTGTCACTGCACACTGGGCAGAGAAATCACCACGTCTGATGTGGTCACTGCAACAGCCTCGGCTCTGAGAGAACGGTGCCTCAGGGACCAGGGTGGACGTCGGGACCAGGGAGGAGGCTGCAGAGCCCAGGGTGGAAGGAAGGGGTGTCCGTGGAGCGGACTCCTGGGCTGTGAGCTATTGGTCTGAGCTATGTACCCCATACCCGGGCATCTGCCTAGGGAAAAGGGTGGAGAAAAAAACCCCAGAGGGCACGCTGTAGACGCTGGTGCTGTGGTGGGGAGGGACATGGGGCGAAGGTCGGTCAGAGTAGTCGGTGAGTGGGCCAGGGAAGCTTGCTCTCCACCAATTCTTCAGCTCTGGTCCCTTGTGCCCCCACGGGCTCCTGATGATCCCAGTGTGCTCTGGCTCACTCTCCAGAGGGCTAGACCCACAGGCTAAACACAAGGTTGCCAGACAAACCCGTCTTTGCTCTCATAGTTGTTTTAAGTGTCAGACTGCAGATCACAGGTGCCAAGCCAAGGGGCCACACCCACCACGCCCACCACACCCACCCGAGCCAGAAGTGAGGCAGGAAGGGATTGTCCCACACTGACCCCATCTGGGCTAGCTAGGGACAGCCACTTGCATCCAGCTGGGGTCAGGGCTCAGGACCCAGTGCTGCCCCTCTTCAGTCCCAGCATCCATTTCCAGCCTTTCCTAAAGGGCAGTGAGCTTATTAACAACTTCTGTAGGAGTGCGGACAGGGTACAGGGCGGGGCTGGCCTGCTCTGAGCACTGGGAGGCGCTTCCAATAAACCTCGGTGTTTTTAACGAGGCCTTTACAACTGCTAAATGATTAAGCAAAAGATTGATGAGAGTCGCCGGTAGACCCAGCTTGGCATCAAATCAGAGGCACGGGCCCCCACCCTGCCGGCCCCCGGGGCGGCCTGTGAATTATTGTGACAGGGGAGCACAGTTGAGCTGCAGAGCCAACCACTGTACACTTACTCAGCTTACCAGTTCCTATGCACGGCACAGGAACCTGGGGAGCCATGTTTGTCTGGATATTTTTGAAGTGGGGGTTCTGTAGAGGTCTGCATAGAGAATGGTCCAGATCTGATATGGACCCCGAGACTCGAGGAGCCTGCTCGTGACTTTCCTGGCAGTGTGGGGTGGATGGTGCTCACCCAGCTGGGGCTGCTACAGATAAACTAGGACACCCAGGTCAATTAGACCCTCCCCTCTTCTTTTTTTGAGTTCATGTCCCCAGGACTGCCCAAGACGTGCTTACACTTCAAAACTCTTTGTTGTTTATCTGAACACCCAGGTGAACTGGGCATTTACAGGTTGGTGGGGGTGGGTCAGAGCTTTCCCACCTAGACCTTCCAGGGCTCAAAGGAGTCTTGGGAGCCCACATGCAGAGGTGGGGGGTGGGGCTTCCTGCTCCAGGGCTCAGGTACAAAGCCGGTGCGCACACATGGATGAGGAACCGGGTTCCAAGGCCAGCATCGCAGAAATCACCTCATCTCTCAGTAAAGCAGGGCTTCAGAGTCAGGCTCAGCAGTGAGACAGAGCTTGCTTAACACCTGCACACCCTTAAGGCCTTGGCTTTCAGCACCAGACCGCAAACTGTAAGGAGGGGGAGGGGGAACGGAGGGAGGAGGAGGGCTTCAGAGCTGGGTTCAGATCTTGACGTTGCCTTCCCTGAAGTTCTGTGCATCTCAGAGTCTCCCCCATGTCAACGGCATGACATGATCTATCTCATAACCTGATGTTGAAGACATCACGAGGTGCTGGACACCCAGTAGCCTGGCTCCTAGGGCGCCCCTAGCGTCTGTTAACCAGGACCTCTTTGTCTTTAAGAGTCTTGATGTCATGGGTCTGGGGTTGTTCAGAGGTTCACTAGTTTGACCATGAATACATTCTAGTAAGAGACTTTATTAGACACTGGTCCAGGTCCACACCCGAGACCCATGCTCAGAGTTTGGCCCCTAATTATATTAGTCAGGGGCTTATAAAGGCAAAACCCACAAGGCTAGGTACTTCGGCCTTTATCCAATCAGAGACAAGCATACATCCTGACGTACTTCCTGCCTCCGAACTCCTACTGATGTGTTATCCAGCACACAACCTGTGCAGTCGGGGCAACCAAGCTTGTACACAAACAATGGCCCTCAGAATTCCAGGATGCTATCTGTCATTGGGCAAGTGGGGCTTACGGGTTAGAGGCTTTTGTGTGTGTTTGTTTTATAGATCTCTGAAGCACAATAATTTAAACTGGAAACATAATGTTAGCCAGCACATGTCCTCTCCGGATCTACACCAAGTCCTCTAAAGCTCTTCCTGTTAGAAGAATAGAGCAGGGTACCCGTGTCGGAAGACTGTACCACCCCAAGACCAGTGGCTGGACCCCCAAAGTCAAGACCTCTGGCTTCCAAGTCAAAGGCCAGCTAAGGTGTGAACCACCACGTTTCTCTGGAAAACCCCAGGACTGAGCCTTGGTTGTGAGGTCACCATTCAGCCCTGTCTCCATCCCTCCACACCTGCCAGCTGCCTCTCTGCTCCTGGAAAGAGACACACAGGGGACCAACTAGATGCACATACATTTTGAATTCCTGTAGCTCTCAGTGCCAGCTGGCAAGACAGAGTGAGGACTCAGCCCTCCTAGGGGGGAGGGGGAGGGGGAGGGGGAGGGGGAGGGGGAGGAGGAACCCAGGCTCGCTTTTATCCTTCATCAGCCACATTAACCTGGGCATGTCACTGCTCACATAAAGGCAGGACTCTCTTGGCAGGGAAGGAGAGAAGGAAGGAGAAAGGAAAGACATTGGCTGGGTGTCCGGCGACCCCACAGTGCCCTTGTCCCCAGGCTCACAGGAGAAGGTTTGGAAATCTAGTCTGTCACAGTGACACAGGGCAGGGCCACAGTAGGGAGTGGTGGGGCCTGCGGCAGCTGGGAGCAGCCATGCTTGTCTCGGGTTAGAACCCAGCTGTTAATAAGTCCTGGGTTTTGGCATCAAGAAATCCAGAAAGCCCGGGAGCTCAGGAGACGGCTCAGCGGGAGAAGTGCTGGTCCCAAGACTTAGGCGGATAGGTGTGTAAATGCCAGGCATGGAAGGTGCGTCTGCGATCCCAGGACGGGCTGGGCTGAGACAGCAGCAGCCCAGGGGCTAGTGAGAGATCCTGCCTCAAAAAATAAGCTGGAGGGCAACAGACACCTGATGTTGATCTCTGACCTCCATGTGTACACGGTTGCACATACACCTGCAGGGATGTGTACTCATGGATGTTGACTTCTGGCCTCCATGTGCACACCTGGTATTGACTTCTGACCTCCATGTGCACACCTGATGTTGACCTCTGACCTCCATGTGCACACCTGATGTTGACCTCTGACCTCCATGTGCACAGGGTTGCATGCACACCTGCAGGGATGTGTACTCACTGAAGTTGACCTCTGACCTCCATGAGCCCACGGTTGCTGCACACCTGTACAGACTGTACCCACTCTCCTCGACACACACAGGGAATCCAGGTTGCCTAGCCTAGTCTCTTAATTTGTAAATGCTACATTTGCAATTATGTTTTTGGAAGTTTTGGAAACAGGCCTGGAGATGGCCGTTAAGAGCACTTGCCGCTCTTGCAGAGGGCCTGAGTTCCATTCTCGGACAGCCTCCAGCACCTGTACCTCCAGTCCAGGGGTGTCTGATGCCGCTGGCCTCTGTGGGCACCTGTACGGATGTGCACAGATCCACACATGGACACACACACATGCACAGAGTTTTGATTTAGAAGTTTTAAAAACTGTGGGAGAGAAAGTCAGCTCAGTTTGACTGGGGGGACTGGGATAGGTAGCCATGATGAAAAGCAGATGGTACCTAAGACCTCACCCCATCCCGGACCTCTCTGCTGGGTCGAATGTAACCCCTCTGAGATGGGGGAAGAGGGACATGATCCCCAAGGCTGGGAGGAGACTAAGATCTTGGGTGCCTGCACTGCGCTGAGTAGGGGGCCCAGGCGAGCCTGCGCCGCATGGCATCATGGGAACTGGGTCCCCAGTCAGCCTCCTGGCATGTCATAGGCACCAGTGCTCCCCGGTTATTCAGCCAGACTCTGCCAAAGTATGTAGGTAGGGGACACAGCACATGGCTCTGCGGGTGCCTGAGGAAGGGTGGGACCTGTTGAGTCCCAGCCTGCCCCTACTGCAGCCTTTTCTCACAGCTTTTGGGTGTGTCCCTCTGGGGATGAGCCAGGTCTCAAAGTCTGGGTCTGGAATCTCAGGGCCTGAGCTGCCCACAGAAGCTGAAGGGCATGGGATGAGCTCGAAGAACAATCTCCAGGAAGGGCCTCTGGGCTTCACCAGGGCTCTCTGGGTTCACTGCCGAGGCCAATGAGACAGGTGCCGGGGAGCGGCCTGCCTGCCGTTCGCCATCCACTAAAGGCCAATGAGATTCCAGTCGTACACACAAACTCTTCTGTCAGGAGCAAAGCACCAGGCTAAATATGCTTCACCAAGCACCAAGGCCCCGTGGAGGTGGATGAGCCCCAACCTGGGCCCTCAGGTAGCCACTGGCCCCACATCCTTCTCTCATGAGCGCAAAGCATTCATTAGACCTCCTAATTTTGGCACTGACGGAGTTTCCAAGAGACTCCTTCCACGTCTGCTGACAAGGATCTTGATCGCTCAGGCTGAGACACAGAACTTTCTTCTGCAGATCAGAACGAGCCGACCCCTCTGGCCACCATGGCTCCCACAAGAGCATCATCACAGGAACCAGGGAGATGGCTAAACGGGTCAAGTCCTCACCTTGCAAGCACAGGGACTGAGTTTAATCACAAGAACCCGTGTTACAAATAAACAAGTCAGGCACTGCAGCACTTGCTTCTGATCCCAGAGTTGAGGAGGCAGACGAGGGATCCTGGGTGTGCCTGGGTGAGGGAGTAACAGCGGTAAAACCAAGGTTGACAGCGGGGTGTAGAGCTCCAGGTCTGACTACCAGCTACTCAGAACTGGAAGCTAGAAGATTGCAAATTCAAGGCCAGTCTGGGCTGTAATGAGTTCAAGGCCAGTCTGGATAACACAATGACACTCTGTCTCTAGACTGGCTCAGTGGCAGAGCACCTGTCTAGCACACTGAAGTCTCTGGGTTCAAATCCACCAACAATGAAAACAGCCGTTGTTCGGGTGAGCCCCCTGCAATACAGAACTGGGGCATCTGTCCCAGAGAGTGAAAGCCACAGCCCCATTTTCCCCCCATCTCCTTCTGTGGGATCTTAACCTTCTCCTCCCCTTCCCCAAAGTACTCATTTTTCTTTTCTTCAAAAATGACTTATGCAGACTTTGCAACTGGCAGAGCAAGTGGACTCCTTTTAGGTCAAAGCCCAATAGAGACACACCCATGCTCACAGATTTGCAGCAAAGACGAGACTCTCTCTAGTTGGGCAACTCCCCAGTCAGAACAGGCCACATGGTCCACACCTTTTCAAGAAACGGCTCCCTTGTGTAATTAATTAAGCCTGTAATTACAGACCAATCTTTTAAAAGTAATTTGTAGGTTCTCTACAATACTCCTTCCAAATCCGACTTCTGAAGTGGGCTAAATTATATTGGAGACAATTTTTACTGCATGGAGACTCAGGATAAACCAGGCTTCGCTGATGATTGATTGAAATACACTGCTGTTTTCATATTTATTGCTTAAAAGCAGCAGATGTCTCTGGAGCCCTGGATGTGGGCGCTGCCGGACTCTGCAGTCTTTACTGCCAGTCCTTGTGGACAGAGAGATAAGGAGGCCCCTCCCCCTGTCCAAGTGACCTGCCCCAGGGCTGGAGGTCCCACCTGAGCCTGGGTTGTGCCCCAGGGTCAGGGTACTAGGGACATCCTTCCCTACTCTGTAGCCTCTCTATTAGTTATTCATTGTGTGTTTATTATTTTTCTTCTTCTTCTGAAAGCCTTCCTCCTCCTCACAAAGAGTCTCTGGGAGCTGGAGATGTGGCTCAGTTGGTAGACTGATCACCTACTATGCACAAAGCCCTGTGTTTGATCCCCAACACCGCATAAACTGGGTATGGCAGCACATGCCTTTAATCCCAGCACCGAGGAGGTGGGGCAGGAGGATCAGAAGTTCAAGGTCATCCTTAGCTACAGTTTCAGCTTGGGGTTACCCTGGCTTACACAAAACCCTGTCTCAAAATAAGCAAAGCCTCTGGGTTTGAGGAGGCTTCTCTGCATACAGGTTAAAGAAGTAGAGAGCTTTGAAAAAGAGCAGTGAGCACAGACCCTCTTCAGGCCCTCCGGCTTTCCTGACTCGTGCCTGGTAGGAAAGATGGTGGCCAGAGTTTTGCTTCTGCTTTGACTATAGCTTTGGGTGTCCCCTGGCTACACAAAATGTAAGGACCATGCCAGGACATGGACTGCCTGGGGAAGGGGGGTCAAAAGATGGCGTGTGTGGGGCTGGAAAGCCACATACGTGGTTTGGCGGTGAGGGTCCGGCATGCCTTCCTCGCCCCTGCCAATATGAAAAGAGGGTGGGCTCCAGAGCCCACTCTTCAGCTGCCAGGTGGGAATTCCGACTGTCAGGCAATGGGTAATTTCCAAAGTTTCCAGGAAATGGAGGACAACACCCCCCCACATCCCAACCCGCACTGCCGGACTGGTTAGCATGGTCCTGAGACACCAGAGCCTTCACCAGGGAAGTCCTTTGTGCCTGGCTCTGACTTAAATAATTGGTTATATTAGGGCCCCCCTCACTTGGGAAGGAGGCCTTGTTGGCAAACACCTGTTCAAAGGGTCGGACATAGGCCTTTCTGCCTAAAGACGTCCTTTGGATTTTCACCCTGGAGCCAATTTTTATTGCTAAGTGGCTGGTAATCGCTTGGGATTGCTCATCGTGACCCATGGGAGGAGCTGCTCCGCTCCCAAAATACCTCTTGAGTCACTGGTGGTTTCTGTCGCCTTGCATAAACTTTGAATTATTCTTTGTGTTGAGAAGATTATTATTAAGAAACACGCCCTCGAGCGGTCTGTACTTGCCTCCCGCTTCGCTATGCAGGCTCTGCAGCACAGGGTAGCTGCCCAGCTGCTCCCCAAGGCTTGCCAGGGTCGGCTAGCTGCAAAGACCCCAGGGCCGGTCTGTCCCAGACGCAGCGTGTCCCGGAGGCCGGCAACTCCTCCAGACTGCCCTCCCTCCCAGCACAGAACCCTAACCCCAACTCGGAGTTACTGCAAACTGTTCTCTTAGAACTCGAAGAGAGTTGCACACACTCACTCACACACACACACACACACACACACACCCATCCCTAGCACGGGGTAGAGAAGGAAGCGCTCAATACTCCTCCCCATTTTTTGTTTTGTTTTGTTTTTTGAGTCAAGATCTTGATATGTAGCCCAGGTTGGTCTTGAACTCAGGATCCTTCTTCCTCAGCCTCTCAAATGCTGGGATTATGTGCATGCACTACCACACCTAGTTGAGACACCGCCCCCCCCCCCCCCCCCCGCTACACACACACACACACTCTCTCTCTCTCTACGTACGTATGTATGTATGTATGTGTGTATGTATGTGTGTGTGTGTGTGTGTGTATCACCTCTACTTGATAGAGTTAGAACAACGGCATTAACTCAGATACCCAGCAGACTTGCAGTCCTGGGCCGAGGTTTCCACGCTCCCCACCCTAGCCCCAGCAGGGGTTTAAAGAGGAGCCCTTTCACACCGTAAGGGTACACCCCAGGGGCTGCTCTGGTATAAAGCGCAGACCGCTGAGGCCCGGCCAGCCAGAAGCACGGGGCTCCGGAGGCCCCGCTGGGGATGCGCGCTCCTGCGGCCCCCTCTGCTGGCCGCCCGCGCTCTTCCTCCAGCGCCAGAACGAGGCTGCATAGCCATGCCCTGGGGTGGAGTTTCCAGCCTTGGGATGTGCGACACCCTCTCACCCCCCATCCCCACCCCCACCCCCACCCCTGGCACCGTGCGTCGTTTCCAACAAAACCGCAACTGCAGCATCCGTCAGCCCACGGAGCGCGGCCTTTGCGCCCCTCCGCGCCCGGGGGAGTCGGGACCAGGCGGTAACTGCAACCAGGCCAGGCTTTCCAGCTAGAGCCCAGGACCCGCGTGGTTGGATCACGTGCCAGAGAGCCCTGCTTTCAGAGGACTCCGTCCTTGGGGAACCCCGTGCTAGAACTTCAGGAGACCCCCCGAATGCAAAGCACCCCACGGTTGGAGGACCCCATGCTAGAGGACCCCAGGGTCTGTGAACAGGAGCCCTAACTCAGTGCAGACAAGGTTGCATTTTTTTTTCTTTGCACTGAGGCCTGCAACTCATGCAGCCAATCTTGCACCAGAGTCCTCGGTCTGAGATCACGAGCCCAGAACGCAGGCTAGACCGTGGACCTGGGACTGTGCAGAGCAAGGGCACCACCAAGGATCCCAGGCTAGCCTCATGGCCCAGCTTCCTGTGTCCTGCTCTGGAGTCTCCTCACCAAGCTTCGCCCACGTTCAAAACCGTCTTCGGGTCCCGCTCCCCTAGCCTGTACACACCGCACACAGCCCAAGGACACGGAGCTCTCCTTGGTTGTCTGTGTTCGTGTGCTGAGAGGGCATCCCAGCTGGTGCCTCTCACTAGGGGATTCCATCCCACACCTCAGGGTCAGGTTGCTGACAGCGGATGTGACTCCCCTGACATGTGACTCTCCAGGGCCATGCTGCATGGCGGAGGAACCAGCAATGCATGCCACGCTGGCGGTTCTCACCCTGGCAGAAACCCCACAAAGTGCCACGGGGATCCCAGGGTCCCTGTTATGGATGTATCTTCTTTGTTTCCTGTTTACGATCATTCTGATTAGTGACAAGCTGATTGGCCTAAATCACAACCAGGCCTCCTGGCCAGCAGCTCAGCCCAAGTGGCTCGCTTGATTGTAATTGTGCCATTAGGGGCCACAGAGAGCATGGTGACAGGCAGGGCTGGGGCTTGGGAGATGGCTTGTGCTCTGGAGCAGGGCCAAGGGAAATTCAACTCCAGAATCCTTCCCCAGGGGGGCTGGGACGAAGGACCTCACTTCTCCCGGAGCCCCCCGTTTCCACCCTTGGGGGTAGGGACAGTTAAGGTATTTGTCCAAGCTCTTGGGATAAATGACAACAGAACATGAACACCTATTAGGAGGGGAAGGGCTGACATGGACATAATGATGTGTCTCATGGCCTGCTGCTCTGCTGTCTGACAGCTGGAGACCCAGCAGCTAGTGGTGTGACATGAGTTAACTCCAAAGGCTGGGAGCCGTGAAGCCCAGGGTGCGAACCCTGGGTGACGGGAGAGGCCCCAGCTCAGACAGCTGAGAAGCTAAGAGCTGACCCCTCCTCCCTATCCATGTTCCCTCCCACTCAAAGGCCTGGCCAGTGCACTCTTGCACAAGGAGGGCCCTCTGTTATGCTAAGTACCTGGATACAAAGGCTGGTTTCACAGGCATAGGTCTGAAGTCCCAGCCTTCAGGGACCTGAGGCAGAAGGGTTGCTGTGAGTTTAAGGAGCTTGAACTAGAGTGAGACCTTGTCTCAACAAAGATGAAAATGAAGGAGGGAGAGTGAGAAGAAGGAAGGGTGGGTGGGTGTTGTAATAAAAATAAAACACATCCTGCCTGCAGCCTTCTGGTCCCTTGAGGTGGCTCCTGCCGGCCAGCGGCTGTAGTGGCTCCCAGGTGAGAAGCCTAGGGGGGGTGACGTGGTTCTTACACTTGGACTTCAGTTGGTACTGGTTTTGAAAGGTTGTAGAACTGTAGTAGTTTGCTGCTGTGGTGGTCAGCCAAGAAGGACAAGGAGGTGTTTTCGTAGACTCAAACCCTGCCAGACCTCAGTAGAGGGAGCCACAGTCACGGCAAGCACCGTCTTCAACAATGGAACCCCGAGCGTCTGAGCTCAGGTGTATTTATTCTTTCAGAACTCCTCAGGAATTCTACAGACAGCACATGCAGATCATGCACAATTAAACAACCCCCACAGACATCCAACAACTGCAGACAATAGAACGCCCCAGACCTAGGATAGCCCCTCATCCGACAGTGCATAAAACAATTTCAAACATAACTAAAAATAAACTTCCCCAACATAGAACCTTCATTTAGGAGGTGATTTGTTGCTGGAGGAAGCGGGAAGACTTAGTGCCAAGAACAAGCGTTCCCACCTTGGCAATCTATCTTCACATCTTCCCTGCAGGCCAGACTCTAAGTCCTGAACCATGGGCCAGGATAAACCCTTCCCACTTTAATACCTAATGCAGGGAGCCCAAGCCCTGGGGATGGGGTGGCCTCATGCTGGGCACCCATGGCAGCTGATGGGCTTCCAAACCAGCAGCAGAGTAGGAACTGAGCATCAAAGGTTGTGTGCCCAGCATGGCTACCCCTCCCCCTCAGGAAGCCAGCTTTCAAGGGTTACCAAAGCTGGATATGGGGCACATACTTTTATTTCCAGCACTAGAGTCAAAGGCAGGTGGGTCTCTGTGGGTTTGAGACCTGCCTGCTTTACATGGTGAGTTCTTGACAGTGAATTGTCTCAAACACACAAAACAAAAAAGACCCAAGGAGTAAAGCATGAGGAGGGTTCATCTAAGCTCCTGGGTACCTAGGACCCCAACTCCAGTGATTTGTCCTTATAAGAGACACAGGGAAGCAGAGGATCTGTGGCAGAAAAGACCAAGCTGAGGAATGTGGTCATACCCCCATCTGGCCCCCAGCACCTGGGGAACCCAGGAAGCTGCTCCTTCTTCAGTGACCAGGAGACCCAAGCATTTGGGGGATCCAGGAAGCTCCCCGTTCAGTGACCAGGAGACCCATGTATCTGGGGAACCCAGGAAGCTGCTCCTTCAGTGACCAGGAGACCCAAGCATTTGGGGGATCCAGGAAGCTCCCCCTTCAGTGACCAGGAGACCCATGTATCTGGGGAACCCAGGAAGCTGCTCCTTCAGTGACCAGGAGACCCAAGCATTTGGGGGATCCAGAAAGCTCCCGCTTCAGTGACCAGGAGACTCAAGCTTGTCTCCACTCTACCTTTTACCCCCAGAACTCCAAGAGAGTCACACCTGCTATCCCAACAATCGATCTGAGGTCATAGGTAACAGGGCCCAGGAAACTCACCCAGAGTGTTCTGTAAGTCCGGGTCCAAGCTTAGTTCATGACACAGAACATATGCTTGCCCCTGATTGGATGTGGGCAGGAGATATCCAGGTAGGAGGTGGGGATACCCAGACAGGAAGCATGTAGGCAGGAGATGCCCAGGTAGGAAATACATCAGGATGTGTGCTCACTCCTGATTGGGCCTGATGGAGACAGATAGCCTCATGGGATCTGCCTTTAAAACCACCACAAGCTACAGCTTGGGGAGCATCATGGAGGGATCCCGGGAGGACCTCCACGTGATCCTCGCAAGCTTCCACCATTACTGGACAGTATTAAACACTTGCTTAAAATTTAATCAAACTTTATGGCAATGTTTTTTTTTGTTTTTCTTGACTGGGATTTCCAGTTCCTTTCACAGACAAGCTCTAGTGTTTTGTCCTAAGTCTTCCACAGAGTGGCCATGGAGCCTGAAGCAGCCCACAATTAGCTGTCAGCCTAGGGCTTTTGCAGGTTTGGGGAAGAGTGGCCTGAGTTAGGAGAGCTCTGTGGCAGAACCCCCTTCTTACTCAAGAGAGCAGACACAGCACGGTTCACGTCAGGACATTTCAAGGCACCCCAGAATTTCTAGGCTCCCCTGGAGCCTGAGTGAGAAAGAAGCCACTGAAGTTAGGTGGTTACGACCAGAGAGGACTGGCCCTACACTGCTGGGAACGTGGACCAGGTGTAAGGCTGGTCTGGGCATCCCAGGAACTGGGGTACACCAGCTGCCCTCCGTCCCAGGAGGTGGCCTTTGACTTGGGTCGGGCAGGGCAGACTCAGCTTCACAGTTGTCCTTCCTGTCTCAGTTCAGTGAGTTCCTGGGTTGTGGCCGACTGGCAGTGGCCAGCAAAGCTGGAAGCTGCCCCAGGATCAGGTGGGGACCGCCCTGGACACCTGTGCCCACACTGCAAGCCTGGGTTCTCTTTGCACCTAAGCACATCTGCAGGAAGTCCAGCCTCGTCTCCTGGTGGCTTCAGGCCTATCTTCAAGCCCTGGGACAATCCTGTGGCTCTCTTGTCTCTAATGTACTGTGTTCCTAATTGAAACAACAAAGGCACAGGACCGGCTTGGAGGAACTAAGGAAGCTCTTCAGAGCCACAGAGAAGCTAAAAGCACCAGGGGCGGTAGAGGCGGGGGAGGGGCTCTTGGTGGAGAAGTCCTGGCTCCCAGCAGCGGGGGACATCACAGCCAGGGCCTGGCTCCTTCTCCTAATGGTGCCTCTGCAGCCAGATCAGTGGTGAATGACATCTTCAGGGGCATCTAAGGTGTGACGTTTAGTTTTAACCGTCAGCTTGGATCTGGAATCACCTGGGAGACGGCCCTCTGACGCCCTCGGGAGAGTGTCTTGACTGACTTCGCGGATGAGGGTAGACACATCTTAGGTGGGTGGCAGCTGAGCCTCACCAAGCGTGCATCGGTCTCTGTTCCTCATTACGGACGGGACATGATGAGATACCCCCTCATCCCCCAAATCCGGCTGCTATGATTGCCCACCATGTTATAGCCATAACCTGGAACTGTGAGTCAGATAAACCCTCTCTGCCTTGAGTGTTCCTGTCAGGTGTTTATCACAGCGACAGGAAAGAAACAAAGACGGACATCTCGTAAGTCATAGGCCTCCTGTGAGAAGTGTCCATTGCCATATGGCCAGCGCCTGGAGCCTCATGCCTACCCAGAAGATGCCAGGTCAGTTTCTGCTGATTTCTCTCTGGAGTCTGCGGGATCCAAGTTTTCACATCCAAAGTCCCCAAGAAGGAGGCAGCAACAAGCTGCCCATCAGGGACCTGGGATCCTTCTACCCCATAATCTCTTCAGTGCATGTCCCCCCAGACTCCTGCCCCCACTAAGAGCAGCAGGGATTGATTTGCTAAGACCAAGGGCTAGCAAACCACAGCCCAAGGTCCAAGTCCACCTAAGACCTGTTTCTGTAAATGGATGCGCTGCTGAATCCTGCGTCAGAGATCATGAGTTTCACAGGTCCTTCAGAGAGAAGTCTGCCAGCCCTGGAGAGTGGTTTATCAAAGGTCCATGCCCTGGAGGGGAGGAGGCTGCGCCTCAGCCAAGCTGTGTGGTTTTGGGGAGCACTTCAGCTCCCAACAGGTTCAAGTCCCTGTGTGTAAAATCAAGACCTTCTGTATCTAAAGCACTCAGGGTGGTGATTGGGGCTACATCCCTTCCAGAATCTTCTAGTGGGTTTTAGGGTATTGGACACACCCCAAAGGAGAGGCTGTCAAAGGGATTTATGGCTTGCTAATGAGAATCAAAACACAGCTTACAAAATCTCAGTTACCCAAGCTGGCCCTGATCTTATGAGCATCTGTAAAATTAGAAAGAGCTGATATTGAACCCACAGCTGGTTATGTAACTAGGAAAGCTTGGGAGGCAGGCCCCGGGCATCTCTCTCAGGAGTTTGGGATCTGGGTGTGTCTCATCTCTGGGACCCTGGCTGTGAGCTCCAAGGTCAAGCAGGGGAGTGGACTAGCCGGAAGGCCAAGACACCCACAGTGATACACACTGGAGCACCAGAAGCCCCCCCCCCCCGTGTCTCCAAGGACCTCTTGTCCCAGACCAGGGGTGGCTGCTGAACAAAGGGTTTTCATCGTGTCCTTTATTTCAAACACCTCCCCCGTTAAAGAAAATTATCAAGAACATATGTATTGGCCAATCTGGACACACGCTAGGCCAGAGACCAAGGAACGGAAGGCTACGGGAGGGCCTCGGGCTTTGCACGGTCCTGAGCTCACAGCCGGGTTCTCTGCTTGGGCCGTGGCAGGAGGCTCCATTTTCTCACTCGTGATAGGGAATCAGGTCTCCTGATGCAGCTAAAATGTAACAGGCAAACACGGGCGAGCAGCCAGTTAGGAGAGTCGTGGTTCCGTCACGCTGGCCTGTCCATCAGGGCAGGCTCCGATCCTGTTTTTCAAACAGGCGAGACTCAGAAAAGTGAAGTCATTTGTCTGAGGTCACACAGCCAGGCCTAGGCACAGCTCAGGTCTGGGAGATTCTGGAATATCAGCGACCCCCTGGCTCCCACAGCCCCAGATCGCCACCCTCCCTGCCCGGAGAAGGATCTCAGGAATGACAACTGTTAGTAGGTATAAGGCCTGAGGCCACCCCACTGTGGGGAGTGTGAAGCCACTCCAAGGTGGGGAGCGCGGCTGCAGCGCCCACAGAGCCAGCAGAGGGCAGCAGAGAGCAACCGCTGCCTCGGAGAGCAGCTTGAACGGTTACCATTAGGTGTTGCCAGGCAGTGTCCCCCGCCTTCTGACCTGTGGTAAGGCTGGACTTCGACCTTCAGGGCCCTCAGGTGTAGCCACGATCTTGTGAAGCATGCAGTATTTCTGAGACCAGGGCTGCGGAAGAGGATGTCTGTCACGGGGTGGTGGGGAGGGACCCTTACTGTGACCACCCTCCAGCAGGCCCCTGGAGCTTCCAGTAGAAGCAAAACGGAGGCTCAGGACCAAAGTGATCCGCCCAGGGTGTTCAGAACAGTGCCCCCCCCCCAATGCCACCTTCCCATCTTGTCTGCAGATCCCAGATGGTGCACCTTGTCATGGCCGCAGGAGTCTCAAAGGTGTGTCTGGGGAAGGACTTTGGGGAGTGGAGATTTTCCCAGTGCACCCTCACAGGAGGAAGACAAGAGCATCACGAGGACACATGTCAGTGATGCTGAACCCAGCCTCACAGGGTGGGGAAGGATGCCTCACGGGCGTGGTTACAACCTGGCTCACAGTAGCTGCTCGGTGAATGCTTGCCCGGGACAGACTGACTGCCATGGCAGCTCCTGCCGGCTGTCTTCCTCTGGGTCCTGCAGGACAGAGAAATTCACCTACCAGCAGGGGGCGCCTTTGACCTCTGACCCCACTGTGCAGTCCCGGGCTCACACAGGACACATAGGTACACACAACACACATGTCCCCCAACACACACAAACCACACACACGCACGCTCACTCCTTTCCCCTGAGTTGGCATGCTCAGGCAGGCCTGTCATCCTGACAGCTGGCTGCACCCACTCCCTCAAGAGTTAGACCTGGAGCCCTGGCCTGGTAACACTAAGCCATAAACCTGCAAAGAAGGCCAGCAACTAGGAGGATGGCTGCCACATCCCCAGGGCCTCTGATTCTTAGCCGGAAGAGGGCGGTGCTCCCCTCAGGCTGGGAGAGTCCTGATTCAGTTGGTGTAGCTGAGGGTTCGCTCGGGACCTGCATATACAAACCCACCCCTGTGTGACAGACACAGCTCCTTCTACCTCTGTGAAGACTGAGCACGGCTGTCTCCACCCATATGCCCAGGACACAGCAAAAGCTTCTCCTTTGTCATGTTCCAGATGCAGCGCTTAGGCCCCACAGAGAATAGCCCAGGGACAGCCATGTCTGTCTGCACATCGGGGTGCAACTCCAGGCCCTGGGTGCCCCGAAGCAGGAGCTGACGGTAACGCAGAGACAGTGACAGCCAGCTACCCTGGTCCCTAGGCTACATCACTCCGTGGAGGGATTAGACACGGACCCCTCACATCATCAGTAGACAGATTCTGAAATTCATTGTGGAAATCGTGTCCAAGAGTCTCCTTGGGTTTTTCCTTACATGGACCACACCCAGGTCTTGGTAGAAGACAAGGACTGTTGATGTCCCCAAAAGCACTAGCTGGAGCCACCCAAAGGAACACACGGAGGGACGGAGGGGCTCCATCCCAGCTGCCTGCCACTGCCTTGGCGCTGTCCCAACTTGCCTGCTGACCGTCTCCAGAAGTCGCCATCTGTCCCTTCAGACTGGGTGGCAAAGGTGGGCCAACATTATAGAGCAAGCTCCGGAATTCCCTGGAAGCAGAAAATCTGCCCAGAAAAGTCTCCCTGACTCCTGCACTCGCTCAGTGCCGCAGGCCAGTTGCCCGGAATTGTGGTATGTAGCCAGCTTCAAAGCGGGGACCCAGCTGGTTGTCAGGAGCATGGCTGCAGGCACGCTTGCCCTGGCACGAAGAGACAGAGCATGTCTACAGTCACCCTGTGGGAAGCCTCTCTCAGTGGCTTGAAACAGAGAAGGGCAGGGACACGCAGACTCTTGTGACCCACAGTGGCCTCTGTGTTCAGCACTCTGCTCTGTCCGCAGCAAGTTCTTCCCACCCCAGGGTTCCTCACCAGAATAAAAGTCCCAGCTGCTTAGATCACAGAGCAGGTGCCAGGATCTAGAAAAACAGGCTTGAATCTGGGGTCAAAAAAGTTTGTTTGCTTGTAAAATCTTTATTTTCTTTGTTTTGAGGTGCTGGGGAGAGAACCCATGGCTTGCAAACCCTAAACAGATGCTCTGCCCCAAGACCCTTCTCTGGTTTTAATTTGGAAACAGGGTCTCACCGTGTTATCCAGGCAGGCCTCGGAGTGGAAATCCTCCTGCCTCAGCTTGAAGAGCTAAGATTACAGACCTTTGTGGCCCAGCCCAGCCTGGCTCTGGAGCCGCTTCCTGCCCCAGACCTCGTACTCAAACCCTGCCCCCACAAGAAGCCTTTCCCATCTGCACAGTTGTTGCCCCACCTTGAGAACCTGCTAAAATGCCCCCTCTGCCAGGAAGCCCTCTCAACTGCCAAGGTCACAGACCCACGCTCCCTGGCAAGAGTCTGTGTTGTCCTTGGCACGGTGGGTTTCACCGGTTAACTGCCATCTCTCTACCTCCGCCCAGGTCGACTCACCTACTTGTTTGTTGATGACGCTTCTCCTCAGTGTTCATCAGCCTCTGTGATCCGCACTGAAGAGGCCGTGGGGAGGGTTTTTCTTAACCCTTCCTCCTGCACATCAGGCGTGGAGCTGCATGCCTGAAATCCAGCACTCTGGAGGCCGAGACAGGAGGATCACAAGTTTGAGACCAGCCTGACCTACATATCAAGGCTCTGACAAATATAAAATCATTCCAGGTATGGAGGCACTCAGGAGGTGGAGACAGGAAGGTCAGAAGTTCAAGTTCATCCTCCAGTATTTATCTACCAACAGGTTCCTAGAGAGAAGAGGCAGTCACACACTGGATCCGATGGCGTGCGTCCTCACTCAGACTCGGAGTGAGCAGCAGGTGGACACGGTACTGGCCATTCTGTCTGGGATCTTGGTTTCCACGCCTGACATGGAAGATCAATCCAGCACAAGGGCAGGGCTTTGGGATTCCCTGGTCAGGGCTCAGTGTTAACACTCAGAAGGCTACAGAGTATCCATAATATATAAAGAACTCTTAGAGGCCAATGATAAAAAGACCATTCATTTAAAAATGGACTTGAATTGACACATTTCCAAAGATATGGCACCATCAGTTATTAGGAAAAGACAAATTAGCGCGCGCGCACACACACATGCACACGCGCACACACACACACATGCACACACACACACGCACACACACACACGCACACACACGTGCACAAACATGCGCACACACGCGCACACACGCGCACACACACACACGTGCACACACACGCACACACACATACACACATGCACACGCACACACACACATGCACACACACACGCACACACACGCGCACACACACATACACACATGCACACACGCACACACACACACACACACACACACACACACACACACGCACACACACGTGCACACACACGCACACACACATACACACATGCACACGCGCACACACACACATGCACACACACACATGCACACGCGCACATACACACGCACACGCACACGCACACACGCACACACACATACACACACACGCGCGCACACACACGCGCACACACATACACACATGCACACACGCACACACACACGCACACACACGCACGCACACACGCGCGCACACACACACACGCGCACACACACGCACACACATACACACATGCACACACGCACACACACGCATGCACACACACACGCACACACACACGCGCACACACACACGCGCACACACATACACACATGCACACGCGCACACACACGCACACACACACACACACACACACACGCGCACACACACACACGCGCACACACACGCGCACACACACATACACAGCATGCACACACGCACACACACGCACGCACACACATACACACACACACGCACACACACACGCACACACACGCGCACACACACACGCGCACACACACACATGCCATGAAGAGTCTATAATAAAGGAAATGGAGAATGACGAGTGTTGGAGACAGTATCACTGGTAATTATGTTGAGTGAATTTCTCCTTCTTGTTTAAAAAATAGTAATCCACCCCTTGGTGAAAATTATGGAAAATTGGTGCATTTGTTACTTCTCAGTCACTGGGACGAAATATCGTAACAATAGCAATCTAGGGGGGAAGGGTTTCTTACAGCTTGAGGGGCAGCGAGCCCTAACGAGCAGCCAGTCACTGCGGACACAGCGCCAGAGAGGTGAGCACCACACTCAGCTCGCTTCTCCCCTTTATAGAGTCCGGGACCCCAGCCTGGAAAGGGGGGGTGCCACCCATGTTTAGGGAGGGTCTTCCCACCTCATTGAACCCAACCAAGATATCCCTCCCAGGCTCCTTTCCTGGGGCTCTGGATCCCACCGTGATGACGCGAGCTGTCCGCTGGCTTTCATTGGCTGCTCATGTTCTTTGAGAAGGTCTGTTGCTCCCTAGCCCAGGACAGGCTTGAATTTGGGCTCCCTGGCCTCTGCCTTCTGGGTGCTGGGACTGCAACCGTGCCCCACGATGCCTGGCCTGGAGATGCAACTTTTAAATCTACACCACATGTCTCTTTAGCCCTGAATTTTAGTAAACTCCACTCACCTGGTTGTGATGGAGAGACCAGGCCTATGGGGGAACATCGCAGACCCGGTGTTTGCCAGCGGCGTGGCAGGCGGGACTCTGTGGTGACTTGTAGCGGTCCACACCACTGTGTAAGCCCCTCTGACTCTTCAGACCCCAGAAGCTGTCACTCCAGTGACACAGCCTGCTGTATGGAGGTTGCCAAATGGCACGGATAACTCTAAGGAAGGCCTGGCTTTGGTGGGTCTGGCTTAATCAGGAGAGACCTGCCAAGGAGCAAAGGACAAGACTGGGGACCTGAAAGGTCTGATCTAAGGCAGGGGCATAGCTCAACTGATAGAACCTTGCTTAGTGTGCACAGTGGCGTGAGTTCTATCCCCAGCACCGCATAAATCAGGTGTGACGTGCTTGCCTCTCACCCTAGTATGTGGGAGATGGAGGAGGTGGAGGAGGTGGGGGAGAGGGGGAAGGGGAGGAGGAGGGGAGGAAGGGGCAGGAGGGAGGAGGAGGGGGAGGAGGAGGAAGGAGAGTTGGGGTCATCCTCAGCTGCATAGTGAGTTTGAGGCTAGCCTGTGATACATGAGACCCTGTCTGAAAAAAAATCTTTAAAAAAGACCTGAGCTAGGAGAGAATCCCTTTCAGGATGGAAAGGCCGTGCGGAATAAGCCTGGCTGCTGGGCTGAGGAGACTCCTGCCCCACAGCCCTTGAGGAGGTGGTAGTGTGTTCTTCCCTAGGACTAAACTCTGCACCACTGCATGAGGGGATGGTGGGTGGGCTAGGGACACCTGACTGTGCGCCCACAGCCCCACTGTGCATGACCTAACCTCCAGACATCGAGAAGGAAGGGCCACTTCAGCCTCTGCCTGCGGTCATCTGCCTGCAGTTCTGAAAGCTAGTAACAGAAAGGGGGGGGGTCCCCGGGTGCCCTCTGAGGCTCCTTCACACTGTCCCCCGCTCCTAACACCATCTCCTCCCACTCCCAGGGCCTCTTGGTGCCCTGTTTTCCTGCCCAGCCATGGTGCTAAAAGCCTGCTAGTCTCCTAGATACAACCATGTTCTGGGCTCATCCTGCAGAGGATATGAAGGCCTTGAGCTCCCACGTGGAGACCCCAGGGGGAGCTGCAAACACTGGTGTGTTGGTACAAGGATTCCAGCCTCCTGTTGCAGGGGTGAGGGGGGTGGCACAGGGATGCCAGCCCCCTGCTGCAGGGGCGAGGGGTTGGCACAGGGATGCCAGCCCCCTGCTGCAGGGATGAGGGGGTGGCACAGGGATGCCAGGCCCCTGCTGCAGGGGTGAGGGGGTGGCACAGGGATGCCAGGCCCCTGCTGCAGGAGTGAGGGAGGTGGCACAGGGATGCCAGCCCTCTGCCCTAGGGATAAGGGGGGTTGAGCTTGAACAAAGGACTCTCTTTGAGGTCGGCTGCCAACAGAGAGGCCTTTGTTCTGAGGGGAAGTTAAGATTAGTGCTGAAAAGAAAGGGGGCACCATGACGGGCATACATGGATCTGGGTAAGGAGAATGTGTTCCTAAGCTCCTTGGCAAATACAAACACATATCACATTGACACTCCTGACATCCGTTTGATTTGTGAGTGAGCCCTGGTGTCCTGTTTGATGACCCCATACCAACAGCAGAGAGGGGGAAGGGAACCTTCCAGAACAGAGTGCCAAGGAAGGGAAGCGTCAGATGTATATCATCTGCTCACTGCATAACAATCACCCCAAACTCAGTTCCAGCACCATCAACACTGGCTATTTTGCACAGATGTGCAGGTCTCTGGAACGTTCATCCGGTCCAGGCAGGGGTCCCCTGGTCCATATGAACTTAACAGCTATGGTCGGCTGGAGAACTGCGGCCAGCTCTTCTAACATGGCCCTGCTTACGTCAATGGTGGTGGCTGAGTGTGGGCTGCGGTGACGGAGGGACTCCAGCTGGGCCTCCTGCCCCTCAGGCTAGCTGGCCTTGGTCACAGTAATTGCAAGGACCGAGGCTGCTGTCTTCCACAACCACCAAGCTACCCCAGTTTTACAGGTGGGGAAACTGAGGGCAGTCGAGGAACTGAGGCAGCACCCTTCCCCCACTGTCTTAAGGAGCCCAGGCAGGGCAGAGGCCGGCACAGGAGGAGGGAAGGAGCCCATCTGCCATTAAGGGGCACAGCGTTGTCCCTGGCAGAGTATGAGGCTGCAGAGAGTTTGGGGAAATGGTTATTTAACAGATCCGCTCTGAGTACAACATACCGCTGCCCCTGTGGTCTCCCCGTACTTCCAAGGAGGAGGCTGGACAGCAGGGGCTGCTTCCTGCTTGTATCCTCTAACTCCGGCCTAGAACACCCCTGCTTAGCACACTGCCCCCACGAGCCTGAGAAGAGTCCCTTGCCATCAGCCAAACTAAGCGTTTGTGTGCACCCCCAAACCCCACAGCACTTCGACAACCCCGGAGGAATCAGAGACCCACCATATTCAGCTCGATTGAGCCACCGAGTTGTAAACACTTGCAGAGCCCCGACAGCCTTTCTGCAGGGCTGGTCTCTGCATTGGCCAGAGCAGCCAGGATCTTTCTAGACTGGCAGTAAAAGCTGACCTTCGTTTCAACTCAGCATAATGAGTGCATGAAGGCTGGCGCAGTTCTCGGAGGCTCTGGGGTGAGGCCTCCAGCCGCGGCAAGCCCTGCACACCGGTCCTGAGAGCCAGGGCCCGGGCTGGGAGGCAGCATTCCTGGTCTCTGAGCACCTGTCCCGCAGCAAAAACTCAACTCTCCCCAGTGAGCACAACCCTGGGGTCCAATCCCAGGCCTGCCCCACCCTGGCTGTGACTTGGACAAATGGCTTAGCCTCTCAGAAGGTTCTCTGCAAGACGAGGAATGTGCCACTAACCGGTTCTAATTGTCACTGAAGATGGGACACGCCTCACCACTTTGAACGGCAGAGAGCAATGCCCAGTCCGACACGGAGGACGCAAAGATCCCTAGTCCTGACCCTGGGGACTCGGGAGCCCTGGGAAGTAGGGCTCATCTCTTCCATCAGGGAGCAGAGCAAGTAGAAGAGGGTGTGGGTGGTGGCAGGCCACACAGCCCGAGGGCGGGGCTCTCTTCGCGCAGACTGTACCCACTGGTGAAGCCGCAATCACGCACCTCTTCAAGGAAGATTAGGAAACAACCACAGGGAGCCACTTTTCCTGCCGTGACAGGGCCTCCTCTCCACCCTGGGCACAGGAATCACGGACCCTGCTGGGAAAGAGCTCTTCCTGCGGACCAAAAGGGATTTTAGAAACTGCAGCTTCAGCTAACAGGGCAAAGGAATCCTCTGGAAGGCAGACCCCACCACCATTCCCTAAGCCTGCTCGGGCAGGCTGCTTCCATTCCCAGAGAGAATAGGGACCGACAGCTGCCAATCAAATGCCCTACCTCTGGGTCTAGCACTGGAAAGTCCAACCAAGTCACCTCCGTACCCTCCCCTCAGCCTCAGCAAGATTGAGATGTTCGTTTCCAACACACACCTACACACACAGACATACACGCGCACACACACTCACGCAGGTGCACATGAACATACACCTACACACATACATACATGCGCACACACACTCACGCAGGTGCACATGAACATACACACATACACACATTCACATACACACACACACATGCAGGTGCACACACGCACACACATGCACATATACACATGTGCACACACACACACATACTCACACACACACACATGCAGGTGCACACACGCACACACATGCACATATACACATGTGCACACACACACATACTCACACACACACACACAGGTGTACACACGCACACACATGCACATATACACATGCGCGCGCACGCACACACACACACACGCACGCACGCACACCATGGAACTGATAGCCTCTCTAGCTAGTCTAGGCAACAAGCCTGGTGTCACCAGGAGCCGTCACCTTCTGGTGCAACAGTCCCAGCCATCTCCAGACACATCCCTTCTTGCAAAACTCAACTCCGTCCCCACTGAATTCTAACTCCCTGTCTACTCTCTCATTCATGTGTCCCTGGCATGCAGAAAGCTGCAAAATACAGCTTTTATTCTAGTTGGTCACATGTTCAAAAAGCTTCACTGTCCAGGGCAGAAGGAAGATGCAGGATAAGAGACGCTTACCTTGTCATAAAGGCTGCCGTGGCCTGCTTTGCGGATGAAATCGAGGCCCAGGAAGGTAAGCACCTTCAGGCACTCCGCGACAGCCCGCCTGAATAGCTGTATCGGAGATTCAGTTTATGTAAAAAGGGTGGTTATCCAGATGTGGTGGCTCACAGCTGTGGTATTCGTACTCAGGGGACCCAGGCAGGAAGGGTGAGACCGCCCCCCTCTCTTTCTCTCTCTATGTATATGTATATATAAATGTGTGTGTATGTAGATATACATGTACACACATACGCATATAAATACCTATAGATAGATCTTTATATATCTATGTCTACATCTATATTTAAATATCTAAATATAGATTATATTATATAATATGCATATTAATATAATATAATTACTATATTAATTAATATTATATATTATATATGCATATTATTATATATTGCATATATCATGATTATATAATATGCATATTAGATAATATTTATATATTATATATTACATATAATCATGTATAATTGTAATATGTAATATATAATAATTCACATATTGTATACAATGTATTATATAATATATAATATAATACATTATGTATATTAGATATATATATAAATATATCTATAGATAAAGATGGAGACATAGATATAAATACAGATATATATTTGGAGGCAGTTGGCTCAGTGGGTCAGAGCTCTTACTGTGCAAGCATGAGGACCTGAGTTCAAATCCCCAGCACACACAGTTTTAAAAGTCAGGTGCAGCCACCCACACACCTGTAACCCCAGTAGTGTGGTAGAAAAGTGGAGACAGGGGGATCTAGAGATCTGTCTCCAGGGAGTACGGTGAAGAGTGATAGAGGAGAGGCCGGATCCATCCTCGGCCTGGCGTGGCTTCTGGGCACAGTGCCTACCCAACCGACACACACACACAGTCACCTACACACACACACACACACACACACACACACACACGCACACAGAAATATGCACGCACACTCATGTGTGTGCACGGACACAAACACATGCATACACACACATGCACATGCACATCCATGTATGCACACACACACACATGCACACACAAACATGCATGCATACCCACACACAAGCGCGCGTGCACGCGCACACACACACGAACACACACACATTTCTCTATTTAATCAGCTCCTAAGGGTCGAGTATGTAGTGGTGACTGACAAACCCAACAGCATAAAACGTAGCGCTCACATCAGCTCCTCCACTGACTGCACTCTGCAAAGCTGATGTCAGCAGGTGGAGAAAACGCTGCACCGCACACACAGAGACACAAGACAGGCACTGCCTGGACCTGCACCTTGCATTGTGGACATGTGTTTCAACCACTGGCGTGATGGAACAAAAGAGACTGAGGGAGGTGGGCACCGTGCTTCAGGTTAGTGATGGAAGGCTGAGCAGCTAGGCACAGACACCTCCTCACAGGGCTCCCTGACTCCAAGAGCTAAGGCTGGCTCTACTCTGCAAAGCTTTGAGCTCTTCGGTGGGAGCAATGGCCTTGGGAGTGAGAGCATTTCCCAGGAGAGATATTATTTGTATTCTGTGCTTGTAAAAGTTAACACTCCTACCCATTTCCAGGCCTTGGCATCCCCCACCTAGGAGAGCGGAAACCGGAAGCATGTAATTTAGAAGTGGGGCTGCGCCTGGGGCGGTCTCCAGGCTGGTCCCGGAGCTGAGTGGCTCTAGCTGTCTGGAGATGCAGCTTCTGAAAGTCAAAACCCTGCATGCATGTGTGTGTGCCTGTGCATGCATGCATGCATACATCTGTGTGTATGTGTGTGCATGTGTGTATGCCTGTGTGTGTGTACATGCATACATCTGTGTGTGTGTGTGCATGTGTGTATACCTGTGTGTGTGCATGCATACATCTGTGTGTGTGTGTGCATGTGTGTGTGTGCATGCATAAATCTGTGTGTGCGTGTGCATGTGTGTATACCTGTGTGTGTGTGCATGTAAACATCTGTGTGTATGTGTGTGCATGTGTGTATGCCTGTGTGTGTGTGCATGCATACATCTGTGTGTGTGTGTGTGTGTGTGCATGTGTGTGTGTGGGCATGCATGCATGTATGTGTGTGTGCATGCATACATCTGTGTGTGTGTGTGTGTGTGCATGTGTGTGTGTGGGCATGCATGCGTGTATGTGTGTGGACATGCATACATCTGTGTGTGTGTGTGCATGTGTGTGTGTGTGCATGCATGCATGTATGTGTGTGTGCGTGAGGGAAGAGGCTTCTTCTTAGGCTGTGGTTTCACAGGTGTAGGAGAACAGAGGAGAGTTTAGAGATCAGAGCCTGGAGATCCCCTAGGGAGTTAGGGGGTCATAGCAATGACCCTCAACGACCTTCTCAAATGGGCATGGGTGCCTGGGCTGAGCACCGTACAAAGGAGGGAGGCTGAAATGTGTCTGAGTGGGGCAGGGTGTTTCTGTGATGTCACGCCTGCTGTGGCAGCGCCAAGTGTACGGGCTCTGTGTGTTTTCTGGTATGAACGTGGCTAGGTCCTCGGTTGTGAGGAGGAGGAGCTGGGAGGGTGAAAACCCAGCTCGGTGCTCAGTAGGTCTCAGCGTTGGGTCAGACGGTGACTGTCTTTGTTTCCAATGCTGTGATAGAATACCCAGAAAGCAACACAAGTGGAGAGGGATTGTTTTCAGCCACAGTTCAGGGCACAGACCATCATGGCTGAGAGGTCAAGCCAGCAGGAGCTTGAGCAGCAGGACACATGCATCCAGGATCAGGAGCTTGTGCTCCTGATGCTTGCTGCTGCTTAGCTCTGGGATCCCAGCTAGGGAATGGAGCCACCCAAAGTGGGCAAGTGAGACCCACCTCCAGTAAAGCAATCAAGAGAGGCCCATCCCCCACAGACAACCCAGGCAATTCTAGATTCTGTCAAGTTGACACTAATATCAACCATGATCACCTGTGGCTTCCTGTAGAACCTTTGGCCTGTGCGATGGACCTGGTTTTGTTTTGTTTTGTTTTGTTCCCCCTACCTTCCTTAGTCTACAGGAAGGAACTTGCCAGAAGTTAGGCACATCAAAGACACTCAACAGTGACTACTGTTGTTGAATTAAAACATAGCCTGGTAGGACACCTGCCTGGACTTGGGATACAAAGCCCAGGGAACTTGGTGTCAGAGAAGTTCAAGATTAACAGAAGAAATGAAGACTGTCTTGCCTGGGTGGCGATAACCTCCAAATGCCTCAGAAGCTTCTTCAAACAAGGATACAAACACACACACACATACGCACGCACACAGCACACACACATAGCACACACACATGCACGCACATACACACACAGCACACATACAACACAAATATACACATATACATACATACACACATGCCCACACACAAACACACACACTTGCACACACAGGCAGACACACATACACATAAACATACACACACAGGCAAACACAGAGACACACAGGCACACACAATACACATAAGCACACACACAAACACACAGAGACACATATGCACACATACACACATGCACATGCAGGTACAAACATATACACATAAACACACACACACGCACACACATGAACACACACATGCACACACACACACATGCAGGAACACATAGGTATACACATATACACATAAACACACACAGACACAAGCACACACACACATACACACACATGCACGGACACACACATAGACACACACACACACACACACGCACACACTCACTGCCAGATGTGGACACAGTGCACTTTTTGTAGAGCCGTGGGGAGGTGCTTCTGCCCAAGAGGATAGGAGAGCAGAGGCAGGAGGAGTCAGACAGCAGTGGTCTCCTAGGAGCTGCCCCTCCCCCACCCTGTCCACAGGACTCTTCCTCAGAACCTGTCTGTGGGAGCAAGGCTCACTCACCTGTGACCCTAACCGTGTTTATATTACTCCCAGCCCTCCTGTGATCCCCCAAGTCTTCTTCCCCAGGGCAGAGTTTCCCTAGGCCTGAAGACAAGCTGATAGACTCCTGCCAGGAAGCAGAACGCCAACATGGCATCCTCTTCGAGGGGTTGTGCTCCGCTCTTCAGTCCTCCTTTTGCTCTGGCCCATCTTTTGACCCTAACATAGGCCTGCCTCTTATTGAGCCTCGCAGGTTCAAGAACAAAAGACTCTGGGAGGACAGGGGTAGGATGCTGGGCCTCACTCGTCCACCCGGAGAGAAGATCAGTAGAGTTGGGGGAAAGCTGTAGCTGATGAGAACACTCTAGTCAACGTTGAATGGGGGACAGCGCTGCCTCTGGGTGGCCACTGCGCAGCCTTCCTCCCGGACTTGACCGTGGGCATCGACGAGGACATTAGATCAGTAAAGATCATCCAATAGCCAAGCGGAAGTAGACGGGTGAAACAGAGGTGGCACCAACATCTGCTGCTGGAGCTCCGCCCTCAGCCTCCCCAAACCTGGATGTGCACCCCCTACCCCAACCCTACAGCTCCATGCAGGGGAGGGGAGGGGCAACACCTTCCTGCGAATTGTCTGTCTCCAAGAAGTACCCTGGAAAATTGCACCCCGGGCGGTCCCCGGTCCCCTGAAGACACAGCAGAGGAGACTGGACAGACCAACAGAGAAGGTGTCTGTGCCTGAGTTGCTGTCATGGAAGCCTGATTGGTTTGGGGCATGAGATATCCTGGTGTTGCATGAGGCAGATGGACTGATAAAGATGGCAGGTTGGAGAAAGGTGCCTTGGGGCAGTGTCCGCCTCTATAAGGCTCAGAGCGGCCTTGGGCTCACTAGTCTCCCGGTTCCTTGGGGGTGAGATCCTACGGTTCACAGTTCAAACTACAGTTAGATGACCGCTCTGTTCCTTGCTGATGGAAATATTTGTAACAGATACACTCGGTGGCTGTGTGGGTCAGAGTGTCCCCCACGGGCTCCCGTACTTGAACACCTGACCCCCGAGCTGGTGACTGCTGTTTTGGGAAGTTGTGATGCTGGTATAGAGACAAGGTTGTTAGGGACAGGTGTGAAGGTTGTTCCCACTTCCAGCGCCAGCCTGGGCTCAGCTTGTGGGTCCAGCAGCCACGGGGCAGCTGCGCACCATCCTGAGCCGCCTAACCAAGCTTTCTGCACTGTGTCAGATGGAAATTCTGCCGAGACCATGAGCTAAAACCAATCCCTTCTTCCTCCAGCTGCTTCTGCTGGGTATAGAAGTAACAAGGAACACATGTGTGTGTGTGTGTGTGTGTGTGTGTGTGTGTGTGTGTGTGCGGTCACTGGTGGTTGGCTACTATTCTACACACGGTCACTCCACCTCCGTCTTTCTATGGCAGGACCTTTCCTGCCTGCTGCTGGCAGACCTGCATGCCTGACTCTGGCGGATGCTGTGTGAGCAGAGGTTTTCAAAGTTCCATACCCTCTGCTTGGCTTGTGCCTTGGCATCTCATGCCTACCACTAGGAGGCTGTGCCCAAGGTAAGGAATCGCCCTTCCACCTGGGCCCCAGAGAAAACACACTCCAGCTGAGTGAGCGCCATATCCTTTTAATCAAGTCTAGCAAGCCTAAGACTGGAACAGAGCGCTCTCCCAGGCAGGGCCCCCACTGGCCTTTCCTATTTCTTTGGCCTCCAGCATCTCAACTTGGGATGCTCGTTACACAGCATCACAGGGTCCACAGCTGACTGATGCACGGTAGCCACACAAGGGCTTTGCACCGGCCCTGTCCCCAGGGCTCTAGAGTTCAAGAAAGAAGGGTGGCAGAGCCTTGTGATGCTTCTGTAATACCCATGCTAGCTGAGTGGGCTAGACAGACAGACAGACAGACAGACAGACACTGGAGGCAAAGGGACAAATCGTGCAGTAGCTACAGGCTCACGCAGCAGCTGAGCCTGCATCCTGTGAGAGCTCAAACAGAAATAAGACCACCCAGCTCCACCTAAAACCAGCTGGAACCAGCATGGTGGACAGAGAGGACGCTCACTGTCCTGTGCTTATTATATTGCATCTGCATACCATTAGACTCAAGAATTGACTGTTCTCACCAAACATCGGATACCACGGCACATTCAGCATGAGATACACAGACAGCAAGGGGATTATGGTAGTAGAGTAAGTCTTGTACTGGGAAAACCCAGCCCATTCATGGACACACACACCACACAGACACACTTACTCACTCACACACTTACACACTCACTCACAGACTCACACACACTCAGACACACACACACACACACACACACACACACACACACACTCCTCCCCTCCATTAGTGTCCATCAGACACGATCAATCCAATATCCTGGGCAGTGTGACTCTCTGAGAAGCCGCTGTGTGCATTTGTTCTGTGATGACACTTCCCCTCAGCCCCTGACTTCAATTGTCTCTGTCTGGGACATGATCTCACAAGCCATGGTAGCCATGGAAGCCCTGGGTAGAGGTCTACCCTCACACTCTGAGGCCTCCCCAGTCTTCACCACCAGCAACACACCCACCATTAGCAGAAACTCTAGGGAAATCCCCAGCATTCCCAAGGATGCACAAAGGAGCAGAAGGAACGAACCTGTGTCTGTGAAGCTCACAGAGGTCAGGTGACTCAAAGCCTGGTGGAACCCAGAGAAGCTTCCCTGGGTCCCAGAGCTGTTAGCTGGGTGTGGCTGAGAGAGGACCAAGAGAAACAGGAGCCAACCACAGGGGTGGAGTGGGGCAAAGAGTGGCCTCTCAAGTGCCAAGTGGCCTAGGCTAGACCTCGCTCGTATGCCTGAGCCGCCCTGGGACCCCACAGATGAGCAGAAATGCACCGAGGAAAGGGACAGCCCGGTCCCTGAAATAGGGGCTTTCCATAGCATTCACTTCTGCAAGAGTTACACTCACTCCTTGCACAGCTGGGCAAAGTCCTGCCCATTGCAAAGGCAAATAATTCCACCCCGCCCCCACCCCAAGTAATCAGCTTGCTTCAGCTTTGTCTCTCAGTTCCCTCTGCCCTAAACCATGCCTGCATATAAAGGTCCAAGGGCCAGATCTGGCCACTGACCATTTTTGTAAATAAAGTTTTACTGG
Organism: Cricetomys ansorgei; assembly: GCA_026225945.1. Classification (NCBI taxonomy): domain Eukaryota; kingdom Metazoa; phylum Chordata; class Mammalia; order Rodentia; family Nesomyidae; genus Cricetomys; species Cricetomys ansorgei. The sequence goes on from JAMJFZ010001249.1 coordinate 6,465,779, forward strand.
CACAGCCACACCCCTTTGCTTGTATCTTGTCTAGTTGCCATGACAGCACACAAACAGCAGGCTCCAGACTTCCCCCGCTTCATCCCACTGCCTCAGCTCTCTCCCCAGCATTACTCTCCAGACCCTACCCTGACTCTGCTTCCTCTCGGCAAGCCTGCCCATGCTCAGACCCCCATAGACCTGCCAGTCATTGTCACTGGGCCCAGGGCTCTCCAGAGTTTGCCCTCCAATTAGCCGCTGCTGTGTGGGGCCTGCCTGGGTCATGCGGTCCTTCTACCCGTGCCCTTCTGTCCACCATCAGAGATTTTTCCAGCCACTGCCTCCTCTCCACCCTCCCTCACCCCGTGTTCTTCCAGAGAGGCCCCTGAAAAACAGAGGAGCTCCGGATTCCAGCTCTGGCCCGACTCCACCCTGCACGGATGCCAACAGAAAGCCGGTGTTTGCCTCGATTAATCACAGGCCCAATCTGCAACTTGAGCCCCGTGCACCAGAAATAAATGGAAAAGTGCAACCTGACCACAGAAGTATTATTTTATAAATAAGGCCCTTCAGTAGTGGCTAATTGGATACACATTTTGCAAGATTCGGGAAACATTAAAACTATCTACTCGAATTGGCTGGGTGGGTTCCCGTTACCGCCGGGGAGGTTTTCTGTCCCACGACAGGCCCCAGTTTGCAGACTCTCTCCGGGCCTTCCTTTCTCCTCAAGTGCATCGCTCCTCTACCCAGTCCGAGTTTGATAACAGTTCCATAAATCACAGGGCACGCCCCTCCCAGTACCGCCAGGGTTCCACTGAGGCAGATGTTTCATGGGAAAACACCAATTCCTACACCTACGTCTCAACCAAATTCCATTCACTCCTACTGTGTGTCATTCACTCCTACTGTGTGTCAGCACCCGCCTGGCATCAGACAGGACTGAGGGGAGTTGTTAGGAGAGACTGCCGAAGGTGGCAGACGACAGAGGGGAGCCTAGTACTAAAAGCTGTGCTCAAGTCTGTTGTAAATACTGGCTCAGCCATTCCCCACTACTCCGGAAGCCGAGGCTGGAGGATTACAAGTTCAGGATCTCCATGGCAACTGAGTGAGACCCTGTCTTCAAAAAAAAGTAGAAATAGGGCCAGCGTGCGGCTCAATGGAGGGTGGCTGATCTGGTGACAAGGAGGAGACCAAGCCCAGTTCCTCAACGTCTCCATCAAGAGTCTCCAGAGAGTGGGTTGCGAGCTGTTCTGCCAGGGCCTGGGGGAGGGGGTGTCCCGAATCACCCTCCAGTAGAAGCAGCTTCCCTTCAATTCCACTTGTCTCTCACACTCAGCGCTATGGTTTACTTTAGCTCACGGGCTAAGGTTCAGTCGATCACGGCAGGAAAGCCAGCCTGAAGCAGCGGGGCGGTGCTTCCCCAATCAGGAAACGGAGAGCGATGAAAACAGGCCTCTGCCCAGCCCCCCTCTCCACTCACACAGCCGGGGAATGTCCTCCCACAAACGTGTCCCAGAGGCCCGTCTCTGGATGACTCTATGATCTGTCACGGTTGGTTTTCACATCACAATGATGTTTTAACTAGCAAAGAATTTCCTCGAGTCTACCCTCCCAGCCTTAATGACAATGTAATTACCCTTCTCAGACACTGGACCTCAGTTCTGGGACATTTCTGGCTCTGTTATCCACTGATTTGTCCCAGAAGCTAAATATGTACCAGGCCAGTGAGGCTCCGAACTGGCAGTCCTTGTCTTACATGGTGCATTTAGGTCCCTCCATCCTGTTCTGTTCAGATTCTCTAAAAATGGTTGCAAGGTGGCCATAATGTGAACAGTGGCTCCCCCTTCTGGCTGGGCGAGGCTCTGCAATTTCCACAGTCCCCACCTGCTGCTGGCTTATCTATGTTCATTTGGACCCACAGCACCTGAGGGTATGGTGCCATCATGGAACTCCTGGCATTTTGGGTCCAGAGTCCTGAAAAGCCACAAGACTTTGCTGAGAAAACAAGGCCCGAAAGGAAGAGAAGTCCATTCACAAAATAGACACTCAGGACCGCGGCTGCGCAGAGGGGTAGGCAAACCCAGTGCAGGCTCAACGAGGCTTTTGCGTGTCTCCACCTACCTCTGACGCCGCCCAAAGTAATGACAGAGACGCTCGCTTCCTTTGGTTGAAAGGCGGGAAGGCAGAAAGAAGAAGAAAGTGTTAAAGAAGTATAGGAATAAGCACCAGCCACCGGAGGCTGTGGGCAGATCTGCTAACCGCTTCCTCCCGGGGTCCCTGCGGGGCCTCCTCTCGTGGACAAGGGTGCATTTGCCAGAGGGTCTCCGGAATGGTCTGATGCATCACTTGGAAGTAAGTGGGGATCAACACGTTGTTAACGGTTTGATCTCCCAGGTCGGAATTAATGATAGACATTTTACGCAACAAGAAAACCCGGTCTTTCAGAGACGATTTACGCTAACTGAAGACATCCTGCGCCATCGTGTCGAGGTGCAGGCTGCTTCCTGCGACACAGCTGGTCCACGTTTGCTGTCTGTGGGTGGCTGGCAGCAAGCGGTAATCCGAGCCAGACGGAGGGAGTGGGGAGATCTGGGGGCGGGGGGCAAGCCCAGGTGGAAGTGGGACACGACATTGTCAGAGCCTGGGGAGAGATGGGAGTTTCTTTGCCTGAAGATAGAGTTGATTGTTCTAAAACGCTCGCAGAACCTGGCTGGGTTCTGGAGTTCAGAGGGGACACTAATGGATCAATGTCTTTAAATTTACATTCTGGACAAAACCCTTCAACTGGTAAAGGCACTGATTAACAAGCAAGAAAACGCCAGGTCTTGGCCTGTGGCCTGTGGGAGTGGCCTGTGGCCTGTGGGAGTGGCCTGTGGCCTGTGGGAGGGGCCTTGGCCTGTGGGAGGAGCCTGTGGCCTGTGGGAGTGGCCTGTGGCCTGTGGGAGGGGCCTGTGGTCTGTGGGAGTGGCTCATCACATAGTACATTTGCTCTACGAGTATGGGAATGAGAATTTGGATCCCCGGTATAGCCACATAAACACCAGTCAGGCAGGACCAGTATGCAGAGGACAGGAAGGGCAGACTGTGCCCAGAGGGATCAGGGAAGGTCTCTCTGAAGAAGTGACAGGGGATATGAGCCCGGGGTAACTGAGGATGGTGTGAGCTAAGCAAACATCTAAAGTGTTGGGCAGAGGCTACAGCAAACACGAAGGCTCTGAGGCAGGCAGAGGCTCCAGTCACAGCAAGAGTCATCTCCTGGAGGCTCGGGAGAGGGCAGTGGGAAAGAGGCTGCAGAGCAGAGACCATGATACGTAAGGCTCCAGGAGACAGCTGGCCGCCTGAGGCCTCTCACTGGCCCACGACTGTAACTCTAGTATTTGGGATGCACAGTCCCGATAACTGGAAGTTCAAGGCCAGTCTGGGCTACAGTGAGACCCTGTCTCAAAAAGCCATCAAAGACTGAAGACTATGTGGGGAGGAGTTTTGGGTTGTATTTTGTAAACCTCTGTGGCTCTGGTAGAAACAGACTCTCAGCTCCAGGGGAGACAGCGGTGTCAGGGGCCATGTGTAAGCTGCAGAATGTGGGCAGAGCAAGGAGGCAGTAGCCTGGGCTCACACCCCCGAAGCCAAGGGTGGAACAGGGCAGGGCACGGGGGCTTGACACTCTCTGGTGGTTTGAATGAGAATGGTCCCCATTGGCTCATACATTTGAATGACTGGTTCCCAGTTGGTGGAACTGTTTAGGAAGGATTAAGAGGTGTGGCCTTCTTGGGGAAGGTGTGACACTGGGAGTGAGCTTCAAAGTTTCAAAAGCGGAAGCCATGTCCGGCCTCCCTCAGTCGGCAACTTTCAGATCAGATGTGAGCTCTCAGCTACCGCGTGGGTACCATGCCACGCTCCAGCCGCAGTGACCATGGGTTCTCCCTCTGAAACTGTGAGCCAGCCTCCGATTAGATGCTTGTGATGTCTCTTCACAGCGACAGAACAGAGACTAGCATACACTTCCGAACTTCAATTTCAAAACGGGAGAAGGCACGCCATAGACTCAGAATCAATATGGTGAAGGACACGGCTGATTCCTGACCTGTCCTGGGCCTTGGGCTCCAGGGCACCCTGACTAGTCCAAACGTACGCACCTGCACCCACGCAGGGGAGAACACACGCATACCATGCGTGCAAAATAAAGTATTCATTTCCTGGCCAGATATCTGAAATTGCCCAGAAGTGAACGTCTTTGTGACTAAACGGTGTGCTGTGTTTGTTCGTGCAGAACTGTCACAGTATCTGTAGGGAGACCCAACGTTTACAGAGCCCCGTGTTGGAGGCCCAATAGCTCGTACCTCCTGCTCAAGGCTTCACAGCCTCTACTCTGGAGACGAGGTTTGACCCCAGTCCTCCGGCTCATAAGCCTGGGTTGCTGCTCAGAGCAGCGGGCGACTCATGTTAAAAGGTTATATGCTTTCCCTGGGACTCACTCAAAAGACTCTTGTTATTAAAAGGGGGAAGCAAGCCCATGTTACATTTTTATATGTCCTGAGTTGCTGTTCATAGAGGAAGAATCCGCCTGCGCTCGCCACCCCCGCCCCCACCCCCACCTCACCTCCTTGCATGGACTCGCTGACGGTGCTCCTGCCTTTCATTTCCTCCCAGTCCCTGAGTGTCACATAAATCATGGTGGGGGGAACTCTCCCAGTGAGGGCTTCCCCTGCTGTGACAGAGGGTTGCCAGTTACAAAGCTAAACCAAGCCGGTGCACCCGGTGTGCAGCCAAGCAGCATGGAAATGGCTTCACACTGCCTTGCAGGGGGCTGCCTTCAGCCTACCCTATTTCCACACTGGACTCTGCAAACAAGCTCCAGGTATGATAGCAGCTCCCAGGACAGGGCCCGAGCCACTCAGCTGCCCGGGAGAACCCCAGTTCCCCCCTCAGCTTGCAGCTTGCAGCTTGCAGCTCGAAGCCTGGAGCCTCCCATGCTGGACTCGGTGTCTAGCTCTTAGGAGCTGGACTCGTAGGGTCTCACTGGATCTCTGAGTAATCCTTCAGGTCCTACGATCCCAGGGACACTAAGATCCACAATGGAAGTCTCAGAGGGGCTCTGGTACTAGATGATGCCCACACAGCCACCAGATGTGGAGCCAAGATTCAAACTCAGATCTTCAACTTTCAGAGGACAGGCATACTGACTGACATCACAGTCCGCACACGGGTACCTTTGCCACGGGCTCTGTGAAACAGAGGGAGGGGCTGTGGCCAGAGACAGTGGCCTGTGCATGGTTGGTGTGGCACATGTCCAGCCTTACGACTCCCCACCCTGGTGCTGGCCTTGGCAGAGATACTCCTTAGAATGTTTAGAATTGTCCTCTTAGAGCAGATGTCTCCCATCCCCAAAGTGGATAGTATTTCTCTATATGCTGTGTTGGGGGGTCCAGGGAAGTGGGGGGGGGTCCAAGGGCTCAGAGCCAACTCAGCAACTGGCAGCCTTTCCCTGCAGCTGTGACAGGAGCCAGCCCTGCCTTGCTGCCTAAGCAGATCTTTGAGTCTCGTGTTCTCTGGCTCCAACCCCTGCAATCCTGACCCTGCCTCCCCGGCTCCTGACAGGTCTCTTCACAGGAAAACAGATCTGGAAGGTGCTGGGATCACAAGCAGCTGTGGAGGAGCACTGAAGGGACTTCCGAGGGACAGGCCTGGAGGCACATCCCTTCATGTGCAGGCCGGATGCAAGCCAGGGAGCCCCACCACATCAAAGTGGCCAGATGGGGCAGGCTGGGGAGTCTCACAGCACAGGGCAGAACCCCAAACCCTGCATAGCCAAAGCAAACTGAGGTCCAGCATGAGGCTGAGAATGTGGGGACCTCTGGCTGCTGTATCTCCAAGTTTAGAGGTGGGGCTCCATTCTGTAAGTCAAGCAGATCCCAGCATGCCCTGGACCAGAACCTGGGCTAAAGCTGCAGTCCCACTAATCACTAGGTAATTCAGCCCCTGGGCCCGAGTTTGCCCATCTAAAAAATGGGATTGATAGGGGCCCGGGCAGATGGCTCGGCCGTAAAGTGCCGCCGCAAGGGCGTGAAAATCTGAGTTAGGTTCAGGAAAAGCCTAGCACAAAATGCTCACTTGCAACCCCAGTGCTAGAGAGGCAGAGATGAATGGATTTATGTCTCGCCAATTGATGGGCTCCAGGATTAGGACAGAACTTATCTCAGAAAATAAGGTGAAGGGAGACTCTAGAGAACGCTCAGGGACTGAGAGTCCTAGGTTCCTCTAGGGATCATGACCATCCTCACTCACTCCAGTTTCAGGAGATCCAGTGCCTCTTCCAGCTTCCTAGAATACCGCATGCACGTTGTACACAGACACCCAGACACATAAAGTAAGCGATATGGCAGGGCGCACAGCTTAGTCTGTAGAACATTTGCACAGTGTGCGGGAAACCCCGGGTTTGATCCTCAGCACTACATAAGCTAAGCACAGCAGTGATCCCCATCACCCCAGAACCTGGGAGATAGAGGCAAGGGGATCAGAAGTTCAAGGTCATCCTTAGTTACATAGGAAGTTAGGAAGTTTGACACCAGCCTGGGCTGCATGAGATGAAAAAGAAAGAAAGAAAGAGAGAGAGAGGGAGAGAGAGAGAGAGAGAGAGAGAGAGAGAAAGGAGGGAGAGAAGGAGGGAAGAAAGAAAGAAAAAAGTGGAAAATACTTGATGTGAGCCTCTGACCTACACACAAATATACACACATACACACATTTATACACACGTGTGTACACACACATACATGTACACACACATGCACATACACACATGTACAAACACACACACACGCAACACATACATGCACACACATACAATGCACATACATATACACAAGTGCACACACATATACGTACATGCACACACACATACATGCATGCACACATGCACATGATACACAGGCACACACATGCGCACACACAAGGTTGTTGACAAGATGAAACAGGACAACAGGTGACATGTGGCAACAGCCCAGGTGGGCTACCCAGAATGACCACAGCCTGGGCTGGAGCACCTGCCTCTGCTCTCCATGGATGTCTTTCTGACTGTCCTCAGACCCTCTGCAGCCATGGCCCGCCCCTGCTCATGTCTGTGATGGCTTCTTCCCCTCCTGACTCACTTCCTTCTCCTCTGCTCCCAAGCACATACCACAATCTCCATGCCCCTTCTGCAGCCAGCTGAGCCCCACAGACAACTCGGGCCACCACAGACGGCACAGTCCTCTGCCGCTGTCACGCCCACACTCCGACGGCCCTGGAGAACCAGGCCCAGGAAGGACACAGCCATGCCAATGTCTTACCTGCAGCAGCAGACATTCTAGGGTAAATGTTAGGGTGGGTTTTCTTGAGTCTCACTTAATCCACACATTGTCACCGCATGACAAATGTCAGCTGTTTGGGGCACAGTTGGCTGGATCCAGGGCAGCCTGTGGGCACAGGCTTCGCCCTCACAGAACTCCGAACTCTGAATACAGGTTTTCTATTTAGGATCTCGTGTGACACACGGCACGGCTAAGGACGCCTTGAACTTCAGATGCTCCCGCCTCTGTCTCCGAGCTGCTGCTGTGCCGGTTCATAGCACAGCACGTGGCTTAAGACTCCTAGAGAGTTCCTGAGATTCTCAATGGCTTCTGAATAAGAGCCCCGAGTTCCCGTCGCCCTGTGCACTGCCTTCGTAGGTGCTCTGCAGTCAGGCTGGCTGGCCCTTGGGCTTTTGAGAAATAAAAATGGGGAAATTAATAAAATTAATATTCAGCAATGGAAGGCTAGATGATGGGGTTCAGGGGAAACTTCCTCCCACCACTGAGTATTTGTTCTGCTCGTTTGCTTGTGACATGGTCTCACATAGCCCAGGCTGAACTCAAACTTCGTAGCTGAGGATGAGCTTGGACCCTGGATCCTCCTGCCTCTACCACCCAGCTGAGGTGACCAGTGCGTGTCACTCCAATTGCTTTATTCATTAGAAAAAATTTCTAACTGTTTCATCTACCCATTTACATGGCGGTTTATTGATTCTCCCTAACGTGACTGAGAACCAAGGCTGTCAGTGACTGTCCCTGTCTGTTAGATTCCCCCATGAGATGGGAGTGGAGGGGACACAGGGGCATGGTGACTGGGGTATAATGCCTCCCCCCATCAGCAAGAAGCCCAACCCTTAAGAACTCTCCCCATTAGAGAAAATGGGGTCCAAACAGGTTCCTGGCCACCTCTCCCCAAAACTGTACTACGTGAGACTGTCCGCTGACTCCGTCTCTCTGGCCAAGGCTGTGACCTTGGCTGGACTCTGTCCAGCAACTGCAGTACTCACGAAGAGGGGAAGGACCATTGCTTGTGGGCCAGAGCCAGATGCAGTGGGGTCGAGGCTCGGACTCCACCGGTCATGGGGCTCCTGGGGCGTAAAGACTGTGGTTGGGGGTGGGGAAAGGGATCTGCAGAGACGAACAGGCTGGTGAGCTGAGCTCTCTCTCATTCCTGTGGTCTCACTCCAGCCCCGTGAATAATTACACCCACTTTCAGCCAAGGACACCAAGGCTCTGATAGACCAAATGACACACCCCGTAAGAGAAGGCTGGGACACAATCACCTCAGTATCTTGGGGGTGGAGGGGTGGGCTGCCCTCCTCAGGAGCCGCCCCACCTCCAACCCTGTGCCACCCTTGGGCTAGGTGTCCCTCTCTCTGGCGAAGGGCCTATCCCCTCGGTCTGTCCCCACAGTAAAGGGTGTCTCCCCTCGGTAGGTCCATTCAGGAAAGGGAGCCCCCGTTCTGTCATCAGCGTGATAAATGGCACTTCTCATATAGCTATCTCCAAAGGGGGCCCTGGGTACCAAGAAAGGCCTAATGGTGACACTCGCATCTACAAACCCCAGGACCCGCTGCAGTGGTGATAGGCAGCCCCAGGCTCCCCCAAGTTACCCCTCTCTAGCCCAGCCCCCATTCTGATCTCTGCACGCAGCTCTTGTTTGGACTGGAAGCTTTTAAAATGCTGTCTTGTAATTACAGAGAGGGTGCGGGCGGAGCACACCAGACCTGCCCACTCTGCTGCCTCCAGCAATTTGGGTGATGATAGTCATGTGCGCTGGTTATCTTTGGGGTTTCCAGAAATACAAGGACTTTTCCAGACACTCGTAAGTGACCCAGTCACCATGGCCCCAGGAGGCTGTGGACATACGGCTCTAGGGTGAGCCATATTCTCAGGGTGGCTCTGAGGGGAACTCCCAGTACAGGCAAGTCCAGACAATCCACCATGGGGCCACCTTAGCTGTCCACCTGGCTTCCTGTTTGGAAACCCACAAACCCTATGCAAAGAAAGACACTATGCTCATGCACCATTCAGGGGCCTTTCTTCAAAGGGGATTGTATAAATTGTTAAAGAAAAGTAAAAACATAAAGAATGGTTGGAACAGATGGGGCCACTGAATACAGGAAGGTAGAATATCTGTGAGGCCCAGGGAGCTGGAGGCCAGGGAGCCGGGACTCCCCAGTCCTGCCCCTCTCTGGAAATCCATGAGTGCCAAGCAGCAGATGAGGCGCAGCATCTCTAAAGCTAGGGTGACACACAGCAACAGGATGGCCTCCCAGAGAGCAGGCCTCCAAGGTCAGGCCACTGGGGACAGAGGAAAAGTGCCCTGCCTGTTAGGTCTCAAACTCACAAACCGCTGGCTGAGATACAAAGTGAACCTGGCTACCAAGTTCTCCCAGCATCCCTCTGGCCCTACCTATTACAGGGTCCTCCTGGCTTGTATACCCCACCCCTGCCCCCACCCCTACCCTGAACTCTCCAGCCTAGGGTGTTCCCTGTATAAGTCCAGCCATTTTGGTACTCTCTCCTGGTCTCTTGGTCTCTTAGTCTGAGACCCTCTCGCTCCAGGTTCCCATCTGTCTCCTCTCCCCTCCCTTCCCCTTCTCCTCACATGGTCCAGCAGCTCAGTCTGGTTATGTCCACCTTGGACTCCCCCAGAAGTCTCTGCCTCTGCTATGAGTCCCTCCCTCCTAACCAAGCTGTTGAGCCGACTCTCCTAAGGCAACTGTCACCTGTTTCGCTGGCTTCTGCCACCCACTATGTTGGCTCCAACTTCTAGAGTCCGGTTCTTCATTGCTGCTTCTCTCTAGGGGTTGTAGCCATGCCTCTCTCCCCCGCTCCTCTCTCTGGCTTCTAGAGCCTTCCTTCCACACCCTGCCAAGGCACCTGCCCTCCTTCCACACCCTGCCAAGGCACCTGCCCGGGCTCTCTCTCATCTCTCGGCTCTGGCTTCGGGTTTGCTCCCCGTGGGCACCTCTCTGTACTGAAGCACTGTGCATGCGTTTCTCTGGCTCCTGCAGCCTCCCGCGCCTCTGGCCTGCCACACCCACGCGGACCTCTTCCTTTCCCCTTGCTCTCTCGTCCTCTACTGGGTATGTGCATCTTCGGAGCGTCCTGCCCTTTGCTAGGCCCCTTCTGGGCACCCACTTCACGGGCAATACTACGAAAACCTCACCAGTGTGGCAGGGACGCTCCAGTCTCTAGGAGTGGGGACGTCACCCCTCTGTGATTTGGAACACTTTCTCTCTCACAGGTCTCTTCAGTCTGTTTGGGGACTTGCGGACTGACATTACAGCCAGGCACTTACCCACCTCCGCTCCCTTTGTGGAGAGGACTAAGGATCACACCCCACCCCGCCCCACCCCTGCTCTGACTATTGGAGCTTGGGCTTTTCCCCCTCAAAACCTGACCCACAAGTCCGCTTACCGGTTTATTGTCTGAGCCACTGTGATCCTTTCCTTGGCCCTCCTCCACCCAGGAACTGCAGTCCCACCTGTGGCAGCCTGGGACTCTCTCGCTCTAGCTCTCTCTCGCTTGGCCCTAGGTGCTGCAGTCCTGCCTGCTGTCCCACTGTGAGCTCGGCTCCGGCCTGCAGTCTTACTACTTTCTTGGGCCCAAGTCTGGGCCACAGAGACCCTTTCCTAGCCCACCACTAGGAGCTGCCTGCTACGCCCTCTGGGCCTCTGTGACCTTGTCCCTTGGGTCTCTCTGCTCCCTCCCAAAGCCCTGCAAGTTCTCTAAGTCCTTGTGGCCTCTGTGAGGTCACAATCCTTTTTTCTTTTCTTCTCAGAGATTTTCCGAAAGCCTTGGTGCTTTACTGCAGACAGCTTGACCTCCGTAGACACTGGTGGCCAAAGACCAGCAAGTTCAACTTCTAAATCTGTACAAACAACTAGCGCTACACACACAAATGATCCCAAAATCTCTTACCTTGCTCGGATCTACACTTCCAAAAAATCTCTTGTCTCTACTTTGAAATCTTTTGTCTCTATGATTTCTTTGCTCTTTGCTCTCAAAAGAAAAAAGAAATCTCTTAAGACTATGTACTGTAGACTTTATCTCAAGATTTTTAAGTCCATTGGGTATGGTTATACGTGGGGAATCTTAATTTGCTACAAGTTATTATATATATGACTCAACTCTAGTTTGGAATACACTGTATATGTAACATATTCAACTCTTCTTTAAAAATAGATCTAATATTTTGAACACCAACCACATGGTTGGCAGCCATCTTAACTAGGGTTAAAGGGCACATGCCATTGGACTTAACCACCGTCTTAGGTTGGCCAGATGGTGTGGACCAGCTGAGCCGACAGCAATCATGGAACTTCTTAGTCCTACTGGACGCTCTGTTTACCGCTGTGTCTATTTTTTGAACTAAGGAAACAGCCGGTCTCAAACATTTTGGATTAATATGGATTATGTATGCTTTTTTCTAGACAGGATTTCTCTGTTGTAGCTCTAGCTGTCTTGGAACTCACTCTGTAGACCAGGCTGGCCTCAAACTCACAGAGATCCGCCTGTCTCTGCCTCCCGAGTGCTGGCTGGGATCAAAGGTGTGGACTGCCACCTCCCGGCCATTTATGTTTCTGCATAGGTGTGCTTGATAAACAAGGTTTATAAATTCCTAAGGTCTACTCGGGTTCACAGTAAGATTTGTCTAGCCTCTTTGTCTTTGCTACTTTTGTTAAACTGTGGCTATTTTGATAAACTGAGTCATACAAGAAACTGTTATACTCTGTAATGATGCACTAGGACAGGACCAGGAAGGTAAAGTTGTCAGTCTTCCTCTGGAATGTATCTAGGATTTAAAGTTTTATTTTGATACTACAGAGATTAATTTCAAATTTATTTTTTAAGGCTAAACCTAACAGGGATAAGCTATAAAATTTAATCTTATAAAAGCTAACATATTGTGAATAGTAATTAATTGATAATTAAAATATGCAAGTTCATGGTCAGTTACCTTATAAATGATCAAATTCTTTAATGTGTTCAGAACTATACTTACAGTCATGCTAAATACTAATGTAACCCCAGAAATAAGCCTTATTTAGCCTCTTGTATGTGTTTTCAAGGTTGCACCTAAGGCAAGTAACTAGAAACAAGTAAAGTTTGTTTAGCTTCGGTAGACTTCATAGATTATGGTCTCAAGCCCTTCAGAGATCTGCTGAATATGGGATTTAAAGTATTTAATGAAAGAGCTTCCCGTTATAGAGAGAAGTGCCAGCTTAGATCTCTTCAGAAGAAGACAATGGGCACAGAAGAACACCACATGGAGCCTGCTTTAAAGGTGGCAAAGCCAGCCACTGGGCAAAACTGCCCTTCACCTCGCCTGCCAGGGCCCTGTCTGAACTGTGGACAAACAGGACACTGGGGAGTTGATTGCCCTGCTTTGTGTGGACAGGTAAGATGGTCTCCCTCACTCTCAGGAAAACCTCTCAGACCTTCTGGGCCTGGTGGGCTGAAGACATTCTGCCCTGGAACCTTTGCCCCTAAAGGGATCAAGATTACCATAGAGGAACCTAGGGTGACTGTCCAGGTAGCTGGTGAGTCTCTGTCATTTAAAGACAGAGTTCATTTAGATTCTATAATACATCCTCAGATTTCTGATGGCTTGCCGACTAACCAGCTTCAGCCATTTAAAAACGGCAAGCACCTAGCAGCTCTTCCTAGAAGCTCCAGCTGCCTTCTGGGTTCCCTTCATGTGTGAAAATCACTTTACTGAGACACCCTAGGCCTCCTGCTGAGAAAGACAAATAGTTTACCTGGCTACCAGATTCTGAAAAGACATAAACTCACAAAACAGGTTTAAAAGTAATTTTTACTATGTCTTTATTTAAAAGAACTCGCCTTACAATGACTGCACCTGTGTCTTGTGATAAATACTTGGATTAAAAGGTTTAAAGTTAATGGAAGTTGTGAGGGTCTGAGAAAGTGTTTTTAAGGTGTGTAAGATGTAAAGGGCTAATAAAGTGATTTAATGTATTATCATAGTCACAGACTCAAAAATTTTAATTTCCTTGGGTTGCCTTCTAAACATAAACTTAAAAATATTTCTCACTGTGCTAAAAAACATGTCCGTCCGATTTATGTATCCAGCCCTCTGGAAAGAGTGTTAATGCTTTCAACCCAGAATTAATTTGGGTCCCCAAGCTTTTATTATGACTCAAAGACTTCCTACAATGTGGAAAAAAATTCACAAAAGTCTACATGGATCCAACTCTCACGGGTCAAATGGACTCCAGAGAAGAACTGCTGTCAATCAACAGCCTAAGTTTCCTCACCTTCTGCCTCTTCCTGAGGGTGGGGTCTCTCCCCCTTTGCCTGGTCTTGGGACTCCCTTCTCCCAACTACTAATACCATGGACCTAAAAATTTCAAGTGTACACCCGAGATAAAAAATTCTCCCCGAGACTCCTTAACTTCACCTAGCCGGTCTGTCCCAGCAGATTTCAGTCAACTACAGACTGCTCCAGCAGCTCTGCTCCAGTGTTCCCTAGGAATCTGCATCTCTGACAGCTTCAAAGCAGCTAGCCCCAAGTGGTCCAGCCTCACAGACTGCTCCAAGGCAGCCTGGACAGCGAGTGTAACAGCCTGCTGGTCGCTGCCTTGGCCAACATTCCAGCTTTTCGGGGGTCCCCAACAATTCCCCCATGGGAGCAGGAAGTAGCCATAGACGATTACATGGCCCCTTGTCCTTTATTATCAACAAAACCAATGCAAGGTTAGGTCTCAAACTCACAAACCTATTTAATACATCAAAGTGGATCTGGCTGCCAGGTTCCCCAACATCCCTCCATCCCTACCAGTTATAGGGTCCTCCTGGCTTGCATACCCTGCCCCCGACCCTGAACTTTCCAGCCCAGCAGGGGGGAGAAGCTGCCCTTCCCTATATAACTCCAGCCCTGCCCATCTGGACTTCCCCATGTCTCTGCCCCGGCTGTGCTCTCCCGCCTATCTACATACCCCCCCTCATTTATACCGTAAACTTTCTCCCCCACCACACCTAGGAGCAGTCAAATACCTTTCGTTTTTATTCCTTCTTTCATTCACTGACCTCCTGCCCCAGGGAGCCAGAGACCGAAGGGCAGGCGGAAAGCAGCAGAAGGCTTGGGCAGCCACAGTTAGCGCAGAGGGAGCAAGCAGGCTCTCACACCCGCTGCACTGTGTTCTCGACTTTGCCCAAGGACCCCAAAGCTTTCCTGGTGTCAACACCTCAGGTCTTCTATTGGCAGTTTCTATGGCGTCGACTTGAAATGGCTTAGAGTTGCCTGAAAAGGGTGCCCAAATCAGATTGACCTGTGGCCATGCCTGTCGGGGAGTGTCCCCATTGCCAGCTGGCGCAGGAGGGACCGCGTCCGTGTATGGAGGAACTGCCACGTTTCCACCATCGTTTTCCATCTGTGAGCTCAGTGGATGTGGGAATGCGAGCAGCTGGGATAAAATGCCATCAGCTCCGAAGCTCACAAACAGGAAGTTGCCACTGGGAAGCTAGGGGTTTGAGGCCAATGGGCTGGCAGATGTGGGGGTCTGCTGGAAGCTGTTTCCTGGTTTAGGCACAGAGTCTTTGCTATGTCCTCACTGGCTTATGGCGAATGTTATCAACGGTCAATTCTATGTACACGAGTACTCTACCTGTATGTGTGTGTAGCAGGACGCTACAATCTTTTACCCTCAGTTTAGGGAAGGAGAAAGGAAAGACAGAAATCTTCACCGCTTTTACAAGCGGCCTTAATACAGAAAGAGAGAAAGGTAGAAATCTTCACAGCCTCTTTTTAGGCTGTCCTAAGCTCGAATCTCTCCAACCTTTGTTCTCACACTAACTAGCAACAGCAACCCAACCAACAAACCACCAACCAACGCCCACCCTGACTCTCGGGGCTTCAGACCTCTTATGCCCTGAGCCAAAACTTCCCATAAACCCCTGTAGCATGCAATCCCAAAGACAAGCTACAGGTGCCAGAATGACTGCACCCAACCAAATTATAGTCACCTGCAACAGGCATTCCAATTCCAACTCATAAACAACTCTACCACAGCTGGGGTGGGAACACGAAGCTCTAGTGACTAGTCAGTTAAACCAAAAAGCCTTTCTTAACATAAAAATTCCAGGTGTTCCTCTACATGTATACACGGGCACCATATGCTTTCTTGGTGCAGGATCCCATGGAACTGGAATTAAAGATGGTTGTGAACTACCACGTGGGTGCTGGGAACAGAACCCGGATCCTTTGCAAGAACAGTACGTGCTCTTAACTGCTGAAACAACTCTCCATCCTTGTTTCCAGCTTCACAGCTTCTCATCCAAAGAACTGAAAATGAGGGCTCACAGGGATTTTCAAAACAAACAAGGTAAGTTTATTCAGAGCAAAGCAATAGTGCAGATGAAACTGGGAAGAACAGTAGGGATTGACAGCAGGCCACATGAGTGAGAGTATTCAGGGGCCCCACTTATGGTTCAGGGTTAGGTCATATAGTCATTATTCCCGCTGCACATGTCCTTTCCCACAATGCATCTGACTTTAATCATATGCATACCCAATTATCCACGGGCATAGATGGTAAATAGGGGATTCTCTCTAAACAGTTACTAGGGGTCACAGATTTTTGCCTTACTGAGCATGTACTCAAACAAAGCTAGTTCAAGCTAGATCAGCCATTTTGTTCTGTGTATCCTGACATGACTCAAGTATGATTGAACAGAGAGTGACTAGTTTGATTGTTGACAGGGATGGAGAAATCCACACTATGGTTCAGAGATGGAATACATGTTGCCTGATGCAGGTATTGTTTAGAGAAGTGTATGCACAGGACATGCAGGTGAAGGAGCTAAGCTGTCAAGTACACTCTACAGAAGGTATGCGTTGGCATAACTCAAACTAGGTGGTGGTCCCAGGGTACTCAATTGTCCCCTAGGCTTGCTTGATGTATGAGGACACTAATCCCAAAGACTCGTCTCTTGTACCTTCGTGTCACAGTCAGCTTCAGCTGTTGACTTAACACAAACCCAGAGTCACCAAGTGCTGGTAGCCATGCAAGGGGAGCCTTGCATCCAGTGATGTTGGAGCTTCCGGGTTCAGCCTACTGTTTAGCAAGGCAATGGTGGGTTTTTACCTTGGCCCTCTGGGGTTTGCCTCCTGAATGACCCCTTTTACTGCTGCTGTTGGACTCTGCCATGCTAGCATAGTCGCTTTCCTTTCTCCGGTGGTGCAAACACTCCGTGGGGTCTTGAGTCCCTCACTAAGTAATGTAAATAAAGTGTGTTACATCAGCGGTGACTTTCTAAAAGGCGGTGCCACTCAGTTGAATCTGTAGTTCTATTGAAACTCTAGAAAGAGTAACTAATCAATAACATCAGATTAGGGTGTTTTGCCAAGCTTCTTTGGAACAAAGAAAGCCTGGTTTCTAGGGCCCATGAGTTTTGTCTATGAGAAACAGGCCTATGATCAGGAAATAGCAAAAGAGTTTCCTTGACCATAATTTTGGTTTTCCCCCCTGATTTTACAATTATAAAAATTACTGATAGGCTTTGGTGTGTGCCTTGGGGACATACGGTTACGTAGCAGGTAAGCTGGGAAGATTCTCTCTTCACCTTAGAAAGGTAAAGGACCCTAGACTTGAGGTTCTTTAGTTAATTGCACATTTGTTTTACTGTGATTAGCTGTTAGCTGAATAGAAATTGTGTTAAGGATAGCATGACATATACCCATTTCCTGGTAACTGCAAGTGCTGCCTGCCTGCTCGAAGGAACTGGCTGTAAGAAACATTTAGCTTGCTTGAATCTGCTAATGTGTAACGGGCAGCTTTTCCTGTGAGAATATATGTAACTGTAGGTAGCATAAGAACACGAAGGGAATGTTTAATTGTGTATAGAGATCAAGAATTTACATGGTATATTTAATCATGTGTAAGTATGTGAAAATAATATGTTTTTGAAAATATGAATTTTGAAATCATTTAGTGGGAAAGATATAATTTGTGATTGTATTGTGATTCCTTTTGCTCGAGAGATTTTGTTAAAAGATATAAGATATATGAGAAAGAATAAAAAGAGAGAGAGCTCACTTTGACCTGACCGGAAGACCCGTGCCTGTTTCCTTGCTAACTCCACTCCCCCTTTTCACTCCTGGCCTTTTGCTGGAGTTGATCTCTGACAACCAAGGAAGAGGGGATCTCAACTGAAGAATTATCTCCATCAGCTTGGCCTATGTGCATGTCTTTGGGAGTATTTCTTGATTACTGATTGATGTAGGAGGGCTCAGCCCACTATGGGTAGCGCCATCCCTAGGAAGGTGGCTCTGTGCTATATAAAAAAGTGGCTGAGTGCAGTACCATGGAAACAGGTAAAAGCCTTGTGTATGGCCCAAGTTGAGGGTGCTGGGCACACACACACACCCCTTCAGAATGGGAGAGGCCACAGCCCCTCCCCTCAATGCATCATGGCAGGCCCCTTCCCTGGTCATGGCAATCCATGTCCCAGCCAGCCCTAAACAAGTGCTTGGCAGATCGGCTACCTGTCTTCCTGTCTAACACTCCAATATATTCTCCTACCCCTCGAAATAAAGTGACTTTGACCTCATTGAGCATGCCTGGATGAAAGTCCCAGGGTAACCATTATCCTGCCCGGCTCTCTGAGCCTTGACCAGAATCTTCGGCCGTTTGAACTTGCGCACTCCCTCCTTCCTGCGTTCCTGCCTGCAGTCTCACTGTCAGGCCAGTGGGGAGATCGGATCAGGCGGTCGGGAGCATGGGAGAGAGTTCCGTCCGGAACGTCGGATGGACAGCTGAGCAAGCCAGAGAAGTAAGCCAGTCAGCAGCATTCCTCCATGGCCTCTGCTTCAGTTCCTGCCTCCAGGCTCCTGCTGTGAGCTTTGCTCTGGTGCCTTAGTTACTTTTCTATTGCTGTGAAGAGACGCCATGACCAAGGCAACTTATAAAAGAAAACATTTAATTGGGGGCTTGCGTAGTTCCAAGGGGGGAACCCAAGACTGTCATGGTGGTGGGCATGGCAGCAGGCAAGTGGGCATGGTGCTGGAGTATATATAGAGAGAGAAAGAGAGAGAGAGAGAATGAGAGAGGGAGAGAGAGAGGAAAGAAAGAGAAAGAGAGAGAGAATGAGAGAGAGAGAATGAATGAATGAATGAGATGGAGAGAGAGGAAAGAGAGAGAAAGAGAGAATGAGAGAGGGAGAGAGAAAGAGAGAATGAAAGAGAGAATGCACTAAGTACCCCCAAAAGTACACTTTCTCCAACATGACCACACCCCAATCCTTCCCAAACAGTTCCACAAACTTCAGACCAGGCATTCAAATATATGAGCCTGTGGGAGCCATTCTCAAACTACCGCACCTGGCTTCTTTGATGCTGGACTGTGGTGTGAAAGCATAAACCAATAGACCCTTCCCTCTCCAGGTCCTTTCCGGCCACTGTTTTATCACAGCCACAGGAATCAAGTGCGGACATGTGACCCCAGGGTTCAGATTTAGTCCAGGAATTTGGAAGATCAGAGGGTCATACCGAAAGCAGGAAAGGAAGCAAAAGCACCGTGTGTGTGGCCAGTGTTATCTAAGCAGAGACAGGCGTCAGGAGAGGCACAGAGTAAAAAGAGAAGTGGTTCCGTGTAGGGCCCAGGGCCCAGACTTCGTGACCCAGCAAGTTCCCAGGGTGACCTTTCAAGACAATCACCATCTTGAGTCCCCTGAGAGTAGGAGTCAGCAGTGGGAGACAACACAGCTATGTTTTACCGTAAAGCTCGTGATAGATATGACGTTTTTACTTAGAACTGAGTTAAAAGTTAACGATGACAGGATGGTTTTCTGTGGAGAAGAAAGTGCCAGATGGTCCTACTTGGCACACAAGTCCAGTGGCCCAGGCTTGCTTTCAAGTGGGGCTGGATTCAAAGTTCAGAGGACGTCACTGTAATTGTATTTCTGTTGTGACAACACCGAGGCTCAGAAAGGAAGACAAGGAGGCATTCTCATATGTGCAAACTCTGCCAGATCCCAGCAGAGGGAACTGCCATCACAACAAGCTCCATACCAGACAGTGGAACCACAAGCGTCTGAGCTCAGGTGTTTTTATTGATTCAGAACTCCTCAGGTGTTCTACTGATAGCACGTGCAGATCACGAGCAATCAAACATTTCCCCACAGAAATCCAATACCTGTAGACAATACGAAACACCAAGACCTAGGCAGCCCCTCATCCAACAGTGCACAAAACGATTATTTTAAACATAACTAAAAATGAACTTCCACAACATCATGCCCAAGACAACTTATGGAAGAAAGAGTTTATTTTGACGTGTGGTTCCAGAGGTCCCACATGGTGGGGAGAGCACTGTTGAAGTTTCACACCCTGGACAGTGAACACGAAGCAGAGTGCACCAACTGGAAGTAGCCCACCTCCGGTGACACTCTTCTCTCGCAAGGCCACACCATATAAACAGCCTCACAACAGCACTACTAACTGGGGACAAATAACAGAAACTTTGGGGGAACATTTCTCTTTCAAACCACTACAGCCACTCAGAAGGGTGGCCATGTTCCTACGAAGGTCAGATTTAGGGCCAAGCCCCAGAAATCAGGGACCTCAGAGGTCTGGAGGCTGGACCCAAGGTGTGTGGATGATGGCTGAGGCTAGACCAGGAAGGAGGGTTCACAGGACCTGAGGAGCCCTGGGACTTAATCTGAAAGCTGCAGGAAGCCACCATTCTCTTCTTGATTACGACGTATACATTTATGCTATTTGATGAGCATATTTTATTTTGTGTGTGTGTTTTTTCATATATACATTTAGCTTGTTTTTGCTGATTATACAGACAGGTGCTCTCCAAACATGTCTTAATGCTACAGGTAGCAATGTGCCCAGTATCACACCCACCCAAGACAAATGATATTGGCATTTTGTGTATTGTCTTTCAGTATCTTTTCCATGTGTTTTGGTTTAGTGTTAACTTGTTTTGCTTTGCGTGCGGAGTGGGATTTGAGACAGAGTCTCTTGTAGGCCAAACTGCCCTGGGATTCACTATGTAGCCAAAGATAACCTTCGGCTTCCACTGTCCTCCTGCTTTTAACTCCAGAGGGCTGGGATTACGGCCACACAAGCATCTTCTTCTGTACAAGGTCTGGGGGTGAGTTAGGCACTGGGCCACAGGTGTCAAGGCAGGATGCTTGTTGGGCCAAGCTGGTTTCGGGGATATGGCAGAGCTGGGGGCTGCCCAGCAAGAGAGGTGGGAGCCTATGCAGAGGATGCTGGGTAGTGAAGCTGGAGAAAGGGGTTCACTGGGCTATCCCTCACTGGAGTTCTCTGGACAGGCTTGGAGTTGGGGCGTAGAGTGCTTAAGGCTGTCTTAAGAGTCTAGACGTGGAGATGCGTCAGAAGGGGAGCAGCTTTGTCTTCTAAGCTCCAACGGGCCGGCCAGACCTTACAAGAAGATGTCTGTGTGGCCAGAGGGCATCTCTGAGTCCCAAGAGGCTTCTGCAGGGTCCAGGGCAGGTGGAGGGACCCAGATCCACTTGGAGGAGCTGGGAGCAATTCAGAGAGGCTAAATCACAACTGTCCCGGATTCTCAGTGGATGTATACAGTGTACCCCAGGAAAAGGGGGTTCCATCGCCACAGGGGAACTGCCACAGGGGCTCAAGGAGAACCAGGAAGGAGAGAAGAAACATACGCTCAGGGTCTGTGTGGACAGGAAATAGCAGACACGGTAACTCTCACAGGGCCACCGCCCCAGCAGCAGAGCGACAGGCCCCTGCTTGTTCCCATCAGTCAAGAGTGCTCGTAAGTAAAACACAGAGGCGAGCCCATGACATCAGCCTCCCCCTCCCATCTTGCACAGGCTCAGAGGGAGCACTGCCAGCCCAGTGTCCACACACAAGATCCCCTTCTCTCACGCTCGCTGTTGACCTACGGCACCTCCCGGCCCTCGCTCAACCTGCTCCCCACCCACCTACGGTGGAGGCGAGGAACAAATGTGCTCAAGAGAGAGAGGGACTGTCTTATCTGACTTACCAGAGTCTCCAGGACTTCGAGAAGCTTGGCGGAATGCCTGGGTTTCCTGCCTCTCTCTAGTCACTGGGACGGAACGCAGGGTGGCCAGGTCACCTGCAGCTAAAGTATGGCCGGATTGCGTCCACCCGGAATGTACTCACGTCCCCGCCCCAAACCCACTGAGCAGCGTTGCGTGCCTGGGGAGCAATGAGCAAAAGGAAAGTGACGGAGATGCAGATAGTGGTGATGGCGGTGGTGGTGATGGAGATGTTAGTGGTGGTGGTGGTGGTGGTGATGCTGGTGGTGTTTGGTGGTGGTGATGGTGGGGCTGGCAGTGGTTGGCACACTGATGATGCTGATCAACGTGATGGTGCTGATGGTATCGCCAACTCCACCTTTGTTCTGTGCTTACTCTGAACCAACCAGGCACATCTCTGCGCACTGTACATCAACTTATTTATTCCTTCCATCCTCTCTGTGAGGTTCAAAATAGTTTCCATGGGTCAGAACCATGGAACAGTCCAAGGGGCTGGCCCAAGGTCGCTGCTTTTCCTGCATACCCTTCTTTATTTCCAAATCACGGCTGGGGAAAACCAAACAAAGACAAGAAGAAGTTCTGCAGATGAGCAAGCTGCAGCCAGGAGACTCCGTGGGCGTGCGTGACGCTGAGGGTGAGCAGCTCCGACCAACACGGCTGGACAAAGGCTGCTCTGTGAGTCAGTTCTCGGATGTCCCCTGACCTCACAGCGGCAGCAGCTGTGTGGGCGGAACTGCAAAATGGCTCAAGGCATCTGTCACATATCAGGTGTACCCCGTGTTGCTGACATCGAGCTGCACACGCAGGTGTCGAACCCGACGGACCGTGCGTAACCCTGGATTGTCATCAGGACAGCGGATGCTGAGACCTGCCTGTGCATCAGAGGCTCGCAGCCACTTCTCCGTCTGGGCCCCACGGTTCCACGAGGACTCGCTCTGCGTTATCAGCAGGCCGCTCCGGAGATAAGGAGGGTTAACTGGGCCCCACTAATGGTATTATTTTAGGGACCACTCAAAGGACAGGCTGGAATGGAATCACCTGTCATTCTTTCCATCAACAACACTCTAAACAGGTCAAACAGAGACCAGCGCTGCGGGGGGGGGGGGGGCTGGAGAGAATTCCCAAGCTGAAAGCGGCCCCTCCCAAGAGGCAGCTGGGTAAAGAATGTGTTCAGAATGTCTGCCTCTCACAGCACTCCTGGGTGAGCAGCTCCCAAGCCACAGCCAGGGTAACCTTACAGGGTGAAGGCACAGAGCTACTCCATGCAACTCTGGGTGGAGGGGACGTGTCAAAGTCTGCTCAGGCGGACCTCTCACCATCTCTGGATCCTGTTAGGAAGGGTCAGAGCTCAGATGTGTGATTCTCTGCTTCCTTCAACGGTTGAAACCATTTTTTATGCAACACAACTGTTAGTTAAACTGAGCATCCAACACCAAAGGTCAGGTATGAAGGTGTGGACCTCTGAGCTCATGGCAGGCAGCACCCCCCACCCCCAATCCCACAGCTTGCACCACACTCACGTAAACTGTCCTTAGGGATTATTTAGTCTGTTACCCGTGGCTTGCTTATGGCCTTAAACAATGACGTGAGTTTGGGCAAACAAGTGGCTAAGGTCAGACGCGTCAGACTCCAGCCACTTCCCTCCCTAGGAGAAAAGCGCAGAGGAAACAGCTACCCTGTGGGATGAGGTCACGGATCCTTCAGAGCACATACTGTGCACACCTGAGAAGCTTCACCGATGGCCCCCAAACACAGACCAGAATCACCAGGTTGCAGAACAAAATTCCACCCGGTTGCCTAACCTTGATTTGAGAAGGGTAGGCCCAGAAGACCAGGCTCCCTCCAAGGTCACATGACTCGTCGGAGCAGCACCTACATCTCCGGATTCCCAGCCTGTTAAGGATGACATCAAACACACCCAGTCAGCTGTGCTGTCCGCCCAGGGCTTCCATGTGGTGACACGATGGATAACGTCACTGGCCATCATTGACACTCTGGGCTAGCAGTCCTTCCCCTAAAGTCCATGGGGCTGAACGTCCTGCTCTCTTGACCCAAGGTTGGATCACTAGCCATTAAGAGTCACCACAAACTTAGGTATGGTGGACAGGGCTTGATGTGAATAGAAGGTGTTTTGAACATCCCGACCAAGAACTTCCACGGGTGTCAGAAACCGCTGGGATGAGCACCAAGTCTTTCTTCTGCTTATTATGATGTACAGGCTTAGTTGTTGCTATTTTATGTGTCGGGCATTCTGTGTGCATGTATGTGTACGACAGGCAGTGCCTCAGAAACCAGAAGAGGGCGTCGCATCCCTTGGAACTTAAGTAACAAATAGTTGTGAGCGGCCATGTGGGTGCCGGGAACTGAACCCTGTCCTCTGCGAGAGCAGCCAGTACCCGTAACTGCTGAGCCATCTCTACAGCCCCCCAGCTACTTTTTAGGACACTTTGGCAGTGAGAAGGACAGTTGTCTGACTCAAGTGGCTGAGCCCAGCTCGGCACAAGCCCAGCCCCGTCTATACTCTGCCAGCCCCTGCGTTTGGCATAACCCTGCCTACTTCCTCCACCCACCTCCAAGGGCCCAACTGGAGTAGATGCGTCTTCCTTCTGGGACCCCGGGGTACACTCCTGAGAGACCTTGCTGGTGTCTGATGTTTTCCTCATGGCTTATTGGTCTTTGTACTGTCACCTGTGAAGGGGCCTCGACTCCTGCTGTTTTCACGGCGTGTCATGCCCAGCACACCTAAGGCTCACAGACCCTAAGCGTGAATGTCCTTGGCGAGTGACGTGTGATAGAGAGCCTTACTCTATCCCTGGGGCACAGGATCTGTTGGGCCCCGGGCAAAATATATACGGGACTCCTGTCCAAAGACAGTCATCTTTGGCCACAGCAAAATGCTAAACTATACCCACGGCCCTTCGGAGGGCAGAGACCATGCCCTGGCTGGATGGTGGGTGGGACCAGACTTGTGGGGGGCCAGTAAAGCAGGATGGATGATTTGTGGGGTGCAAGTCAGCCCCCATGTTTCATCCGAGCTGATCACAGTGTCAGCAGGGACTTCCAGAGAACTGCAGGAGACGGCGAGCACCGTAGTTCCCGCGGCGAGGGCTGCACGGTCCTCCTGGCCAGGTGCACTGTGCCTCCATCCAAGCAGCTGTCGAAACAGCCTTGGAGAGCTGAGTGTTTTCCTCTTCTATTTTTATTTCCTCAAATCTGGAACCAAGAGAGGCCAGCGCTAGAGCGCTGAAGGGTCTGAGCCAGGAGAATGGGGCCCACAGGCCAATCGGAAATGTCTAAGGAGGTCATCACGCATGCCTTTGGCAGGAGCACTCACCACCCCAAGTGTCGGTTTTAACCAGCCGACCTGACAATGCTGAGTCCTTAAAGAGACGAAGGCTGGCTGGGCACACATTCCCTGGAGCAGTTGTTTTCCACGGACAGGAACAGTGCCCCACTGAGGCATTGTTTCTTTGGTCCTGGGTGGGGACAGCTGTGTAGAGCCCTGTCCAGGGAAGACAACCAACACCATGACAGCTTGGACCTGTGCTGCTTCCATGACTGAAACCTAGATGCAGTGAAGCTCTCAGGCTTGTCCTGAGCTTGTTCAAGTGCCAAGTACTCTTCGTGCCCTGAGCAGGTCTCCTCCGTAGGGAGCAGTCAGGACCGGGCCACCCGGTGCCCTTCCTAGGCATGCCAAGGAGCTGGGCAGTGAGTGACATTCTAAAGAATTTAGGGTGACTGATAACCATTCTAGAGACCTAACCGGGGTCTTGGTGGGAAGCCTGGATTCAGCCATAGCCCTGTAATTGTGCATTGTACTTGTTGGTTGATACTTTGATGTCTGTGCAGTCTCTGTGTTGGTTCCTGATGTGGGCAATGGAGCAGGATTCTATGAGGCTTGCAAGAGTTCTGCCATCTGTCCAACCGGCCCTTCCTTGAACATGGCAGGCATTGTTCCTAAAGAGAGGGCCTTTTGCAGGTAGGGTTAAGGGTTGCTAAGTAGTTTGTAGGAAAGTGTACAATGTTGGCTCCAGGAGACTCTGACGCTTCCCACAAAAACTCTGTAGACGAAAGGACATGTCCCCATGAGAGGCTCCTACAGAGGATACCCCAGGACCACTGACAACTCTCCCTGATCCCAAATGGTCACCTGGACCTGGAAGGAGAGGAGAAGGACCCCAATGGGTGCACTGCTTGCTCAGGACAGCAGTCATTGGGAATGGAGTTCAAGGTCATGCCCAGAAATGCAAGCAGGAAGGAGACTCCATACTGAGCATGCAGTTTAGGAACAGCCTGGACCAAGACTAACATAGCAAGACCTAGCAAACAGCCCCGGGAAATTCCAACTCCAAGGAGCCTGGGTTTCAGAAATTGTTAGCTGGAGGACTTTGAGCAAAGTCTGTCACCTGTTGGTTCCCAATATTAAACAGCACTTGGCAGAGAGGTAGAAGCCAAGAGAAGGGGAAGGTAATGGGGATAAGTCCAACTGGTCTACCACACATGGCCACAGGGCCTGCTGAGGGTCATGGGAAGAATCCAGCTTAAAACAGACAAAAAAAGCCACTTGCCTGTCCTGAAGCTCATGCACCTCCCAGGGTAGCTTTCATTTTCCTATTCTTCCTAGAACTCGGGCACACATAAAGGTTCACCTGCTATTTTTAAAATGTCAGCTGACCTCACCCCTCTGTGGAAGAGGCAACAGTGGTGATGAGTCAGGACTGGCACACAGGGTGGACTCAGGTGGCCCACTCTGCTGTGTGCTTGACAGAAGCCCAAATTTCTGGTTTGCACAAACATATTGGCGGTGAATCTGTGTTTTTAGCATTGTATACACACCACTGGGGGTGGGGGTGAAAGGATAAGGCGCATCTGCGAGGCCACATCTGGACCTCCGGTTTGTGGCTCTGGTCTTCAGCCCGGAAAACAGAACAAAAGCTAAACTGTCAGGACAGTGACAGGACGGTTGAAAGCGCAGGGGCTGGAATGTGTTAGGAGCGGCTGCTGGGTCTGAGTCAGCAGGGGAAGAGAGAGCAGCCTGTCCAAGTACCGGCCTGCCGGGACGCTAGAAACATCCATCAGGTGACCTTAGCCTACACTTCAAAGACAGATGGAGCCAGCCGAGCGCTGCTCCAGGCTTGGTGGGCCCCAATTCTGCAGGCTGCGGTGGACTGCCCACCTCCACAGCTGGCCAAGAGGGCAGCCCCCAACTGCCAGGGTGACGGGCACTGAATGACGCCAGCTGTGAGGCCAGTGCTGCTTTCAAGTTTGGGGTGTGCGCCCCCCTTTTCTCTCTAGTGCCTCTGTTTTATTGGGATGACTAAACCCTTGGACTATGTTAGCAGTAAACACAGCTAATTTACCCCCTGCCTCTTTGAAGCAGCTGCTGACAGCTGGGCTCTAATTCAATCACGGATCCTTGCCATCCAGCCTACCAAACTCTGGTTCTGTCTCTCCTGCCTGGAGCCCCACACAGCTGCACCAAATATTGACGAGCGCCCACTTCCCCCTGGGGCTAGATGATAAACATCCCGTTAATGGTAGAGATCAAGGTCACAGGATCTCAGCAGATGGAACTCCAATGTCCAGGAGTGGCGTGGGGGGTGGGGGGCGGTGGCAGACACACAAAGACACACATGGGTCCGACAACCAGAACCAAATGTCTCCTTTTATTGCAAAGTCAAACCCCCTTTAACTCTATTTATACAGAATTTTCACTAAGGACCACTTCATTCGACAGCTATGGGTACATCGGTGGGACTGTTAATAAATAGTCTTAAATAAGAACACACACAGCTTGAAGGAAAGCGACCCCACTGTTCTCCACAAGAAGCCTTTGAAAAGAGCTTAAGATGGAAATAAATAATTTCTTTGTCTTGTCACAACTATTTACATGTTTAAATGTACAAAAGACACTGGCTGCGGGCGGACTCGGGCCGTGAGTAGTAAAATGTATACTAAGAGGGAGTCACACGAAAAGCCCCAGATCTGCCAACACACAAAACAAATTACAAGAAGAAATGCTCTTCCCTCCCCACCGACCAGGCAGAGTGGAGGCTGCAGCCCAAGCTACTGAAGAAGAAAAATTTAAAAAGAACAGAAGGGAGCCCAGCGTTTCCAGGGACACAGACATGAACCGGTTCCCACTTGACAAGACTCTACGGAACACGGGGCCTGCCTGGCTACCCTCATTCCTTTGTGTGGATGCGGGAAACATTGGCAGACAGTCCGGCCCTTGCCACAGCTGTTCTAGGATCCAGTGCATGATAGTTAGGGGACCACAGACCCAGGCAGAGTGGGCTTGCTTGAGCCATGATGGAAATGTCCCTCTGAGGCAGGAAGTGTGGTTAGGCAGAACCTTCTAAGCCCAGAACCATCCTGGACCCACGAGACTACCGTTATTCAGCCTCCCTCAGATGGAGGAACCATTTGTTGCAGGCCCTTCTGACAGGGGTTGAGAGTGAGGGGGCAGCCATGAAGGGCAGGACCTGGCTTTGGAGTGCGGATGGAGAGGTGCTGGGGGGCCTTGTTTGGAGGACACCGTCCCGAATACCCTGCACCTGTGGGCTTTGGGCATCCACTGTGCTGCTCACCTGGGGTTGGGTTACAAGCTCTGTCTTGACCTCTGAGCTTTCTCACTTTGAATTTTCTCACTGATGCCTACCGTGAGGCAGGACTTGGGCCAGAGGGGCTGGCGGAGCCGCTCGAGTCTGACGTGTGCGCCTGCGAGTGTGCGCGCCTCCCACCATCTCCACCCAACGCACTTCCTTTGAGGTCAGCGCTCAGTGGCCTCTTCTGAGCAGACATCCCTCCTTCCCCTCCTACAGGGCGGGTTTGGGCAGGTCTGGGTAAACACAGGGCCCCCGCAGCCTCAGAAAGAAACCGAATGGAAAGGAGGGGGCCTCCCCAGCCTCTGTGGGCCCCAGCTTCTGTTTATGAAGTCAGAATAAACCAGGAAACGGGGATAAATTGTTTAGTAAAATATATCTGTAACGTCCTAACCATTTCATTCATGGGCTTTATTGTGACTTTTTATTACAGGGACTTTTGCGTGGTTTTCCTTCAGCAGAGACTCAAGTGCCCACCCTGGCTGTCCCCTTCCTCCTCCTGTAGCTGATGGCCCGGCTGAAGGATGCTAGCAACTGCCCATCAAGGACTCCGAGCACTGCTGGGACCAAGTGGCCAACAGACTTTCTCAGAAGGCATTTTTCCTGCTAGATGTAGCCTGTAGCAGCTTGTCCATAACGTGCCAGAACGCAAGCCCACTTGCCAGCCGCTGGGCACTCGGGTTTCTAATGCCTTACGTATTTCCAGTTGGGGAGGTGAGGGGAGGACTCAGGAGAGGTGGTGGATCTGTTGGCTCCTTGCCAAGATGGGCAGTGAGAGACGAGATGGTGAGACACCACGGATCTGGAGAAAGATGGCCCGAAAGGTCAGGCTTCCCAGGAGGGGCTAGTGGCAGCCACAGGCCCGGACCACCATGTTTCTATACTTCTTCAGGATGACGTTGGAGCTGTCGTCGAAGTAGAGCACGGAGATAGCGTTGAGCTGGGTGGGTGCACAGCAGGGCTTGGGCACCGTGTCGGGGTTGATGAAGTGGACCTGCAAAAGCCACCGACAGGGACCTGGTGAGGGGTGGTGAGGCCTTCTGCCTGCTTCTAGGTTTCTCTAAAGAACATCTACGGCCTGCCTAACGACCATAAACAACGGGTGCACAGCCTTCACATGCACATCTGACCCGGAAGACACAGCTGGAGCTCCAAACCGAGGGCTGCAGAGCACCCTACCTGACTGCTGCCCACTCAGAAAGCATTCCACCTCAAGGGCTGGACTTATAGCTCAGTGGTAGAGTGCTTGCCTAGCATGCACAAGGTCCTGGGTTCAATTCCCAGCGTCATTTTGGTAATAAATGAAGGTCTGTTTTGCTCACAGATACCTGTGCAGCCTGCAGAGCAGGGGCTCAGACAAGGGGAAACTCTAATGCTTTGCGGGTATCATGTGACAACCAAAGTGAACCTGGATAGGCAGCAGGGAGTGGTGGGGCTTGAGGCAAACTAAAGGAAGGGGCTGCTACTCATCTAAGCCGACCCCAGCCCGGCTGACCAGTTCGTGTCATTAGATGAGCCCAGCGCTTAAGACAAGCCAGATCAGCTCTTCTTGTGTGTTATTGGTTTGTTTGTGACAGGGGCTCTTATATCCCAGGGCTGGCTTTGAACTTGTTATGTAGCCGAAGATGATCTTAAATTTCATAGCCTCTAGCCTCCATCTCATGAGTACTGGTCTGACGTTACAGATCTAAACCTCACGCTCAGTTCATGCAGTGCTAGGGACCAGGCCTCAGAGCTCTGTGCATGCTAGGCAAGCAGTCTACCATACCACAGCTCCTGATCTGTTGTTAGTGGGTGACTTCTGGGTATTGGGCAAAGCGGGTACGGCAAGCAAACGTATCTCAGCAAATGGCTCTCAGCTCACAGCCTCTGGGCTGTGACCTCTGTGTGGCTCCTTCCATCTCTTCTGAAGGACAGTACCAAATCCTTACACAGCTCTACCCTCCCCAATTTGAATAACTTGAATGCAGCTCCAGGTGTGTGGGTTCATTTCCACTGTGAGCATTTCACTAGGACACCCCAAGACAAGGATGTACCCCTGGTTCACGTGACCACAGAGGCCTCTTCTCTCCAACACCGGAAACTTCAGCGAGTACCAAGTGGATACCAACCATTGGTAAAATGCTAACAGAAACAAGAGTTCATTGGGTGGCTGCAACCCTGCCCCTGGGCCATGAAGGCAGCGATGAAGGGCAATACGGAAAAGCCCTGAAGCCAAAAGGACACAGCACCTTCCAGGGTGCTCAGAGCGGGTCTGGTAGGCCACACTGGCAGAGCACCCAGGTAGAGACAGTGCACTCTGTCCCTGGCTGCAGACTCCACTCCAAAAGCAGAAGATACTTCCCTTGCTGCTGGGCCTTGGGGTGCAGGCCTGTAATTCCAGGTACTTAGA
The DNA here is from genome assembly GCA_026225945.1 of Cricetomys ansorgei. Lineage (NCBI taxonomy): Eukaryota > Metazoa > Chordata > Mammalia > Rodentia > Nesomyidae > Cricetomys > Cricetomys ansorgei. The sequence goes on from JAMJFZ010001249.1 coordinate 6,496,114, forward strand.
GACTGAGGCAGGAGGATCACAAAGTCACAGTAAGATGAAGAGCAGGTTAGATGGTTTAGTGAAACCCAAGGACTAAGGATACAGCCCAGTGGTAAAGTGCTCTCTGGGTTCCGCCCTCGTAACCCTAAAAGCAGGGGTGGGAGGAAAAGAGGGAGAAAAAAAGGGAGAGGAGGGGAGAGAGGGTAGGGGAGAACCTTTCCTGTGCCAAAGGGTAGAACTTGGACTAAATGAAGGGCATGGATGAGCTTTCTGCCCAGGCCTTACAAGTTGGGGGTGAGATAAACAAATTTGAGGAACAAACAGAACTGCACAGAGGGGCATCAGGTGGTGAGCTCTCTGGCTTTAGGAGAATTCAAAGCAGCGTGGGTGACTGGTTGTTGAGAGAAGCCCAGATAACATCCACTGCAGACAGCAAGGTCGCGTGAGCTTGGGTGCAGTGGCAATCACAGCATCAACCAGAGGCCCTGTGTACCGGCCTCGGCTCTTCCCAGACACCCACAGAGGGTAGGCCTGAGTCGGCTGCTGCCCCTGCTCTCCCCCACCCTTTCATGCACTGTCCCCCTAGGAAATTCTCTCAGTTCACCATTTCCTCCCCTGGACGGTAAAGCCCTAAGGTCAAGCATATCGGGCTGTTCCCTGCAGGGTCCCCAGCTCCTGGCACATAGCAATCAATAGAATAAAGTCTCTCGAACCACTGAACCCTCAAGTTCAAGTTCAAAGCTGGGAAAGAACACCATGAGCTCTGAAAGGGAGCTGTAGTCCCAACAAACTAAAGTCTACCAACCACAGGAGAGGGCAGAGGCTGGGTGAGGGCCAGGAACCAGCAGTCAAGTCTTATCATAGCTGAGGATGGCCTGCTGACACTCAACAGGATGGTCCCAGTGGGAGGGACCCAGGCCTTAGTGAGGCACAGGCTCACAGCACTGCAGGAGCCCCCGAAACTGCTTAACTTTTTACATGAGAACACACAGAGAAATAAGAGAATTTTAGGTCCAAAATCATACTCTCATCTTTAGAACACCACATGTCATAAAATGTATTTTTCAACCTTTTATCGAGCAGGTACCCACAAGAGTCACGACACGGCCTTGGGCAGGTCAATGGCGGTAGAGGCCACTCACTCACACACACACACACCCCACTGGCCACACCCCTAGGAGGCACCCACCAGTGTCTGGACGATGGCGTGGTTGGTGGCGTTCATGTAGGAGTTGAGAGGGAAGGCGCACTCTCCCTCGCAATAGTAGGCAGCATAGCCTTCGGGTGCGATGATCCAGTCCTGCAGAGAGAGCAGAGCGAGGCCAGGTCTTAGACAGACCCGCAGAGAGCCCAAGGCAGGGTCACCCCTGTGTGTCCCACCCCTGTGTGGACCCCTTCCTCACGTTCAGGACACACAGGCTCAGGTGATGCTATCCTGAGCTGGGGGGGGGGGGGTCCCTGCAGGGACAGGAGAGTGAGCATGGTATTCTGTGACCCTAGCAGAAGGAAGAACAAGGAAAAGGAAAACAACTCAAGGCCTAGAGCGAGGCCTTTGTGTTGCATCCCCGGGACCAGAGGAGGCAGGGAGCGAGACACAGGTCAGAGACCACACCTGGAACCTCCCAGGGCCCTGCTCGGGACGGCGCGCCTCGGCTTGCTCCCAGGCTTGTATGTCACAGCCCAGACCTTGGACTCATTGGTTACAGACAGCTACGAATCAAACCCAGTAATACCGTAAACGTAGTCAAGATGTTTTTAGATTCTCTTTGCACCTTTTTTTGCAATTTCAATGTATGGTTCTCAGAGTGAACTTGCAGTGACAACATTTTGTCCCATTGTGAAGACTGTAACTCTAAAACAAACTTTTCTGTCTGGTACTCCTTCCTGAGCAAGACGCTAGGGACCGGCTGTGGCTCAGGGACCGGGCAGGGCATCCTCCGGGTTCTGGAAATGTGTCACCCTGCTCTATAAAGTAGATATTCCGGGAAGAGTAAGCACAGAGGTTCTGCTGGGTAAGTGTCGGACACAGCATGAGGGAGATGCTTGTGAGACGCAGAGACCGCACTCCCACCACGACAGACTGATCTGAGTGGGACTATGGAAAACTGAGTCACAGAAGGGGTGAAGGAAGGGCAGAGGAAGCTTGCTCCCCCAGGCTGGGTTCAAACACAGCCTGGCCGTACGTGGGAGAAGCAGCCAGCCACGGGATGGGAACAGGGTGTACATGAAGTTCAGACTTCAGAGGGGTGAGGCCTCAAGTTCCAGCCCAAGAGTCATTCAACACCTTGGGTGTCACGGGACATCATGGATGTCCTCGTATGTTCAGCCACGCCCTCCTCTCCTGTCGGGGCTCCTGGTATCTGACGTCTACTGGTAAAGACAAGGCCTCTGGGCTGGGACCGGGGCTGAGTTAGTAGTGCCTGCCTAGCATGCAGGACTCTGGTTCCATTCCTAGCAAGGCACAAACTAGGCCTGATGGCACTCTCCTGTAATACTGGGGAGCTGTATCAAAGTACAAGGTCACCTTAGGCTACATAGTGAGTTTAAAGCCAGCCTGGAACATATGGAACCCTGTCCCTGGTGGGGACAGACATGAACGGTGACATGCTGCACCCAGGGAGAAGCCCGTGGCTGGCAGGGACAGAACGAGCCCCAGCGCGCAGTGATCCGGCCGTCCTTACCTGCCAGCCGAGGTCTCGGAAGCTGACGTACAGCTCGTGCTTCCTGCAGGCTTGCCTCTGGTCACTGCTGCTATTTTCTGCACGGACGAGGAGGCGGAGGAGAAAAACCGAGGAGGAGAGAGAAAAACACATGTTCCAGTCCCGCCATCGGACTCAGGGGCCGAAAGGCAGCCACGATGGCTCAGAAGCCAACTTGAGGACCTGTAGCCTTCAAAGTCACCTCTGCCCTTTAGTAGAGGACCCTGGGGTCCCACTCAGACTATCCCGCATCCAGACCGCTCTGCCTGAAGAGGAGGCTCACCAAGTCAGCCCCAGATGCTCGTGCACCTGCAGGCCCCCTGTGCCTGTGTACAGGATCAAGGCTGGGGACAGACACCAGGAAGGAACCAAAGGAAAGCCCACGGCCCACCGCTGCAGCCACTGAGTTTCTTGAAGGAGCCAGTGTGCCGGGGTTTTCCAGAAGGACATAGGTTACAGCATTGGGGTCAGAGGTTGCATTTTGTAGACACTACGGAAACCTGTCTGTCCGTCATACACAGCTACGGAATCTTCCTCTTCCCTGTAGCTGCACGAACGGTTGGTATTTAATACCCTCCCCCAACCTGAGACTTACCAGGGCTTTCTGTCACCTGTCCTTACCCATAAAGCCTGGGACCCTGGTCTACCCTGTAGAGTCCTGCAGGACAGGTGCCTGAATGCTCACATGACTTCTCATCCCCACACACCCTACAACATTCCAAACATGATGACTGCTCCCTCTGAACCCAGTGACAGGCCTCAGGTGTCTGGTGACAGATGACACATCCTCCAGAGTCTGCCTCTCAGGATGCTCAGGAATTCCACCTCCACAGCTCTGGAGGCAAGGAGAAAGGGCCCAGGACAGGCTGTCTCCAGCACACAAAGGTCAAGGTCCACAGAGCTGGACAACCGGTCTACTTTCAGGAACTGCTATGGAGTGAATATCTAAGGTGGTGTCTGTCTCTGTGGCAAAGCGGGGGTCCGGGGGGCTGGCTGCAACTAGCACTAACCACGCCACAAGTCCCATTCCCCTCTTCCCTGCGGGGAGGCGGGAAGGAGAGAGGGGGTGGACCACTTCCTCAGCCCAGGGTGAAGCAGCCTGGGTGATATACAGTTCAGAGTAGGATTGCGGGGGGCCGGACTGCCCACAGCTCCCAGTCCTGAGTCGCGGTGCTTACTGAAGGGAGATATGAGGAAAGGTGCCACGATTATTAGTGGTTTCTGTCACGTGCAGGGAACGGGCAGATCCCAGTGGAGATCTTCAACTGAAGTCAGCTTATGGGGGTGCTGTGGGGGATGGGCTCAGGAGAAAGGGGTTGGGTTCCTCTGCATTTTCAAGTCCTTCTGAGCAGAAAAGCAAGTGACAGGAATAAAGGAGACACCTAGCTCTCCTACTCTCAATCCTGTCCAGCAGAGTAGAGGGCCAGGAGCAGCAGGCAGTGCCAGCCCCAGCCGCTGCGCAGCCTCCTCCGAAAGGCCCTGCCTGGGCAGGCGGCAGACTAGGACAGGTACTCAGATTTGCTCACACACCCACGGGTAAGCTGGAGAAGGTGGCCAATTGCCACAGTGGTGGACTGGAGGGGAAAGAGACCCAGCTTCCCCACCTGTGTCTCAGGAGCAGCTGGAGCCCTGGGGCAGGGGTGGCCCACAGGAAAGAGACTTTCATGCAGAGGCATGCTGGGACATGTGTCTCAAGCCTGACACATAAAGGATGATGTGTGTGCGAGAGAGGATTTGACTTGTGTGGCCCTCTAGAAGGATTCCTGACCCATCATGTGAGGCGTGAGCACATCAAAGGCACGGGGCACACGCCTACGCTCACGCTTATGCACACGCACAGGCTGCCTCACTAAACCAAGGTGGGGCCCCGGTCCTGACTCTTTTTTTTTTTTTTTTCCCTTAATGTTAAACTTCCAGGCAGGGTTTGGGAGAACTTAAAACAGGGTAGGGAGTCGAAATCTACAGGAGTAGGCAGATTCTGAACCAGATGGACTGGCTGCCGTGGAGGGAGGAAGGGAGGGGCCCATCCCAGAGCTATGGAAGTGAGTACTTCTGCAGGACACCATGGGGCGGTCAGCTTCCAGCCTTCAGGTTTCCTCTCGCTCTGGAGGCAAACAGCATTGGTCTAGAGACAAGGTCGCCTTTGCTGGGATGGGACTTGGACTTGCCAGCGCTTCTTGCCAGCTGAGTTGGCAAAGGCCGCTGGGAAGTTTCGGATTCTGAATGGAGCCCTCCTTCACCCTGTACTTTACCCACCCTTTGCGTGGAAGCCAGCATGACCTCACACCTACACCGCACACAGCCTGAAACCATAAAACTCCCACTCCTGCTTGGGATGGATTTCAGACTCAAGAGGAGATTCCCAAGAGCTCTCTACCCAACCCCAGCCCAACTGCCTCCTCTGTCCCAGCAGCCAGGCTCAAAGGTACCAGAAAAGCTAAACCACGAGACTTTGCACCCTCCAGGTGCATGGGCCTCGGAGGTGGAAACAGCCTGGTCTCGCTCACAGCTCTCGGTTCCCATGGGAACTCGTTCCACACCCCTTGAATGGGTAACCTGTACCCCTGGAATGAGCGGATTTATCCAGTGGCCATCTCCAATCCTGGGCCTGTCACTGCAACAGACGAGGCCACAACCACTTCTACCTGCCCCAAAGAGCTTCCGTGTCTGAGCTTCCACACTGAATCCCAATCCTCGTATAAACAATGCCGCCCGCCCCAAATGAAGAAACTCGGTTTTTATTTGGGGGCTCACAGACCCCTTTGAGATGCCTATAGGCGGCCCCACCTGGCGGAAAAGGAAGTCCCTATCCACACTCAAGCCACACAGGCCACTGGCAGAGAGCAGGCAGGTGACTCTGGGTGACTGTACAGAACAGCAGCTTGCAGGCTGCGCCTCACCCACAGCCAACCTGTTTTACAAACCCAGCGCGCTGCCCTGAGCTGCTCCATGTTGGGTCTGAGCGCTGAGGCGGACTGACTACATCTTAGTTATGCAAGTAAAACAGCACCATCAGCCGCCACAGCAGAAGGTGCAACCGATGGGTAGTTTATCTGCGTCTACAAACAATGCCGTCTAGGAATATCGCTGTGTCAGAAACATCAGGCTCATGGGCTGCACTGTCTCTTCCTGAGCCACTTCCTGGCCAGTCGGTAGTACATGTGTTATACACGTATGTGTAATGTGTGCTAAGAGTCAGCAATAACAGTTGAGTCATTAAGGCAGACTTACGACTTAAGTCTGGAATAAAAACCTATAATTAAAGCGGCCATGTCTACCAAGGGAAAGGGGTACTTGGTGAATTACTGCCAATAAAACTGACATAGCCTCTGAATTAACAATAAATTCTGATGCTGTAGAAAGGTATGGCTGTGTCCAACAATATCCTCTGACACAACTCTTTCTATACCACTGAAGTTTACCCAGGGCACTCGGGGACACCCCAGAACCAGGAAGTCTAACCACCCGGCAGGTTACCTTCTCCCTTTAGAAGTAAAATGACTATCAATTTCAAGGCGAGAGGAAGAGCCGTGTGCAAAGCAAGGCGACTTCACTCAGGGTGAAGGGGTGGGAAGAGGGGTGGGGCGTGGCCTGCTGGTCTCCCCTTTATTTCTAAACAGCTCAAACTCCCTTGGGTGTTTTCTCAGAATCCTGAGGCCAGGAGCTGAGAGATAGAGTCAGCTTAGAACCCTCACAAGCAGGCCTGGTTGGTTTGTGTCTAGCTCTTGCATTGCCTCAAGGGTACCAGAGCCCCGGAGAAGCTAGATGCTGGACAGTCCCAGCTCACAGGCTGATCTACGCTGGAACCACCTGCAATGCAGTCACAAACATGGCCCCTCCGGCTGCTCGGACCCCGTGACCTACCTGCTACGCTGGCCATTCTCAGTGCCTCTTGGTTCTTGGGCGTCTTGGAGCGGCTCTGGCTACGCTGCTTGCCCCCGGTGGACCGGATGCTGCGTAGATGGACCTCTGTGGCCTTGAAGAAGGCCACCATGAAGGGTTGCTTGTTCTGGGGTCCATGCCGCCCGATCAGGCCTGCCAACTTGGGGTTGATGCTCTGCCCTGCAGAGGAGGCATTCATTATACAGAGGCATGGGGAACAGGGCAGGGACGGGAGCCACGATGCTAGTCTCGCCTCACAACCCATCCATGCACTCGCTACTCATACGTCCACAAGGACTATCGAGGCAATTCCAGGAGCTGTTTTAGGGGTGCCCTGTCCTCTGGTGACCGTGTGGGGAAAGCACAAAATCAGCCAGTGGTGACCCAAACACTAAGCAGGAGGAGCCAGGCCGAGACCTGCGGGGGAGGAGGGGGGGTGGTCTCGGGCTAGTGCATGGCGGATGTGCAGCTCACAATGTACTGGCTAGCGTGGGCTGCTTGGCTGGCCGAGCTTCGAGGGGTAGAGACTAGAACCGTTGTGTGACAAGCAGGGTAACATGGCCACCAACAGCCAGATGCTTATGGAGGGGTACCAAGGGAGAGACCAGGCGGCAATGAGGGGTGAGCCCTGAGAGTATCGAAAAGGTCACTCTGGGTGGAGGGCCCTGCAGAATTAAACGCCTGGAGGGAAGAGCTGAGGTTGGGCTCCAGGAACACTAAAGCCTGCTGGGAGAGAGAAGCAGGCATGCAAGTGACAGCTGATATCAGGCTAGAGACACAGATCACCTCCGGGTCAGTGACCTAAGCCCTTGAGAAACACTCAGGCTGCAGACGACAGGGCTTCACTCAAGGGGCCAGAGGCTTCGTGGGAAGGAAGAGAGAAGCCACACATCACCTCAGATCCAGGAGCTACCCATAAGTAAAGGGTCCAGGCAGGACCTTCCTGGGCCTAGGGAAGACACACAGCCAGCCAGTGACGCCTGGGTACAGAACTTCTGCCTTTACACAGGGACAATACAGCCCTGGCACTTGGGAGCCATCAGCCTGTGGGACTTGAGCACAGGTAGAACAGGAAGAGACGGAAGAAAGCAGAGCTACTGGGGACTTCAAGTGTTCTCTAAGATGACCTTGGGCTGGCCCTGAACCCAGACCGCAAGCTGAGGGACAGAAGCCAGAGACCAGGCAGAGGCGGGTAAACAGCCCAGGAGGGTGCTGAGGGGCCAGCCTGGGGCAGTGCCCCTTCCCCAGACATTCTCCAGCTGGTCCCTCTGCTGCCTGCTTCATAGCTGGAAAGATACTGGTTTCAATTTTCTATTTGGTAATAAATTGATTCACATGAAGTTGAAAAAAGAAAAAAGCAAGGTTGGAGGAGCATGCCTGTCTTTTCCTGTGCTCTGGGGGCTGAGGCGGGAGGATCGAAAGTTCAAGGCCAGCCTGGGCAACTGAGAGAGTCCTTGCTTCGAAGTATAAAGAGGACTTGGAATGGGGTATATAGCTCAGTTGTAGAGTAACACATGCATCGCTGTGAGCTCCACGCCACACACACACACTCACACACACACAGAGACGTGGCAAATGGCCTGAGAAACGGCAGGTGCCAGTAAGTTCTGAAGGAATACACTGAAAGTTTGCAAAAGGGTTGAGAGAAGAAGCAGCTTCATGAGACTGGCACATCCTTGGCCTAAAGTCACAGAGGTGTCACAAACGGAGGTAGTTTGGAAACTGAGGCAGGGGCCAGGCGTGGAACACGGGAGGCACAGTACAGATGCTGTGAAATCCTCCTTGGCACCAAGGGTTGGGGTTAGTGTCACGTGGGCAGTGCGAGGTCCTCACGGGCTTGGCAGGACCTAGCAGAAGGAACAGACAAGCTTTGGCCCGGAGAGTGAGGACATCTAGGTACAGGCTAGGCTCCCTGGTCACAGCTGTCCTCATTTGAACAGCACCCCTCCCCCGTGGTCCAGAGATGAGCTCAGTTCTGTGTTTGAGGGGATTTTAATTCAAGAGGCTAGAAAGCAGCATGGCAACCAGGCCCACGCACCTCCCCCTTCCACGGAGTCCAGGGCATGCAGCAGGGTGTGCCGGCTCCGCTAATTAGGAAGATTCTTGAAGGCATGGGCAGGAGGAAGGGGCTCCGAGAGCCTCGCAACCCAGCAACCAGAGTTAGAGAGTACGGAAACTAACGCCCAGGCTGCAGCGGTCAGTCTGATTGTCGATGGACTCGAACCTCTGGCTATGTGTGCGAGAGAGTTTCTAGATTAGGTCAAGTGAGCTGGGGGGCCCACCCCCAAGGTGGACAGCACCATCTCATGGACTGGGATCCTGGACTGGGTAAGAAGGAGAAAGTCGGCTGAGCACCAGCGTTCATCTCTCTGCTTCCTGGCTGAGGTTGTCGTGTGACCGGCCCCCTCACGCTCCTGATGCCGTGGTGGACCAGACTCTCAAGTCATGAGCCGAAACAAACGTTTCCTTCGGTTTTTTGTACACACACAAAAAAAAAACCTTTTGTACAAAAGTACTTTTGTCAGGTACTTTGCCCCAGTGGTGAGACAGTAACTCACATGCAGGGCTGTCCCAAGGCGAAGAGTAAGAATGCTCTGGCCACCTACCCACGGATGAACGCAGCTGAGATCCTTAGAAACAGAACTTTATAGTCACATCTGGTGATGGATACTTCAGAACAGGGAACATCATGGAGACTGACCGCACGCGGCAGAACAAGGCCGGAGGCTGAGTAGGAAGACACTTCTCCTGTGTCTTCTCCTTCTCACTTCTCCTGGCAGCCCCAGGTTCAGTGACAGAGCCAAGGCCAGCAAAAGTGATGCCTCTGGAGGGCCTGAGTCCACCCCCATCAGGAAGTCACATCAGCGAGTGTCCCCCAGGCAGGTCAGATGTGGTGAGGCCCTGCCTCCGGTGCCTGGCTCCGCCCTGAGAATTAGCGTGGTTGTAAGAGTTCGTGTTTAAGAAAACACATCTCCCCAACCCCCACAACTTACCCCCCCCCTTCAAAGTCCGGCTCTCCTGCATTCTTGAGCAGGGTCCCCCCCAGTTCATCCATCTATAACGTGAGTGAGTCTATAAAAGAAACCATTAAAGCCGGGCCCGGAGGGATTGCGCTTCCCCCCTGGAAGGCTTTTAGGGCAGAATAAAAATGCCTTGCCTGGAACCCCCGATGCCTCTCTGGACCCCTTAAACCCAGGAACTAAGAGTGGTTCCAGTCCCTGCAGCCCTTTGACTCGATGGCCGGCCAGCCGGTGCTGGAGGCTGTCCGCAAAGCCGCCTCCAGGGGTCACGACCTCTAATAAGAAGGAACCCTAACCCACAGCTGCCAGCAGCAGCCTGCACATACCTGATTTCCTCCTGTGTAAAAGACAGCCCCATTAGCCTCCCGTCCCTGCTTCCCTGGTAAATGGTGCACTTTTCACCTACGCAGCTTGGCTCGAGCTGGCTAGGCCGTGGCCTCGGAGCTGGGACGTGGTTTGACAGGAGGCACCCAATCCTTCGGTGCAGTCTCCGTCACTGCTCAGGCGTGAGACGTGACCCAGTTCAGCCAGAACACTGGAAATTTCTAGAAAACATACTCCCCACTCTAGTGTTCAGAAGAAACCTATTCTCAAGGCAATGTGGAGGGAGACAGACGGCTCGCGAGAAACCGCCCCTCTTTCCTGACCCTAGGGAAGTTTCTAAACAAGGGCTACCCCAGCTGTCACTGGGTGAAGCCAGACTGCAGCCTGCATTTCACCCCAACCACCATCATGAATGCTCCCCTGTGACTAAGTCTGGAGCCTGGAATTATCCTCACGCTCCTCCTCAGAGGCTGGGGACAGAGGACAGGTCTTCGGCCTGGCGTGGAGCTGCCCTCGGGAGCAAGTGCTGATTCTGTCCGCATCACCTCATCTGGGGACAGATCCGGGTGTTCCGTGTGAAGGCTGGAAGGCAGCCTGACTGCATTCATTTACCTTCAGCAGAAAGCGGGGTCAGGAAAATGGCTGGCAAGTCCTTAGGATTTTAAACACACCCTATTACGTGTGACGGGTCGCCTTCCTTGCCGAAGTGGCTGCATTTGGAATCAGAGACACACTTCTGTGAGCCGCTGTGAGGAACTTTCCTGAGAAGTTTAACTGAAGTGGGGGACCGCATGGCTATGGCGGGCCCAGGTCCCACACTGAGAAGAGGAGACCATGAGCTGAGCTCCAGCATTTATCTCTCCCTGCCTCTTGGCTGTGATACCCTGTGACCAGCCACCCAAACTCCACAGCCACAGACCGCGCCCTCAGGCAGGAGCCAGAGGGAACCCTCTCCCTGGAGTACCTTTTGTCAGCCAATACGGTGCCACCACATGGCACTCACCACACGTGTTCCTAACAGCCCAGAAGCAGAGACCACAGTGGCGACCCTTGAGGAACAGGGAGGGCAGGCAGGTGGGTGGAGGGGGCGCCACAGCCTTGGGCCCCTGGAGGGTGTTCTATGCTGGAGGATGCTCAGTAGCCTTCACCCAGAACCCCAGACAGTGTCACACGTTCCCCCCCCCAGAAGCAAGATATCCTGGAAGGAAAGCTAGGGCTGGCTGCTAACTCTGCCTTGCTTTAGGTGCGCATATACAAAGTCATCAAAATCAATCACTGAAGACGTGGCTCCCAGGTAGACAGCACTTGCCCAGCATGCAGGAGGCCCTGCTTTTTAATAATATTTTTATTGATAATTTGAGTCTCATACAATGTATCTGTCGATAGCACCTTCTTCCCATTCCTCCCTGTCCCAACCTCCTGCCCTGTGCCTCCCCCCAAAAAAAGAAAGAAAGAAAGAAAAGAGAGGAGAAGAGAAGAAGAAAGAAAAGAAAAAGTCATGTCAGTCTAGTGTGGCAGGAGCATGGATCACAGGCACCACCTCAGCTCCTGGAGGCAGCAGGCTGGACAGTGGTGGACATTCCCCTGGCCCACAGTAGCCCGAGACCAAACACGATGAAGTCGGACCGGAAGTTGGGTCTCACTGCCCAAGCCCACAGGCACCCGGGGGAGGCCCTGGCTTTATCAGTACCGATACTAATCACATTACGATGCCATGACGTGTTCTATACAGAGGTGTGAATATAAACACTCATACACACACACACATGTACATAGCCCAGGCTGGCCTTGAACCCACAGCCATCTTCCTGTTCTCCTGAGTGCTGGGGTTACAGGCGTGAGTCACCACGCTCTACGCGTCTTTATGAAATAGAACAGCAGGGCACGCAAAAAAGGGTAACTGTAAGAATTCCTTTCCCTTTGAGATTCTTCTGCATGGCAGTTTCAGTAAATGCTTGCTTGTAATTATTTGTTTTGACTGTTTGTATTTAAATATCCAGCAAGGTTACTGAATGAGGCACGGGGTAGAAGTGGGTGAGTTAATTAATCCAGGCAGAAAGACGATAGACACATAATACTTTGAACCATAAAATCTGTTGTCTTTGGGAAAATTAGAAGGTATTTCTATTTTAGCTGAAGGTTGGTTAGCTGACTAGTATTCTTCTCCAAGCTCGCAGATTTGCCTATGGAAAGGCAGGCTTTGGAAATTAGAAAGCAAGTTGCCCCATTTGAATCTGCACTTCCGAAAAACAAATAGTATTTGCTACATGCAGGACTGCATGCAACCATTGCAAGCGATCATTGCTCACTCAGATTTAACTGGCACCCATGTCTCCTTTCTGGCGGAGGAGACTTTTCTCACTGTGTCCTAAAACCCAAGGGCTGTGGGCACCTGCCCACCTGACAGGCAGGCTGTGGGCGAGGCCAGAGGTGAGGGTTCCTATGTGGGACTCATGCAGGCCTTCTTGAGGATTGGATTTATTGTTGCTGTTGTTTCCTTGTTTTGTGTTTAAGAGACAAGGTCTCCTGTAGCCCAGGCTAGTGTGAAATTTATTATATAGCTGGGGCTGGCCTTGAACTTCCCGTCTCCTGCTTTTACCTCTAAAGCTGGAATTTCAGGCATGCACCACACAAGCTCTTTATGAGGTGCTAGAGATCAAACCCAGGACTTCAAGCAGGGAAGGAAGTCTCTACCAAGTCACAGCCCGGCCTGTTTATTTTATTCCTTTTAAATTTAGAATGATAAAAAAGGATTTTTAGGGCTGGGATTTTTTTTTTTTCTGTTTTGTTTGCAAATCTGCAAGTTGACATGTGTGGATGCCTGCAGCAGCTAATTGAATCAGCGCATAGTGCTGCCACCACACACACACACACACACTCACACACACACACACACGCACACACACAGATACATACACACACACACACAGATACATACACACACACACACACACACACAGATACATACACACACGGGCACATACACAGACACACAGACACAAAGACACACACACACGCAGAACACACACAGGCACACATACACAGACACACACACACAGACACACCACAGGCACACACACAGTCACACATACACAGACACACAAACACACACACACGCAGACACACGCACACGCACACACACGCAGACACACACACAGACACACACCACAGGCACACACACAGACACACACACACACGCAGACACATGCACACACACAGACACACATACACACACACACAGGCACACACAGATACATACACACATAGGCATACACACAGATACATACACAGACAGGCACACACACAAGACACACAGACACACACACACGCAGACACACACATACACACACACATGCAGAACACACACAGGCACACATACACAGACACACACACAGGCACACCACAGGCACACATACACAGACACATGCACACACACACAGACACGTACACACAGGCACACACACAGATACACACACACACATACACCCTCCCCCCTACACACACCGCCTCTCCCAGTTCTCAGCAGGGGGCTGCTGCTCTCAGAGGCCACATACCATGTCTGGGCCAGGTATGTGAGATGCCCCTGGCATAGCACAGAAGGTAACATTCCCCAGTTAGTTATCCAGTCCCTTAGGTCACCATCCTGTTCCACGAGGTGCCATTCGGGGATTCCCTGGGGCGCTACATCATCATGACCCATCACAGGTACCCTCCAGTCTTCTGCACTGACTTAACTTCAATCTACACACCTTCCAGAACCTTTCAGGTTGTTCCAAGAAGCCCCATTCCCACTGTTTACCCTTTTCCTTGCTGAGTAGTATTTCACAACACTCAGGTCACTGTCTGTTTATCCAGTCACCTGGTGAGGTCCTAGGTAGTATTCAGGGTTGGTCATTGCGGACTAGGTGGGAAGCAGCCACACACAGGTTGTCATGGGAACCAGCCCTCGCATTTCCTGATGTATAGTGGAAGCTAGGCTGTTTGTGCCTCCAGCTCCTCCAGCTCAACTCAACATGCTCTCCAGTGCAAGGGCCAAGGGAACTGCTGGCCAGGCCTGCCCAGGGGGCCTAGGCAGGTTAGCAAAATGTGATCAGGGAGGGTCTGGAGGGTAGAGGGCGCTGCAGACCCCACCCCTGTCCCTGGTTTCTGCCAGCCTCCTCCCTGGAGGCTGCAGACCAGAATTTCTCCTGCCTCTCTTGTTCTGGGTGCTGAGGGCTTCTTGGATGCGTCTTCCTCCCTAACAAGGCCGGCATGAGAAATGCGATCACTTATCCCACCACTGAGGCCCTTCCCCCTCCACACCTCCACTGAGCTGGAGGCAGTCATTTTGCCAAGTATGCTGTAATGGGGCCCAGGTCAAAATCCCAGTGTGCTCATGTAGCAAGCCAAAAGGAGAAAGCCTTAACACCACAGGCTAGAAGCTCTAGCTCAGGAATCAGCAAATAGCGTCCTGCAACTGGCCGACTGCTTGCTTTAGCAAATAAAGCTTTATTAGAACACAGCCAGAGCACAGTTGCAAACGTCGCCTTTGGCTGTCCTCAAGCTGACTAGCACTGGTGAAAAGAAACAACTCCCCCTTCAAACCTGAAATGCTGAGCCTCTGGAATGTTCTAGAAGGCATTTGCTGACATTCAGTCTGATCCACACTGACTCTCGGGCCTGCTTATTTCCAGATTGTAAGGAAAACTGGCAGGAGCTGGGGAGCACTTGGTACAGTGTTTATGTAGCACGCAGAGCCCTAGGTTTGATCTCCGGTGCAGCATAAAACCGGGTCTGTAATTCCCATCCTCGGGAGATAGGAAGAAGGATCAGGTCATCTTTGATTACAAAACAAGTTTGAGGCCAGCCTGAGCTGAGAGAGACAGAGAGAGACAGAGAGAGACGGAGAGAGAGTGAGAGAGAGAGAGAGAGAGAGAGAGAGAGAGAGGAAGTTATAAAAAGAAAACCATTGTTACTCCTCAAAGATAAGACACTATCAAGTTTCTGCTAAATGCCAGTGTGGTGACCATCCTTCTTCACACAGATGTGAGTTTCTGCAGCAAAGAGCAGAGACAGAATCTATACTTGGCTTGCTGACTCAAGATGGCATATTTCACTTTGCACCATTTGCCAGAGTCCTGGCAGATGTCTGGAGAAAAGACCCTCAAGCCCAGAGAGGACCAGTCCTGGATGTAGCCAAAACCTGAGGGGGCCTTCCAGGAAGCCATCAGGTGGGCAGAAGGTCTCAGAAAGGAGTTGAGGGTAGGGACCAGCAGGCCCATTGGGGTATTCAGGGGTGTGAGCAGAATCGGGGAGCCCAGCAGCTGAGGAGCTCTTGGAAATATCCCAGAGCAGGCAGGGAATACAAACAGAGCCCCTGGAAATGGAGGCTGTACCCTCTCACATGGAGGGTGGTGTCCTGCTTTCCTGTGGCTTCTTTGTTCGCTAGGCCCAGGATCCCAGCCACACCTCTGAGAACCTACAAATTGTCCTCACTAATCACAGAAAAATTTATTCCAACCACTGCATTGGAAGGGCCAAGGCCCCAGTGACGAGTGAGAATGTAGTTAACACTCATAACCTCTTTCTGGCCCCAGTGACCCAATTCCATCCAGACCTAAACAGCCTGCTGGACCCCAGGAGGGCAGGTCTCAGCGCTGGGCCACTGAGCCTCTTCCGTCCTCTGTCTTTTGGGAATCTGTTCAAAAAGGAAGTGATAGGATGCAGAGGCGTCTCTCACCAGCTTTGGACAACATGTGTCCTTTGGTCCCTTAAATATCTTGTGACCGTATCTGATTCACCTGGGAAGAGGGTGAATCAGAAGAAGAGGGTCACAGGTTCAATGAACCAGAGCAAAGAATCCCAGGGCAAATCACACACACACACACACACACACACACACACACACACACACACACACACACACACACACACACACACACACGAGGGTCTGAGCCTGGCTGGCTTCGGAAGGGAGAGGCAGGGTGACAAGAAGGTTCTAAGTGGCCTCAAACCTCAAGAAATGGGGGTGAGTCCTGGGAGCACTGAAGAAACAGCTGTGAGAATTGTGTGAGCCAGAATGAGACCCATAGACTGTCTTCTGGGATTGGCAGGGCCGATAGGTGTGGCCTTCTGGAGCAGATTGGGGAGAGGAGCTAGGTCACAGAGACTAGGACAGGATGACTGGGATCCTCACGGCGGGACGAGTTGTCCCTGCAGGGTCTGTTTAGCGTGAGCGGCTTCTCTCTCTGCAGTAGACTTTGGGTTGAAGGGCAACTTGGGAAAGCAGGCATGTCCACTTGCGGATCACAGAAAGCCCTTCTGAGCACTCCCCACAACACAGAACTTGTCCACTCAGTCTCCGTCTCGCTCCTTCAGTGTGAGGCCCCTGTCACTGCCCTCTCTCCGTGGGAGAGGCTGTTGGTCACATGACAGCAAATCTACATTTTTAGGCTTTTTGTTGAGTGACTACATAAGCTTCCATCCACAGTGAGTCCCCAGGCTACTGGCTGCAGAGAGCTGCCTCTAACTAGTGGGCTTGGGGTTCGGGGGGATCAGTGTGGCTCCATGGTGGTGTCGGCCATCTATCAATTAGGACGCTGAGGGGTCTGCGAGTGGATTCTGGTGTCTCTTCAATGGAAGACCAAGCATGAAGCTTTTAGCATGGAAGGAAGCAATTTTTGCTTGGTTTTGGTTTTCTATTTGAGTCAGAGTCTCAATCTACAGCTCAAGGTGGCTTGGAACTACATAACCCAGTCTAACGTCAGACTCGTGGCAATCCACCTTCCTCTGCCTCCCGTTTGCTGCAATTACAGATGTAAACCACTACCTCTTGCTGAGAAAATGTCTTATTTTCACTCCCACTAGACTATTTATGCCAACACAGTCATAAAAAGTGGTATTCAGGCCATGCCATGTGGAGACATGTTCTTCCCAGAGGCCCTGCAAGGAACCCTTCCCAAAGCTCTTCATCAGGTTTGAGGACCAATGAGAGGCCCAGGCTTCTGTCTGACTGGCCAGCTGGACCCCAGCACAGCACCTTAAGCCTCCTCTGCCCCTCAAGCCCCTCTCCCACCTGGTCATAGGAGCCCATACTCCTACAAGGTATGTCCAGTGAAGACCTGTGTCTAAGTCCTTAGGTGACCACTGACCGCCAAGTGACTTAACCCCCAGCTGTCTCTGCCTCGGTTTCCTTATCTATAAAAGGTTGTCAGTGGTAGTTTTGCTCCCCGGGCAGGGCGACTGTGAGAATGAAGTAAATCGGCAGAAATATAGACATCTACCGTTCAGGAGCACAGAGAGAGGCAGGGCGGCCCCAGGGCTCCGCGTTTTCCATGAACTCACCCACTCCTTCCTCCAAGATGCCCACAGAGAAGGCAATGTTATCACGTCTGTGGAGAACAAGGAGAAGTGGAGACTCCAAGAGGTTGAAGGGGCTGCAGAAACCACAATGGTGATCTGAGGAGCAGCAGTTGTGCCCCAGGGGACTACTGGGCTACCCTGCTTCAGGCAGCCACAGGCGAGCCACAGCCTAGAGTGCCACCAATGCAAAGCCACAGGAGCCCGCTTGGGTAGCCCTCCTCCTCTCTCTCCTATTTCACCCCGCCCCTGCCCCTGTGTCCAGCACCAGCCTGGTGTGCAGGACATGGCTGGCCCGGGATGGGGAAAGTAGACCATGGGCTTGGGCCGGGGGAGCCTACACAGCCCCTGTGGCCTCTTCTGTATGAAAGGCAGAGTCACTAGCCCTCACCCCACAGCACCCATCCACCCATCCCTCCCCATTGTACGACTGTCCTCTGGCAGCCAAGGTGTCCCGAGGGTGCTGACTTCCGCCACACGCCACACACTCGGAACCCAGCTGTGCTGCTTCAGTGACGAGCAGCAGGGCTGCAGCTGGAAGGAAGGGAACAGACACAGGCTCTGCACACTGCCTGGGTGGTCTGGGAAGGGCACCTCTGACCTGGGACCTCCCCCGGGGCCAGATGGAGGAAGTTAGCAGAGAACATGCCAGGGACTCTGCAATTTGCCATCGAGTGGGGTCTGACGTCAGGCCAAACAACATCAGGCTTCCAGAAAGATCTCTGCGGTGTTGACATCACACTAGGGTGGAAGCAGATGTCCCTGAGCACGGAGGGAAACTGAGGCCTGACGGGCAACCAGCTCCAAATGCTGCTGGCCACCAGGCAAGTCTTCTCCACGCAGGTGGTGTGGCCTCAAGGCTTGGTGGTCTTGATGAACTACTGTTAAGAGTCAGGGTGAGGAGTGCCCTGCTTCCTTCCACCCTTCCCTCCCACCCACCCCACCCCCCGCCCCGTGCCACCCGGAGCCTGGCCTCTGCAGGAGCTGTCCAAAACATCAGGTCCCCAGGGTGGGCATGGGACCTCTGATGCCAGCTCAAGGCACAGTGCACAGTAGCTGCTGATTACAACAACTCCCCAGTGGGTCCTGCGAGTTTCACCCATGAGGTTGCAGGAGCTGAGTCTGTCAGTCATCTCTAAATAAGCAGGGTGTCCCCAATGTGGGTATGTGAGGGTCACAGTACTGTTGTTACCTAGCCAGGCCCCAAGGTACCCAAGAACTCAGGCATGAGACACCCTTGGGGACTTGCCATTAATGAGTGTGGGCGAGGCCTGTGTGATCCGGTGACTCCAACGGACTTCTCGCTAGAAACCACCAATTGGGAAAGACCGTGAGCTTGAGGCTAGCACACGCCTGTCACCCTGCCCTGTAGTACCCCTCTACACAGCCTCTGCATATCTGTCTGGATGATCTGAGGGCGGTCCTTCCCTGACCAGGGGACCAATGAAAGGCCTTCCTGGGATAGCCCCACACCTGAGCAGGAATGCCTTCCCATCTGGGTCTTACTCAGGAGGCAGGTACAGCCTGAGCCCCGCCCTGACAGACAGTACATAATTTCTTTAGCTATCGGCCTCAGGGGATGGAGGGGACTCCAGAGGGGCTGTCAACATCTGGAATCCCAGTGGGCTCTCGGGATACTTGGCTTCTTCTCCTGCACCATGGAAATCTGATGATGACATCGGCTTAGCGGGTGCCCATGGCATATCTGGAGGCAAAGAGCTAAGACCCTTGCACCTATTGGCTGGCACCCACCCACTGCATGAGCCTGCTGAATGTTACACGCACCCTGGGAGCAGGAACTGCTTTGGACCATTTTCCAGAAGAGGGTTGTTCTTAACTGGGGAACTGCAGGGCTGGGATTAGAGCCTGGGCTACCTGGCTCTCAGCCAAGCTCTAAGCACAAAATGCCGTACCTCGACACCCGCTGAGTCCCGTCACAGTTCTAGGAAAGGAGAGAAGAGGGAAAGCCTGACCACTGAGAGTCACACCTGAGCCACAGGACACAGACACTCAGGATCCACTGAGTCAAGCCGGAAGTCCCAGCAAGTGTCCCCGAATCCAGAGAAACAGCCACTCTGGAGAGGAAAATCAAGACCTTCACCTCCATACTTCCTTCTATCTCATCTCCCCCATGCTCCACTGGGAATTTAAGAGCTGAATTTTTCTGTTGCAAAAACCATTCTGAAATCTTTTATTCAAAACCCTCACCCTGAGTTCAACAAGGGACACCGGCGAAATCGTCTCCGATGAGTCCCGGGGAGAAGCCTGTTCAGTTTATCCAGCTGGCATTCCTCACACTTAGCAGACCGTGACCCCTTCCCTTCCGGGGCACCTGTGGCTCTTCGGGGATCCCGGTCTGAGGAAGGCTGGGCCTGGACCAATGCCACACACTTCTCCCATAAGTTCCCTTTCTCAAAGGAGCCAACACGCCCCGCTTGACAGGTTACCGGGTGTCAGTCACACCTATTCAACTCTGTGCACAGCTCTGAAGCTGCTGGGCACCACAGAGGCAGCTGGGCGAAGCTGGTCCGCCAGATACCTTGGAGGATGACAAAGTGAACATCGTATGGGCTTTGCGCCAACCAGAGTTTTTGTCTGGTTTGTTGGGAATCATTTAAAAATACGAAAACCCGGGCTGGGGTGATGGCACGGTGGAGAGAGTGCTCACCAGGCAAGCTCAAGGATCCACGTGAAGAGTCGAGCATGGCCGCTTGCATCTGTAACCCCAGCACTGGGGCCTGTGGGGGTGGGGACAGATGGATCCCTAGAGCTCAGCGGGCAGCCCATCTAGACAGTGATATATATACGTACATACATACGTGTATGATATACCATATATGTGATATATATAATTTGTATATGCACATTAGAGAGTGACCGCCACATGTACATGTGCCTGTGAATCCATGTACACCCACCCATGCGTGCGCTCACACACACATTTACATACAGAGAAAAAATAGGAGAACTCACAAATGCCAAGAACACGTTTCCAGCTGTAAGTGGTCACCAGGGTGTCATTTACCAATCCCCCCCCCACCCCCGGTACAGAAAGCCAAACTGCAGTACTTTCCACAGACCCCTGTAAGTCGGGGGTGGAGGGGGGGCACAGGGAAAGCTGACAACAAATGGGAGGTGAGGGAGGGGCCTGCGGTACCAAGGGAACCCTCTAGAAATCAGAGCTTGATCCCAAACACTGCGGCCTCCAGATGGCCTTGAACTCAGGTGAGCTTTCTGAAGCTCAGACAAAAGGAATGTTCTAGAAGGAAGAGGGGTTGTTAACAAGATCTTACTGTCCCAGTTCTCTGCATCCTGCTGCCACAGCCCTGGGGCTGGAAGAGGGAGGGGAAGAGAGAGAGGGGAGGGGAAGGGAGGAGAGGGGAGGGAGGGGAGGGAGGGGAGGGGAGAGGAGGGAAAATAAAAGGGATGCTAAGCCAGACTGTGCTCAGTCATCCAGGAGATTCTAGCTACAGCCCCCGATTCCAGACTAAAGCGTGGCCTCTGACAGGAGGAAAAGAAGCAAAACCCAGAAACCACAGGGCAGAACGTCACGCCCACTCCCGTCTGGGGCCACAAGTGCACAGAAAACCAAACCAAACTGCAAAGAGCCAGAACAGAACAGAAGATGATCCTTAGAGCCATAGGCAGAGGGTAAGAAGAGACAGTGGGGGTGGGGAGAGGCGGGTGAAGGAGCTTGCCACCAAGCCTGACCAACTGAGTGTGATCTCTGGAACCCATGTGGTAGGAGAGAACTGACTTCAAGTTGTTCTCTGACCTCCACACATGCCCCGTGGTGGGTGTGTGTGTGTGCGCACACACACACAAATAAATAAATAGATGTAAATTTTCTTTTAAAAGCTGTGTTATTCCAGCACTGGAGGTGGAAACAGGCAGCTTCCTGAGCGTCACTGGCCAGGCAATGCATCTTGCTTGCTGAATTCAGCCCAACCTTTATCTCAAAGACCAAGATGGAGGGCAACTGAGGTACGACATTTGAGGCTGACCTCTGACCTCCACATGTGCATGCATGTGCATACACACACATACACACACACACACACACACACACACACACGAACACACAAACAACACAAAAAAAAGAGCAAAGATTGCAAATAGCACCTGTGGGAAGCGCTATGCCTCTTTCTGGAGGAGAGAAGTGCTACCAGACACAAGGTGCCTCTGTCCTTTGGGTCATTAGTAAGGAAGAGCAGGTGTGAGAGCTTGGACTGATGGGGGAGGGGCGATAGGCACCCATCACATGGCTGCGGATGTCTGGGGGAGGGGTCTCGAAACAGGGCAGGTTGAAGGTATGGACGGTAAGTGCCACAGGCATGGTCAAGTGCAGGCATGAGCTTAGCTTACTCAGATGTAAAGGACTGGAGCCAGGTTCCCTGGGGGGCTCTGTTTGCAAGAGCCACAGAGTGGAAAACACCAGGCCTCCAGCCCATTGGGTGGAAGTGACAGTCAGAGTTTATTCAAGTCCCATCTAAGTTCTGACCACTCACAACAGGGTCCGGGGACCGGCAGCCAGCATCCTTGGGAGCAAAGAGGTTATCTGAAAAGACACAATTCCCTGTACTCCAAACTTAATCAAATCGAACCCACATTTCCAGGGGGCCCCTGGAAACCCTCTGGGAGGCACAGAGATGCCACTCGCGTGAATTTCTCTCTATATTCTATGTGGGGCTGGAGGTTAAACGCTGTCAGTCTTAGCGGTAAGTGTCCTTACTCTCTAGATGGTCCCACTGAGACAGGATTTTGAGTCTCTCCCCATACTGACTTACGAAATCTAACAACCCATGGCCAGCACCCCTTACCACCTGCATATTGGAGATGAACAAGAGTGCCAAGGTTCTGACAGGTCCAAAATCACAGACCGAGAGAGGGCAGGGCTCCAGACACTAACAATGTGTGGTCATAAAAAACCTTACAACGAGAAAGCT
This sequence comes from Cricetomys ansorgei, assembly GCA_026225945.1. NCBI lineage: Eukaryota > Metazoa > Chordata > Mammalia > Rodentia > Nesomyidae > Cricetomys > Cricetomys ansorgei. The sequence goes on from JAMJFZ010001249.1 coordinate 6,518,302, forward strand.
CTTTAACAGTAGGTGGGACCAATCTCTAAGGTAAGTTGCCACTTGATTTCTTCGGTGGTTTGCCCGTAGTCTTTGGCGTTTAAACACTTGGTCCCCATGGGTGGTGCTGTTTGGAGGACAGTTGGTGCAACCTTGCCGGAGCAAGTGGGAGGATTTGAGAGGAAACAGCCTCTCCTATGCTGTTTCATGGTTCCGGTTTGAGGATGTGAGCTCTCTGCTCCTGTTGCTACCACCATGCCTGCTGCTCGATGACATGAAGTCCTCACCATCACAGACTCCAACCCTCAGGAACTGTGAGCCAAAATAAACTCTTTTTCCTATAAGTCACCTTGGTCTTGGTATTTTATTACAGCAACAGTAACTAAGACACGCACCATCATTTGTGTGAGAAGCAAAACAGATGATCAGAATCTATACATAAGCTCTTAAGTGGCAGACAGCATCCCTGTAAAGGTACCCAAGAGTGCTAAGCAGGAGTTGCCTCTGGGAAGTGGAACTCAGAATCTGGGGGAAGGAAATGGGGGGGGCTAATTACTGTGACACATCTCCATCATGGTGACTATGGAGGAATGAGTATTTCCTATTCCAAAATGAAGGAAAACAGTAAGTTTTTCTTTCCCCCTTAAAACTGGTAGAAAGGAAGCTGGAAAGATGACAGGAGATTCCTGCTCTTACAGAAGACCCAAGTTCAGTTCTCCCAGCCACCTGTGACTCCAATTCCAGGGAATCTGGCGCCCTCTTCTGGCCTCTGAGGTCACCCTCACTCACATGCACATACCCACACACAGGCACACACACCATGGGAGTGAGACATGTCAGGAAGGACCAGCTAACAGTGGCTTCCCCAAGATTTTGCAACTCAGACCACTAATATGATTTCAGTGCTTTAGTCTCATCCCATCAAGAACATTTGGCAATGTCGAGAGACATTTGGGGGCGGCACTACCCCCGGTATCCAGTGCTTAGAAGGTCAGGGATTCCAGCCACCATGCTCCACTGCTCAGGACACCAGAGTGCCAGGGGCAAGGAGCTGCAAAGCCTGTCTGGTGCACCCAGCTAAGCTGTGTGTGTTACGTCACTCGGGGGTCTAGCCTTAGACAGTCTCATGTAGCAGGTCTGGGGTACCCCAAGAATTTACATGTTTAACAGGACTACAACCCCGCTGACACAGGATAGCTGTGAGCACTGAGGCCATCTATGGCCCAGCTTTCCTAACTCCCAATCTTCTCATGTAAGAGGAAGGAGGATGCATTGGGTTCAGAGAAGAAGCTAGAGTATTGAGGCCTGGTTGAAATGGTAGGGGCAGTCAGAGGACATTGGCTTGAGAAATAACAAGCTTCTGGGCTCCCGCCAAGCCCTTCCTGAGGCTCGGGAGCATGAGGTTCCCCAGGGACCAGAGGTGTCGGTGTCTGGGACTCACCATCCAGAGTCTCCACGGAGAGCTGTAGGCCCAGGTTGTGCCTCGGGTTAACCACCCAGTGGTTGCTGGTGGCTGTGATGTCAAACACCAGCCAGCCCTCCTCAGAGGCCCAGAGGGTGCGGCTGTCCAGCAAGAAGAGGTCTGACTCCCTAGAGAGAGGAGAGAGAGACACAGGGTCAGGGTTAGGCAAGCCACAATGCTCAGCTACCCTGACAGCCAGCAGCTTACCAGACAGGAGAAGCCTGGTGTAACAGGGCAAGCGGGAGCAGGGCACCGGTGCCCTACACACGGGCTTGTCAGAACAGGACCCGGGCACGACGGCCCCTTAGCAACATAGGTGCACACAGGAATGGGAGCTGACATGGCCATGCCACTCTACAGACACCAGGGGCCCCAGCAGCACACAGGGAAGGCAGGCATTACACATCCTGCAAGTTGCTGGGGCAGAAGGTGATGCCAATAAGGTCGTTCACCAGGTGTCTGGCAGCACGCCCAGAATTCCATGCAGCATAAAGCCATCATTCACCCTGTGAGACGCGGAAGATGGCTGGCTGAGAGCTGGAGCGATGGGTGGATTTATAGAGAGAAGACGGAGGATGGGTGGATACGTCGATGGGTAGGTTAAGTGAGTAGGTGAACGGATAGGTGGGGATGGACGGATGGGCAGGTAGGTGGATAGATGAGAGATAGGTGGATGGGCAGAGGGTGGATGAATGGATGAGTGGGTGGGTAGGTATGGCGTGGACAGATAAACAGCCGTGTAGGTGATGGGTGGATAGATGCATGGGTGAAAGATGGATCAACAGAGATGGGTGATAGAGAGGTGATGGACAGATGACATGTGGGGGGAGGTGATGGATGGATGGGTGGATACGGGGTGGATGGTGTGTGGTGTGTGGAGGATGGATGGCTGGGTAGATGAATGCCACCCCAACCTTGCACACCGTACACATAACAGCTCTTGTGGATTCTTAACTATCAAGACTCAGTTTCAACATTCTGAGCCCTTCAGTGGTCAACTAAAATACCAAACCCCCACGCTATACTGGGCACTGGGTATACAGTAACACACCTCTCCAACCTAGACCCATCCCTGGGACCCTGACAGCTGCCATCAGCCCTGCAGTTACCGCCTCTGGGAACAGGGTGCATTTTTGCTGTTCAGACACAACGATATCAGGTGTGGCACAATCTGTGTCAGTTGAGCACAGATCACTCACTCACCAGGCTCTGGGGTAGAAAGCTCAACCAGTACCCTGTCACCGAGTCCTCACAACAACCCTGTGAATTGGGGAACCCTTTCCACACCTCTGGGCAGATCGCTGTGGGCCGATCTTAGACCAAGACTCGGGAAGGCGAAGCTGTCCGCTCAGGGTTACAGACAGGGCTGGGACAGGGAAGGGAGGCAAAGCCCAGCTCGGCTCCCTGCAAGCCTAAGCTTGCAACCAGTGAGGGAGAGAGGCCTGGATGTGACTTTCGCTCAACTCTCAGAGCCTTTAACAAATAAGACTCGTTGCTATGTGTTCCACTAAGCTGGCAGCTGGAACCAACACCAGATGCTGGTCTAGAAAGTCTCCAGTTGGTCCCAGTTCCTCCTATTACTAAACCACTGCTGGCCATTTCCAGTTAACGGTCAGGGTATCTCAGAGGTCTCCAAGTTCCTTCTCCCTGATGGGAGCCATAATGCATTATACAACCACTAGGCCGGTCAACACACACAAGCCAGGGAGCAAAGCTGTAAATAGACTCTTAGCACCTAGACCCTCAGCCAGTGTTTTCAACTTCTCGCCACTCAGAACCCATTAGCATTGATCTGGGAGTTTAATAGTCACTCAGAAACCAAACACGGACACAACCAGACTCAGAGAGCCAGTGCCAAAGCAGTTGTGAGGGAACCAGCGGTCTCATGGCTCAGAGTCACCAAAGGAATGTTCTCCCTCTTCTCATCCCCCCAGCCAAAAGTCCAGGCACGGAGAACCTAGGTGCCCCAGGAAGGTGTCCCAGGCTTGGGAGTGGTGGGCAGGGCACTCCAGACATGGACATCACCAGGACCATAGGGGTGGTCCCCATGCACACTCCCCCACATCTGATTCAGAAGATGCTGAATTACTTTATTGCTTCAGCCAGATCGCCATGCCCCTCCCCAAACTCATGTTAAAATACAAACCACAATGTAACAATATTAGGAGGTGGGGGCTTTCCAGGGTGGTTAGCCGATGGAGGGCAATGGAGGCACTGCCCTTGTGACCAGTCTAGCCCTCGTGAGAGGTTTAAGGGTGAGCATTTGAGTCCCTTTGCACTTTACAACTCTCACTGTGTGAGGACAGAGCAACAAAGAGCCATCTTGAAATAGAACAACATTCGTCAGACACAGATCCCACACCAACACCCCGACCTCCAGAACCATGAACGTGAACTTCTGTTCTTGTTCGATTCCCAGTCTTGAGCAATTTGTTACAGCAGCAGAAACAGACTAAGATGCTACCAGTTCTGATCTTAAACCAGTAAATCGGCCACCAGGGAAGGGGGCATGTCGTCCCTTAGGGGGCCAGATCAAGGTTCCTCCGGATCCTCAAGAAGTTTGCCCTCTCAGTAACTTATTACAGAGGCAATGGAGCCTTCTTAAGGCACTCAGGGCTTGACAGATCCTCAGTTAGACTCTGATGTCCATGTAGAACAATGTCCAAGTAGGCCTAGTCTTTGGGGCCCACTTATTTCTTTGCTTTTCCTACGCCTATGCCCCTTTAGAGGGACTTCAGAGCTTGTTTGGGGAATGTTTTACATGGCTTTCCAAGCCGCACATAGGGAAGTCTGGCTGGCTTCATCTCCAGTTTACCCAATGGCTTCCCTGACTCTGGAGAGTGTCCGTGAAGCAGCTCACTACCCTGACAGTCAGCGACAGAAGCAAAAAGGTGTCACTCCAAGTCAGCAAGCAGGAGATTCAAAGAAGCCTGGGCAGATGTGCAGGAAGACGGTGCAGATGCTGTCACACAAAGCAGTGTCCGTGAGCAGGGCGCTGAGCAAGCCTTCACACAAAGCCAGCATGCCCATGGATGCTGAGCCCTCTGTCATTATAGGCCAGGACACTGAGGCCGGATGTGTCAGGCCAGAAGTGACTCATCCCAGATCACCAAGGAGGCGGCCAGTCCCCACGCCCAGCACAGTGTGCGGTTTATCTCAGGCACGCACGGAAGAGCCACGCCTTATCTGCAGGGACAGGAGTGGGTGGGATGTAGAGACACCTCACTAGAACGGGCCATACTCAACAGCATGCTCCCTACTGGGTGGGAAAGGGGATTCCTGGTCCTCTGGGACATTCTTATTTGCCTACAGCACAACTGCCTGTCCAGCCCAGGTGAGTCCAGAGAGCGGGGAAGGTGTATGTGCTGGGGCCCCAAGGAGCAGACACATGCATTCATTTACCTTCACTGCTCCTGAAGCCTGGGGGCTCTCCAAGCCCAGCATGCCAGACTTCCCTACAGCCCTCAGTCATGTTAAGATGTCACTCCCAAGTTGGGCATGGAGGCACACGGGGGTGACCCCAGCACGGGGGAAGCTGACACGGGACCGCGGCGGGTCTGACCTATGTAACAAGTTCCAGGCAGTAGATACTGTTCTGCTTCACAGAACTAGGCTGCAGCACAGGAAATCTAACTCAAGGACCTCTACCCCTTGTCCGCATCCCTGGCCCCAGGTCACATGTCCCCAGGGAAGGAGTGAGATACAGGATCTGCTGGGCCCTGCATGGTGCCTGCCATCCTCCAGGCACAGTGTGGGACAGAGACAACACCAGAGGAGGGTGGGGTCCTCAGCCTTGGCGTCCCCCTAGGTTTTAGAGTGCATAGAGTCGTCTTGGGTGGCAGTTGGGAAGAGCGAGTGGAGACAGGAGCACACACATCCAGTGCTCCCGGGCCACACACTGCAGCAGTCAGTGAATTCTCCCTGCTGTGCTCTAGGAAATCCCAGGGTGAGACCACGCTGAGCCCCCGCAGTTAGGGCTCCCTTGAGAATCTCCAACAGAAAGGCCTCCGTCCATGCGCAGTCTGCTGCGGACTTCACACACGTGCAAAGGCACTCACAGTTGCGCAAGGCTCTCTAAACAGGACCACCTAGGATTCCTCCTGTCTGCATCCAGACCCACTCCCTCACAGCCGTCATCTTTGATGTCTAATCTGATCGTGTGACCCGCTGTGACAACAGGTCCCTGTGGGAGCAAAGTCCAGTCAGGGCCAGACCTCGAGGATTTGACTAGTTTCCGGATTTGCACCCTGGGAATCGAGCCACTGAGTCAGCAAGCCAGACCGCACTGCAGTGGGTGGGTGGGACGCTCCTCCTGTGCCGAGTAGTTTATTGTCAACCGGACACAAGCTAAAGTCATCCAAGAAGAGGGAACCTTAATTAAGAAAACGCCCCCATAGATGGGCTGTATGCAGTCCTGTAGGGTATTCTCTTAATTAGTGATTGATGAGGGAGGGTCCAGCCCATTGTGAGTGGTGACACCCTGGGCTGGTAGTCCTGGGTTCTATAAGAAAGCAAGCCATGAGGAGCAAGCCAGTAAGCAGCACCCATCCACAGCCTCTGCATCAGCTCCTGCCTCCAGGTTCCTGCCCTGTTTAGAGTTCCTGTCTGTGAAGAATGGAAGTGTGAGCCATTAACCCTTTCCTCTTCCACTTACCTTTGGTCATGATGTTTCATCACAGCAATAGTAATCCTGACTAAGACTAACACCCCCACAAAAGAGGGGGGAAAGAGACTGTTCAGCTGGGGGGGTCAGCAAAGAGAGTGTACTAACCACTTTTCTGTTGCTGTAATAAACACCGTAACCACAAGCAATTTAAGCAAGAATAACTCATCGTACCTCTGTACCAGAGGGTAGAGTCAGTCCGTCACGTCGAGGGAAACATGGTGCCCATCAAGAAGAGCACAGATGCAGGAGCAAGAAGCCGACGGACACAGTCCAACCACACACAGAAAGCGGAGTGAGAGAACAGGAAGCCGGGGAGGCTAGAAACCCTCAACGCTCGCCCCCAGTGCAGCGAGGCTGCGCCTCCTAAAACTTCCATACCCAGCATCACCAGCTGGGGACCGAGTCTTCAGATCTGAGAGCCTGGGGGAGACGTTTCTCATCCAAACCACCATAACGAGGGAGGAAGAGACCATGCCATCTCTAGGTGACGTGCCAGCGTGGGCATCCCCGCTCCCAGCTGCACTGGTGACTTCCGACGGCCCCAGGAGCAGAACCGCCTGGCTGAGCCCTTTCCGGTTCCTAAGCAGCAGAAAGGCTGTCATTTTAAGTCGCTCGCCTTGGACAATCTGTTCTAGAGAAAGATAACCCAGACAACACGCACACTGCACATTACAGGAAAACTGAAACTGTCCCCAAGAGGACGGGCAGAAACACCACAGAAAGTCCAAGACAAGAGAGCACTCCGCGGCTGCTTCAGAGAACCACGAAAACCTACCCGGTGGTAAGGTGTGCGCCACAGGCTGCGACATGCAGACATCTGGGGATATGGCCTGATTAAGATTACAGTTCAAGTATGCACCAAGGAAATCAAAGAATAGAGTTCCTTCCCCATCTTGACGTGGGGGTTTTACAAAATCAACAGTAATTCCTTCTTAGTGGAGCTGGCTAAGAGGGTAGAAGCCAAGTTCCAAGCCCTCATGGCAAAGCTGACATGTCACTGCTTCAGAGGACAAACCACCACGTTTGATAGACTGCCCTCTAAAGATAGCCAAACAGGCAGTGGACACACACATAAAAGAGGGTCAGTTGTATTCAGGGAAAGGGAAATCAAACTAAAATGGGCGAGGTAGTGGGGTAAAGTGCTAGCTGCCAAGCCTGACGACCAGAGTTCAATCCCCAGGACCCACATGGCAGAGAGGAGCTCCAGGTTGTCCTCTGAAAACAAACACATGTGAAAGGCATAGAGAGCAGGGGAAATGGCTCAGTCAGCAAAGCGCTCGCAGCACAAGCATGAAGACCTAAGTTCAAATCCCCAGTGCCTGTGTAAAGAGCTGGGTGTGGCAGTGCTGAGAAGGTGGAGACAGGAGGATCTGGGTTTTGATAGCAGCCAGCCTAGCTGAATTGGTGAGTGCCTGGCTCAGTGAGACATGCTGTCTCTAATAACGAGGGACTTCATTCCTTAAGATGACATGTGATTTAAACTCTGGTCTCCAAATGCATGTGCACACGCACCTCCCCCAATACACGAACTCAGGGGACATGTGCACATGCACTCTCTGTCACTCTCACACAAATCCAGCTGGGGTGAGACTTGTGCCCCTCTCCTGTCTCCATGCTGCAATTTTTTTCTGGCTTGAGCTTACGTGGGTCTTGGGCATGCTGCCACACCTACTGTGTTTTCTTATGTGCAGCTGCCCTACTGTGTCCAGAAGACACTGTTTCCTTGTAGTCATCCACCACCTGTGGCTCTTACGTTTTTTCTGCAATGACCTTTGAGTGTTGGAGGAGTGTGCGGGTGAGTGTGTGTGTGTGAGTGTGTGTTTGTGTGTTAGAGATGTTCCATTTAAGTCTGAGCATTCCATTGTCAGTTTCAAGTTTCTGTGTTAACCACAATCTACTGCAAAAAGAAGCTTCTTCAACAAAGGTTGAGAGGTGCACTAAGCTATGCTCTGTTTAAATGGTTAAAGTTCAAGGGCAAAGGTGTACGATACACAGCATAGTGCCCCCTGCAGGAACAACTTCCTAAAGTTTGCATCCCTCACATAGGAAGCCTGCTTGTGTACTCTCAAGAACAGTGGCTTTCAACTTGTGGGTCCCAATCTCTTTGGGGGTCGAAAAACCCTTTCACAGGGGTCGCTTAAGACCATCTGCATGTCAGATTTTACATTATGATTCATAACAGTAGCAAAATTACAGTTATAAAACAGCAATAAAACAATGTTATGGTGGGGGGGTCACCACAACATGAGGAACTGTATTAAAGGGTCACAGAGTCAAAAATGTTGAGAACCACTGCTTCTGAGGGTGGAAACAGAAGATTCCAAATCTCAATTCTGAAAAAAACACATGGCACTCAAAAACCATAACTGTCTGGGATGACACATTCCTGCATTCTCATGGTCTTTGTGGAAAACTCAGGATTTTCCCTGGTTTTGCTTTCCCTTACGTGGACATGAATAGTACGGTCCTGTCTGCCAGCTCAGGAGATGCATGGGCAGGTGTTACAGATGTTTCTTTCTAGTTATGTTTAAAATGGCTGTTCTGTGCATTGTTGGGGGAAGGGCTACCTAGGCCTTGGCATTTTGTATTATCTGTAGGTGTTGGCTTTATGTAAAAGATGTTTGATGGCTCATGATCTGCATCTGCCCATTGCTCTTTGGCAGAGCCAGGCCTTTAGACGGGAGGGCAGAGTTTTTATATCAGATGAATACCCGAGGAGCTTCTGTATCAATAAAAAACCCTGGGATCAGACAATTAGAGTTCCACTGTCCAGTATGGCACTTGTCATGACATGTGGTTCTCTCTGTTGAGGTCTGGCAGGGTTTGCAGATATGAAACTGTCTCCTTGTCTTTCTTGCTTATCTCACACAGTGATCTGCTACACAATCTGCTACAAGTGGCACCCAATATGGGGCACAACATCAACACACGGCTACATCCAATGTGGAAACAAGGAAGAATGAGAGAGAAACTTCAGACCTCACACAGACTAGTAAAAGTAAAGAAAATATCCTGAAGGAAGAGGAGAATGAGAAAGGAGTAAAACAGACTCCAAAATAAAAAGGCCTTCCTAAAAGGGAGAGTCAGAGTAAAAGAATCAGCTCTGTAAGGGAGAGCTGTAAACAAGAAAGAAAGCTCCGAGGTGAGAGTCAGAGAATAGAGGCCTCTAGAGAAAGCGAAATAAATTGAGAAAGCAAGGAGTCCTTTTGGTAAAGTACAAGAACCTTGGTGGGGTCTGTCAAAGCATTGGATCAGGGCTGCAGCCAGAGCACTCGCAAGTCATCTAGGAATGTTTTGGACAAATGTTTTGGATAAATTTTCATGGTAAAAACAAAGAATTCAGCTGGGAGCAGGGAAAAGACAAGGTTTCAACTGCTTTTCGTGGTCATGGAGCTGACCAGATCATAGGAAAATGGCATGGCTACTCTTGGCGAACTCTGGAAGCTACACTCCCTTCTGCCGCTGGCAGTAGCCAGGCCACCAGAAATTGGAGTCAGAGTGTGCTTTGTTACAAACTGAGTTTGCTGATGGCTGTTTTGTGTGTGTGTGAGGCCCAAGTGGGTCTTGTGTTTGGGGTCTATGAGGAAGGTTGTGTGCTTCCTCTTGGCGGAGGTGGAGAGGAATGCTGAGCGACCAGGATGTTTCTACTGGGGATTCTTCCCACCGGCCCAGGACCCTCCTGCTGTAAAGCCCCAGCTTGGAACCAAAAGGCTACTGATTTAAACTGACCAGGTTTTTTTGTTTTTTGTTTTCCTGAAAAACTGACTACACGTTTCTCAAATCTAACTAGAGGCTAATAAGAGAAAAACAAGCAGTCTGGATACTGGTGAAGTGGTCCTGACAAGACACATCTGCTATGGTGATGAGCACTCCAGCCCACAAGGGGACCCTTCCTGAAGACAAGGATCACATATGATGGTCTGAGAGAAACATTTGCTTAAAGGATCAGGGCTAACGGTTGCTGCATTATGAAGAAGTCTTCGGAACGTTCTACCAAACTTCAAACCCAGACATTTCTTTAGAGAGTGCCAGATGCAGTCATGCTGGATATTGTGAAAGGTTTGATGGATGTTTGGTATCATTTGATCCTGTGCATCCTGGCAAGCTTCATAGTTGCTCCTCTTTTAAATAGTTTTGCTAGTGTAGTGTTAACTTGTGTTGTAGCGATAAACCATTTTTATTTAGATTGGCTTATACACAAAGGGGGAAATGTTGCAGTAGTTAATTTGTAGTCACGTTTAAAATGATTATTTTGTGCATTGTTGGGTGAAGGGTGCCTAGGCCTTGGCATTTGTATTATCTGCAGGGGTTGACTTCATGTAAAAGATGGTTGATTCTTCATGATCTGCAGGTGCTCACCACTCTCTTACAGAGCCATGAGGAGGCAGAGTTTTTGTACTAATGAAACAACTGAGGAGTTTCTGTGCCAATAAAAACCCCTGAGATCAGACAATTGGGGTTCCACTGTCCAGGATGGTGCTTGCCATGACAGGTGGTTCCCTCTTCTGAGATCTGGCAGGATCTGCATCTAAGGAAATATCTCCTTGTCTTTCTTGCTGAGCCACACAGTAGGTGAAGTGCTAGATGCACTTCAGGTTTTAGACATGAGTCTCCTGATTCTTGCCACCACTAATTCCTCTGACAGAAACAGCAAGAGCTGGGAGACGGCTCAGCTGGTAAAGAGCTTATCGCACAAGTGTGAGGACCTGAGTTCAATCCCCAGAATTCATGTAAAACAGCCAGACACAGTGACACATACTTGTGATCCCAGCACTAGGATAGGTCCCTTCCTGGGCCCCCAGTCCAGCCAGCACAGCCTAGTTTACCTGTTCAGTTCCAGGCCAGGTGAGAGACCCTGCCTCAAAAAATAAGTGCAAATGCTGGAGAGGTGGCTCAGTGGTTAAGAACACTTGCTGCTCTTGCAGGAGACACGGGTTCAGTTCCCGGCACCCACATGGTATATCAAACCATCTGCAACTCCAGTTCCAGGGGATCTGACTCCCCCTTCTTGCTTGTGTGGGCACTGAATGCATGCATGCCGTGCCCACACAAACATGCAGGCAAAACACGATGCACATAAAGTAAAACAAATACAATTTGTAAACGTTTTAAAATAAAACAAAACATTCTTCAGCATATTTTTCAGCAGCTATCACTGAAGAATGTCACTCTGGCTTGCAGGGTAGCATGTACACACACACACACACACACACACACACACACACAGATACCACACATACACACAGACAGACACACATACACAGACACACACAGACACACACATACACACAGACACCACACATACACACAGACACACACATACACACATAAAAACACACACACACATACACACACACACACACACACATACACACAGATACCACACATACACACAGACAGACACACATACACACACACACACACACACACATACACACACACACAGACACACACATACACACAGACACCACACATAACACACAGACACACACATACACACATAAACACACACACATACACAGACACACACACACATACACACATAAACACACACAGACACACACATACACACAGACACACACATACACACATATAAACACACACACAACACACACACACACACACACACACACACACACAGACACACACACATACACCCCTCAGAAACAGAAACAGCATCAAGACACAGAAGGTCACCTTCTCCCCTCCAGAAACCAGGTTTCCCCAGAGCCCTGCTCTGTGAGGCATGAACCTGGGCTGACCCTGGTGCTGGCGCTGTGATGTTAATAATTGACCACCTGGCTGCGGACTGCACGCTGCTGGGTCCGTGGAACCGCTCCCTGAGAACCTGTGAACAGCAGAAACCTAAGCCTGGAGGGGAAGTGGGAGGACCTGCCTCCACACGTCAGGACTCAGCACACCCTCCCGGAAAGTTCTACCACCATGGAAAGTGGGTATTTTAAATCTCCAGTGTGGGAGGATGGAGAGTCCTGTCTGGGACTTCTGGCTACTCTGCGGCTATTTCTAGTCTGCAGTCCGCAGGAGCCTTCAACCTTTCCCCTGTCTTCATATCAAGATCACCAAGGCCTCCTGTGAAAAAAGACCCCAGGGCCCTCTGGAAAATCTGAGATCACTCAACCGCAAGTGAAGGCCTAATTCAGAACACACTCTCCAGCCCTGGAGAACACGTCTTATTTGACTTCAGCCGAAGGGTTCAGCACCCAGTGTCCTGAGGGGCCAGGAGGACCTTGGAGTCCCTGGGAGACGTCTTAGCTGCAGAAGATGAGGAATGTCTGTATCAGTGTTGCTGCTGCTGGCTGCCTGGGAACGAGAATGTGGGTGACAGCCTTAACCTTAAGTGGTGGGATTAAAAGTGTTGTTAAGCCGGTTGTGGTGGTGCACGCTGGTAGGATTTGCTGAAGGAGACAGAGGCAGGAGGATCATGAGTTCGAGGCCAGCCTGGGCAATCTGACTAGACTCTGCCTCAGAATAAAAATGAGAAACAGAAAAAGAGAGAAAGATGGTAGGGAGGATAGAGCGGGATGTAGCTCAGTAGTTGAGTGCTTACTTAACGGATACCAGGCCAGAGATTCAATCTTCAGAATGGGGGTGGAGGTCCCCCGATATCACAACCTGAAGCCCAGCTGGAGCTCCCCCAGAGGCCCTCAGACACAGCCCACACTTGCAGAGACCCTCAGACACAGCCCACCACCTGCAGGGACCCTCAGACCACCTGCAGGGAGCAGACCAGGGTCCCTCCAAGAGGCCTGGTTCAGGCTGGGGCCTTAACACTGAGCCAGACATCTGTCACTCTCACCCACGCGCTCTGCCTCCTGTGTGATACAGGACAAGATCCATCCCCACTTAGCAGTGGAGGTGCCTCGGGTCAGGGTGCCTGCTGGACAAGCGCCCCAGACTGTTACAGAGAAACACTGTGGGCAATCTTCACAGACAGTGCCAGCCAGGAATCACACCACAGGTCCTAGGAGGTAACAGAAGAGGTCAGGCCCGGGACTAAATGGCTCTACCACCAAACAAAAGAAAATGACCTTGAGATGAGAGGCCAACAGAATAATATGCTCTCAGAAGTCCTGAGTGGAGATCATAGTGTGCCATCTCACGTGGCGGAAGGGATCCCTGAACTAAGGGAATTCTCCATCTTGGTGGCCCCAAGCCACCACAGAATCATCATGAGTACACGGAGAAAGTGGGGAGTCAGACCTCAGCGTGATGTGACTGCTGGTGGAGTACCCCCAGCCAAGAAGTGGGGGACACTTCTAGAAGCTAGAAAAAGCTAGGAATTGAGTTCTCCCCTGGAGTCCAGTTCAGACATCTGTAATTCGCCATCTTGGTTTTTGAGACAGGGTCTCTCCAAGAACCTGGAGCCCTCATGTTAAGGGCTCACCAGATCAGCGCCAGCAGCAGCGCCAGGAGCAAGCGCCAGCAGCAGCCCCAGGATCCGCCTGCCTCTGTCCTTCAGCACTAGGGTTATAGATTCACACTGTGCCCTGCCTTAAAAAAACAAAGAACAGCCAGGCAGGTGGTGGTAGAGCATGCCTTTAATTCCAGTACTTTTGAGGCAGAGACAGGCGGATCTCTGTGAGTTCGAGGCCATCCTGGTCTACAGAGTGAGTTCCAGGACAGCCAGAGTTACAACAGAGAAAACCTGTCTCAAAAAACAAACAAACAAAACAACAACAAAACACCCCCAAATAAAACAACCCCCACCCAAAAAAAACAAAACTCAGGGGCTCCCTGTGCTGACCAGGTTGGCTTCAAATGCGCAGAGATCCACCTGCCTCTGCCCCCGAATGCTGGGATTAGAGGTGTGGCTGCTGCACCTGGCAGATGCCAGCTTTCATGTGAGTGACGAGAGTCCAGATTCAGGTCTTTATACTTGTGCAGCAAGGACTCGCTCACTGAGCCATCCCTCGACCCCAGAATTTGTATTTGAAGTTACTAAATGTGTGGTCCCTTGATACAGCACCCCAGGGATCATGAGGAGATGCCTGGCCTCTCCTACTTTTGCCAGAGCTCTAGGCGCTGGGGGACGATGGCAGACAGAACGGGGTCTGAGGACCGAAGGCCAGGACAGCAACACACCGATCTGGTGACCAAAACACTGAGGAAGCATCCAGACAGAAAGATCTAGACAACAAAATCACAAGACTTGACAGGGAAGGAGGTTCAGGGGGACATCCCAACAGGGCAGGAGAAGAACGAACAGACTCAAACAGCCGATTTGGAGATCAGAGAGGAGAGGGTGCAAGAGGCTGGGGTTCAGAGGTGAGAGGGGCCACAGCCTACTGGCTTCTGGCCACTGTAAGTCAGGTGCTAAGAGCTGAGAATAGGAAACATGTTGGGGGCAGAATCTTTGCCAGATACCCCCTCCCTGCCCTCCACACCTTCACTTTGCTGGACATGAGAGGGACAGGGAGGGAGGGAGGAAGAGGGAGAGAGCATGGCAGAGAGAGAGAGGGACCCAGAGAGTGAACAGAGCGTTCCCAGGCTAGCATGATGTCATGGGTAGAGCCCCCATGAGTCAGGAGAGAAGGCACTTGGAGCGGGTAACTGGAACCAGCCCAGGACGCAAACCTCAGGCCTCAGGGAGGCCCAGGAGACAGATCAAAGTCTCGAGCCCTGCGGGGTCCTGTCGCCAGGCGCCTGGAGCTGCCCACCTCAGTGTTAGGAAATGCCCTGCTTTTCCAACAAGGACCCAAATGGTCCTGGCGTCCCTGAGACGGGCCGATGAAGTCAGAGAGGCCCGATGCTTTTTATAAACCACTTTCTGGAGGCCCTACACATCCAGGAAGACCAGAATTAAGTCGTTCGAGAGAAAGGTGGAAAAAGAGAGAAGCCACAACACTTCCCACCACAGAATGAGCTGGGGCCACCCACGGCCTCCCCTTCCACCCCAGGACTGGCAGGCTGCCCACTGAGGAAGCCCACCATGCATCCATGGAGGGCCTGGGACACATCCTGTGCAGCAATCTGAAGGGCTGTGCTGGGACGGGCAGGGAACGAGCAGCAGCCACTCATGTCCAGGGCCTCAAGTGCCCATCTGTAAAATGAAGGTCTCCAGGTAAACCTCATTAGCAGAGAGCCCAAGGCCAAAAGGGCTCTGTAGTAAGATAAACGTCGCGTGCAGCCATGACCTGCAGAGATGTCAGACTGTGAGTGCACTGGAGGCTCTGGGGACCCCGAGGTGGTTCAGTGGCTTAGGGTGCTTCCCACCAAGCACCATGACTGAGTTGTATCCCCAGGACCCACACAGAAGGAGACAACCAACTTCTGTAAGTTGTCCTCTGATCTACACACACACACACACACACACACACACACAACTTTAAAGGAATGTACGTAAAAAATTTAAAGGGGAAGAAGGAGTGAAAGTTTTTCCAGATTTCACAAGAGTCACCAGAAATGGATTGGATTTCCAGTTTCCTGGGGCCTTTGCCCACTGGTCCTACTCTGAGCCCCTTGGAAGTCCACTCCCAAATCCCAGGGTGATCACCCACACTGATTAAGGGAAGACCCTGGGCACCTCCTCCCACCTCACACAGGAACCCTGGCTGATGCTACAGACTTAGAAAATGGTGGAGGCGGAGGGCTGTCCCCCCTCTTCCCCTCGGTGAGACCAACTTGGACACAAGGACCGAGCCACACTGCTGATCCAGTCACACATCAGCATCATCACAGCGAGACAGCGGGACCTCAGGAGACCCCACCAAGAAACTGTGGGGAGCCCCGTGGAGCTTCTGAGTCAGCTCGGTGAGTCCTCTGGATGGACCCTGACTGAAGGTGGATCTTCCCAGACCTCCCCGGTGGCCGCGTTTCCTCCAGCCTCCGGCTCCAGACTGAAATAGAGCAAGGTAACCTCCGTCTCCCCACGAACACTCAAGGCATAAACAAGCCAACGCTGACAGCCTTCCTGCCTGGTCATCTTTCTAACTTTAAAAAAGAACCACAGGCACAAGACAGTTTAAGATTCCAAAACCCAGGGACCAGAAGGGGGGTGGGGGCAGAAGCAAGGACAGAAACTTGACTTTGGGGTTGCATGGAGCTGCAGACAGAGGCACACAAGGTCACTCTTGTGGAAAGCAGGCTGTGCCCTGCCCCGGGGCTCTCCATTGTGTCCAGGGGCCTTCAGACTGCTTCTGACCCTCAGAGACAGGAGTTCGCACTATGTGAACACTGAGGCTGCTGAGAGAGAGTAAACCTTCCCTTTGCAAGTCAGTCCAACCCATATCATGAGGATCAACAACTGATTTGCGCAAATTAAATATTAGCGCTTGTCAAATAATCCAATAAAAGAACACCTGGACATGTGGCTGTATCAAAATCACATCAGAGAGCTAAAGAGATAGATCAGTTGATAAAATGCTTGTCTTGCAAGCACCAGGACCTGAGCTCAATTCCCCAGCAGCCTTGTAAAAGCCAAGCTGTGTGCATGTAATCTCAGCACCAAGAAGGCAAAGATAGGCAGATCTCTGGGGCTCGCTGGCTGCCCAGGCTAGCCTGCTTGGTGAATTCCAGGCCAACGAGAAACTGTGTGTCAAGAAGAAACATCACCCAAGGTGGGTGCTGCCTACAGTTGTCCTGGCTTCAACACACAAGTACACAGGAGTACACACAAGCATGCACATGCATGGGCATACACAAAACCGTACTAGAGTTAACAAGTCCATGAGCTTACCGGTCACATAAGGCCAAGGGACGATGCACCTGCATAACCTGCATCCTGCAAAGTGGAAGGCGTCCGGGCCAGAGAGCTAGCTCCGCAGAGATAGGCATTTGCCTCCAAGCCTGACGACCAAGTATGAAGGCGCGGTATCCTCCTGGCTTAAGGTGCCCCCACCAAGCGTGGTGACCTGAGTTTGATCCCCAGGACACACACAGGAGGAGAGGACTGCTCCCAGGGGCCACTAGGAATGCTGTTTACTGGCTTGCAGCATTTCAGAAATGCGCCAATCAGGACAAGTCCGGAAAGATCCGCCTTGCCCCACCAGCCGCAGTCCAGCCAGGGTCCACCAAGAAGACTTAGGGGCTGACTCAGAAGCTCCACAGGGCTCCCAGCGGTTTCCTGGGGAGGGGTCCTGAAGTCTCACTGTGATGATGTTCAATGTGCCACTGGATCAACAGTGAGGCTCAGTCCTTGTGTCCAAGTGGGTCTCACCAAGGGGAAGGAAAGCAGACAGCACCCTCCTACCCCAGTCTCCAAGTCTGCAGCATCGCCCAGTGGCTTGGGTATCCTCACACTGAGGAATCGGATGTAGCTTGCAAATGTCCTTCAGTAAACTCTGATGCTAGTCAGACACACACCTGCATTGCTGTGCTACTGACAGGGCTCCTGTGACCATTTCCAAGCTTAAGACGCTCCACAGCTAACAGAAGCTTCAGGAAGCAGGCAGAGGGCCAGAGGCAGCAAGGAAAAGGGACAGCTAAGAAAAGGGCTCTCACACTTAAATACTCGCCAAGGGTCAAGAGCCAGGCCATGCCTGTGAAGTAGGCCCCGCTGGCTGCCTGCGGGACACCCTCTCACCTTCGAGCACGTGTGGCAGACTGCACAGAGGCTGACCACAGTCAAGGGCTTGGATGCAAGCGGTTTGTCTGAGATGCGATGCCAGGACCCACACGGTGGGTCAGATAATGGAGGTGGGTAAGGAAACGGCACCCGGGCACAAACCTATGGAGACCCGAGCGACAGATGCGCCTTGCTGAATACAAATACCGACAGCTACCAAGACCCAGGAGCTTAGAGGACTGGTTTGGTGGGTTGGCATCCTGCTCGGGGGGTAGGACATCATATAAACCCGTGTTCAATCCCACTAACCACGCTAAAATCCTCACTGACATTTTAGCTAGGTTTTGTGAGCTGGAGATAAAGCCCAGCGCCCCGCAGGAGGCAGGCAAGCACGCTATCCCCAGCCGCGGCTCCGGCCCCACTGAAATGCTTGTTTGTCCTTTTGTTTAAATACAAGGTCTCACTATGTTATTCTGGCTGGCTTGGAAGTCTCTATGCAGACAAGACGGGCCTTGAACTCCTGCCTCTGCCTCTTGGGGACTAGGATTACGGATGGCATCTCAGTACATTCACATGATAACTTTTCTCTGATCTGTGGCGAGCCCCGGGAACATGAACCTAACACGAGTGAATGCTTCTCGATCTCTGCCTACACACCTGGGTTAGAGTCACGGTTCAGATTCTTCTCTCTCCTCTGGGTGGCGTTCTGTGAACGGGTGGATTCAGGCGCTGTGGACAGTGGAAGCCGGGTGGCAAGGCAACCATAGGGAGCCACAGACAAGCTGAAGGGGAGGTCAGAATAAGAGGGGAAGTTGAGGTACTTCTCGCTCCAAGTATAGTCAGCTTTGGAGGCCTCCACGGGGACTTATCCCAAAGGCTAGCACATCTGGACCTTCCTGCCTGGGGACGAGGTCCCAGGGTCTCAATGTTGGTTCTTTGTGAACTGGAATCCCCACCCCACCAGGGATGCTCTGCCTCTCCAGACAAACAAGTCCACTGGCTATTCTGGCTCAGTACCTGGGTGCTGTGAGGTGTGGCCAGCATCTTGTGTATTGAGCCTGGAGAGAGCACTGAACGCAGGCCGTGACGAGGCATCGGCCCAGCCCAGGAAGAGGTCAAAAGCCCACAGCACCAAAGCTAGGGGCCCTGCCTGAAATGATGCTCTGTGGAGGCCTAAGTACTGCTGGAAGAGGATGCAGCTTTGTCTCTGAACCCCCTGCAGGGGAGCGGACCACAGCCACCCCATGGGGACCCTGCATGCCGCCATCCTCCCCTGCCTCCATCCTCCTGGCCCCACTGCCCTATATTCCTATGGGTCTCTCCAAGAAACCTTTCACAAACCCTCATTTCAGGGGCTACGACAGTGGCTTTTAGGAGGGTGCTCGGGACCAAACTCAGGTCCTTCTGCTTCCTCAGCAAGCAGGCAGGGCAGTGCACCTAAAACTCCAGTGCTGAGAAGGCAGAGACTACAGGGTCCTGGGGCTTACTAGCCCACTGGTCTAGCCAAACTGCAGATTCGGTGAAAGACCCTATCTCAAAAATGAAAGTGGAGAGTGATCGAGGGAGACACCTGATATTGATCTCTGGCTTTTACACACACACACACACACACACACACTCATCTCACAGTCGGTCCTGGAGAAATCTTAACCTGAGGTCAGAAACAAGCAGACTTCTCTTGCTGGCAGTTTTACTTGATCAGCAGTGGCTGCTTCCCTTTCATGCAGCTGCAGTGAAGATCGGAGAAAGGGGTGCTGTGATCCATTAGTCATGCCTGCCTTGGTTCCCAGAGGGGGACGGTGCCGAGTGCTAACACAGAGGCCAAATGTCAGCTGTTCTTCCTCCATTTTTGAAGCAGCAAAATCAAAGTCAAGGAGAAAGAAGGCCGCACTAGTAGGGATGACAGAAGGAAGCTGAAAGAAGAAAGCAGAGTCCGAAAAAGCATTGGACATTCACTGCTTCTGACCTGAGTTTGAGATAGCAGAGGCCTTCATGGAGACAGCGCTTCTCTGGGGCACCTGCTTCCCCCATCCTCACAGAGTTAGCATTTGTTATCCCCGCTACAGATGACTGCTTACGACCAAATTGAAAAATATAAATTCCCTTTGTTTCCTGCCAAGAAGGCTAAAGCAATTACAGGCCCTGATATGAAACACATATGTTAATACATTTGGAAAAAATAGGTTCCTATAGGCGAGCAGAGGTTCCAATCCAAGAGCCGACTGCTTTGGGAATTAAAGTACCTGCTCCCATTGTCCAGACAGACTGGATCCTAAAGCCCGCTGTCCCTAGGTGCCTTCCAGCACCAAGAACCCAGGGTCCTAGCACATTGCCATTCACCCCTCACTGCCAACGAGAGTCCACCAACCCTTGGGCACCAGGGCGGCCCCTGGCTCTGCATAAGATAATTACAATCATCACAGCAAAGCTCGCAGAGAATCAAAAGCAGTATAATTACAGGCAATTTTCACTTTTTGGAAATTGGGCTCAGATGCTGAGGGAAGATTGAAAACAAGGTGGTTGTAGAGAGAGCATGGCAGAGTGTTCTGGGGTGGAACAACCAGCCCAGGAGCAGAGATGCCGTCAGCACTCACGCATGCAGCAGGTACCTGTGGGTACAGCCTCCTGGCAGCACGACACCCCATACAAGAAGCCCTGGCCCTACAGCAGAAGGCCAGACTCTTTCTGCAGTAGGCCTTCTCTGAGGGCCTACTGTGTGCCTGGACTTCGCTCCTCTGACAGCCTCCATGGCTGCCACTCAGAACTCACTCAGCACCCGAGGAGGCTCTGCCAGCCCAGCAGGCTGCCAAATCCACAGTCGTGAAATTGGAGGCAGCTGCAGGTGGCAGACCGGGCCTCCTCAAAGCATGGCTAGGACAAGCTAGGCAGGCCGTTTGTCCTCTACCTCAGTTTCCCTGGTGGAAATCCGGTTGACCTATCACCCAATTCATAGGATTGTGTGAAGAGAACGGACAAGTTGCCCTCATCAGCTTTTGTCTTTCCTGCAAAATGAGCAAAGAGGAAGCATCTACTGGGGGAGTTGTAGCCACACAGAGACAGATCCTGTCACCGTTGCTGGTCAGGAGGACAGCTACCTCTTCTGGAACAGAGATGTCACTGGGAAGAGGAGGCTAAAGATCTATCCAGCAGTAAGGAATAGCCCTTCTCCTGCAGCCAGTCTGTGACGATGCTAGACCTGACCAGGGACTCCTGCCCAATCAACACCTCGTGACTCAGCACTGGGAAAATATGAGAGCACCCTACCAAGCACCCTGCTGAAGCCCCCATGGGACTCTTATCACAAATGCCCCATAGATACAGCCTGTTACCGCTGACACCCGACCACCGTGGCGCCAACCGGTCCCTAAGAAGCCAGGCTGTGGATGAATGAACGAAGGGAAGGAAGGAAAAGGCACAGATCAAAACAGCCACCAAAGCCCACCAGCTGGCCTCAGACCGCAGGACAAGAAGCCAATAGGCATTTGGCTCCAGGACACAGAACACGACCGGCTGACCGTCTTTCCAGAACTAACTAGATTCGACACAGTGGCTTGGTGTCCTGCCCTGCTGGGTGGCACTCGATGCAAGCTTTCTCCAGAACGATCTTTTCAAATTGCTGAGGGACCCTGAGGGGAACCAACCAGAACCAAGGATTGTACCTTGTCCAAGGCTCGGAGCTGGGGTCTGGAGTGGCGCCCAGAGAAATGGGCCTCAAGGAGACGCCCAGCTGGCCCTAACCCAGGCTTTTCATGGCCCTCTCCTGTGATCTTCCAGGTCAGCACTGGCCCTACAGCCAGCTACTTCTACTGCTAAGGCAGCTCAGATCCCCAGCTTATGCCCTGGGGCAGAAGTGTAGAGGCAAGAGGTAGAAGCCAGGAGACACAAAAGCCTGCAGGTGGGCCTTTAGTAGCAAGGAGAAGACCAGAAGCTTCTGGAAGGATCCCCATTCTCAGCCTGTCCCTTCCCCAGGCCAGGGAGAAGGCCAGTCATAGTCTGGAACATGAATGAGACTGTGAAAACAAGAGCAGCCTGCAGGTGAACCGAAGGGCTGAAGCAGTAGTAACCCATGTTCCACATATACTCAAGGGATGGCAGCCACCTGCTCAGAATCTGGCACCCGGAACATATAGGCTATCTGGAGAAATGTCAACACACAGCTCAACCCACCCACACGGGCAGCTTTAACAGATTCTGATCAACCTAACCAATAATAACGCATAGCCCTGGTTGAGAAGTGCAAGTGGCGGAGGAGTCTCAGAGACCTGGGTTCAAGTCCCTCCTCTGCTGCTAACTGACTATGTGACCTCAGCCGGGTCACCCCTACCTCTGGAAGGGGAATAACACTGAGAAGACCGACTGTGGAAGAGGAATATCCTCCACGCCACTGCAAGTAGAGAACATCAAAAATAAGAGAAACCCGAATCCTTGTGATGTCTGCACTGCCCAGGACCCCAAAGTGATGGCTGCCTGAAAATCCCCACAGATTAGAACAAAATGAGATGCCACCCTAAGGGCCACCCTGAGGCCACTGTAGGGTACAGAAACCGAATGCCCTTGCTCTTGCCCTCAGCCCCAGCAAACCTCTCCAGCAAAGCCCTGTAGTCCTCTGTGTCTGTCCTGAGGTGCAGAGGCAGCGCCTGGCCTGGTGTGGGTAAGAGGCCGTGCTCCATCGGCTCCCCTGGGCTGGAGGGGGAAAGGTAGATGAGATGGCGCAGCAGTCGAATTCAGCAGGCTGCAGGTCAGAACCGCGGGCAGGTTTGCACCTACTCTTGCAGCAGCAGGGGCACGCTGGACGGACACTTCCTCTAACTGGGGAACAAGAGCCTGATGTCCTGGGGAGGCTGCTCTCTTCACCCAGGGGTGCCCAGGAACAACTGTGCTGAGGAAGGAGCCGGCAAGCCACCTCCTTGGCCTCCTCTGCCCCAAGTCTCTCTCTGGAAGGACAGACAGAAACAGCTCCTTCTCCCTCACAGTGACTCAGGCCGAGGTTGATCCAAATCCAGGCACTGGAGAGCTGAAGTCACTCTCCTGGCAACCAAAGACCCTGTGATGGAGCAGGGAACATTTTTCATCCAGCTGTAGACAACATCTCGACCTTGGTGGTGACAGGGCCTGGCCTCCTGGCGCTCCTGGAGCCAGCACAGCTCTCCTGTGTAGGAGGAGCAAGCCTGTAAGCTCCCAGGAGGACCAGAGGTTGGGATGGAATGCCCAGTGTGACCCCAAGCAAGCCGACTGAACCAACAGGAGCAGAAGCAGCCCAGGTCCCGGAAGCTCACTGGTCCAGCCTCAGGCCTTGGGTCCCCCCATGATCCCCAGCAAAGCCTCCAGAACCAGGTTACCACCCCCCCAGGCTCATCTCTGAACCCTGGTTCTCCCACAGCGAGCGAAGGGTGGCTCTGGCATGGCTCTTCAGCCGTTCCAGATGTCTGGGGCTTGGCTTGAGGCAGGGACGGCCATGGAAGGCCTCCAACTCTGAGAGATCAAGAGGGCTCAGTGGAAAGTGACTCCCACAGGGGAGAGATGCTGTGGCCAGCCCACAGCTGGCTAATCCCAGCACCCCTGGAGTGTCCCTGGAGCTTACCAGAGCCTGCCAGAGAGCCAGATGTCCAGGACCCTAAACAACTGGGTGGCTGGTGGCAGCAGAGCACAAAGCCCAGGGTGGTGGCAGGGCTGGGGTGGGGGGTACGGGGGCAGGCACTGGGCTCTTTAGAGGACTGGGCAAGCTGGAGGCTTGTAATGGAAAATGCACAGTTGGGGACAGGCAAAGGGGCCATACATCTCCACCTAGCTTGGGCCGATGTCCCCATGCATATTCTTATGTTTAAAGTATTCAAGTACTCAGAAGCCCAGAGCAGAGGCTAAGCTGTCAAAGCCTGAAGCTCTCCACTCTGCTAAGGATTCTCCCTCCTACAGCAAGGAGAAAAACAGAGACCATTACTGAGCACCTAGCACTCAGGACTGAGCACTTACTGTGTGGAAGGCATTCTCTGTAAACCTTCCCACAACCCTGGGAAGGAGACTTCAGGATCCATTCCTTCTCAGAGGGGGGGAAACTGAGGCTCCAAGGTCATGACTTCCCAGCACCACCTTAGCAAGATTTAAATCCACTTTCTTAAAGCTAGGTTAGCCCACGCCCCGCCTCCAGGGAAACACCTAGATTCAAAACCGACCAAGAAAACAAAGCCAAGTTAAAACTAAAGCTTTTAACTCCTGGAGAAGAGTTGCATTGCCTCTGTCTGTGGAGCTCAGGAAGAACACTTAGTAGCCCAGTATCCCCACCTTCCTGTTGGCAATCAACTCTGCTCCCTCTGGGCCAGACTTCCACCTGCTCTGCTCCCCACCCCACCCCGTTTTCTCAGCAAGGAGTCCCCAGAGGTAGGCCCCAGCAATAAGCCACCCATGACACTAGCATGCCAGAGAGCACCTGTCACTCTGCCAACTATGACAACTTACATCTCCTCACCCCCATTCCCAAAGGGCAGGATCCATCACTGGATCTCAGGAGCAGAGGGGAAGATGTGCAAAGCCTTCTCCTTTATGCAAGGCACGAGTGGTTCACCCCAGCCCAGCAGCGGAGGGTCTCTCCAGCCGCCTCATAGGTCCTCTTCCCTCACTGACAGAGTTTCCGTCACGCCAACATCCCCTGCTCAGCAAGGACGCTGGTGACCTAATGGACATCGCCTGCACCACCTTCCCAGCAGCTCCAACCAATTCGCCTCTCTCCTCGCCTGCTCCTGAATCCACATTTCCTTATCACCCTGTGATTGAGTAGAACTGTACCCCAAAAAGGAGATTCCAGTCCTAACCCCCAGACCTGCCAATGGAACCACCCTCATTCAGAACTAGTGTCTCTGCAGATATAATGAGTTAGCTGTACTCACAGCAGAGTGGGGTGGGCCCCTCATCTCATAGGAGATGCGGGGGGAGCTGAGAGGAGACTGAGCCTATGAACCTAAAAGCACCAGCAGCTGACAGTCACCTTGGGAGGCTTGAAGAAGAGCACGTTAGACCTCAGGTGCACACACACACACACGCACACACACACACGCACACACAGGTTTCAAAGGGGATAGGCCCCACTGACCCTAATTCTGAAATTACAGACTCCAGGAATACAGTCCTACTGTTCTGAGCTGCCCTGCTGGTGGGGCGTCATTACGGCGGCATCCTAGGAAACTGAGTGTAGGTTTCTGGGCCTCCAGCATCTCCGACCACAGGGCATAGCGGGTGTACACAGGAGACGCACAGGGCATAGCGGGTGTGCATGGGAGAGATACAGGGAAGAGCAGGTGTGCACGGGAGACACAGGGCACAGCAGGTATGCACAGGAAACACAGGGCACAGCAGGTGTTCATGGGAGACACAGGGCAGGGCAAGTGTGCACGGGAGAGACACACAGGGCACAGCAGGTGTGCATGGAAGAGACACGGCACAGCAGATGTGCACGGGAGACACACAGGGCACAGCAGGTGTTCATGGGAGACACAGGGCAGGGCAGGTGTGCACGGGAGAGACACACAGGGCAGAGCAGGTGTGCACGGGAGACACACAGGGCAGAGCAGGTGTGCACGGGGAGAGACACAGGGCAGAGCAGGTGTGCACAAGAGACACAGGGCAGAGCAGGTGTGCACGGGCGACACAGGGCACAGCAGGTGTGCATAGGAAACACAGGGCAGGGCCAGTGTGCACAGAAGAGACAGAGGGCACAGCAGATGTGCACAGGAGACACACAGGGCACAGCAGGTGTGCAGGGCACAGGAGAGACACCCCTGCACATGAAGAACATGGTTGTGGTACCAGGAATCAAGTTCTGCACAGGTGATAGGGGCTCGGGTCAGAAATGACCTCCAAACCCAAAGGCCCTCAGCCTCCAGGAGGGTACCTATCCTGTAGGGAGAAATGGGAGGAGAGTGTGTGCATGGCCAGTCAACTCCCAAGTGAGCTTGGCGGGACTCACTGGACACTACAATCCCGAAGGCGGTCCTCTCGGTGAGGCAGGGTTGAGGCCCAGCCAAGAGTCCGGGCACAGGTGCGTGCCCCACTTGTTGGCAAACAATCTCTGGCTGTGTGCCTTGCCTTAAGCCACCAGCCTTCAAGAAAGAGCAAACATATGGTCTGGCCCAGAGCCCTGGTGGCCCGGGGTGTGTGGCTCAGTGGCAGAGCTCTTGCCCAGCTTCCATGAGAACCTGGGTTCAATTCCAGGCAATGAGACAAACAGGAGTCCTGGGGCCAGACTGCTCTGAAGCTCACACAACGGGTGCTCGAAACTCCAGAAGAGGGGCCCACATCCTCATCACGAGGCTGGGCCTGAGGACCAATGGGAGATCCACAGGATCCCCAAATGTCTGGGAAGATTCAAAGTTGATCTGCATGGCTCCCTCTTGCCTCCAGCAACCCAGTTCCTTCCCGTGCCCTGCCCTCAAGTTCACCGCCTACCTCTCTAGCAAGACAGCCATCCAGGGTGGTGCTTGGTGCAGGGCGGTGGGGGCTGTAAACATAAATTAAAGCCACACCAGGATGCCATCTGTCACCCATCAGAGTGACAAAGAGCAAAACAGTCTGGTAAGAGGCTTTGCTGAGTGCGTGGGGACTGGCCCTCTCTGCCCTTCTGGTGGAGGACGTCCAGTGACATCTGGGAAGGCCATGTGTGGGTGTGTGGGCGTGCACGCAACACATGTGTGTAACCCAGCCACAGTTCGAAAACTTCAGGCAGACATGCTCAGGATGTCGCTGAGGCCACCCCAACCCCACAGCACTGTCCACAGCAGCAGAATGAAGGATACTACGCACTCACAGGCAACAGCCGAGACATCCAACACAGACCCCACGGGTGGGGTCTGAAAGGATCGGGATGGAGAGATGTGGAACAAATTGCTCCCACCTAGAAGCAGGAGAGAGTGGATGGCAGCCCCCTCCATGGAGAGAGCAGCGGGGAGCAGACGAGGCCACCTGGAGGACCCGATGGTGGGAGGGAGCTTCTCTCCTCGGCTTTATTTCCTGCTCCTGCCTTGTCCATTGAAAACTATTTTTTTTCCTTCCTTGCTTCATTGAGGATTGAACCCAGGCCCTTTCGGATTCTAGGCAAGCACTCTACCACTGAGCTACGTCCCTGACCTCTCATTTTACCTTTCTGTTTGGACAGGGCACTGCTAAGTTGCCCAAGTTGGCCTCGTGATCATAATCCTCCAGACAGCCTCCAGACTCAGCTTGAAACTAAACTGTTACCCGAAAAGCTTTTCCTAAGCCTTGTCTCCAGGTTCCCAAACCGGGGCCAAGTCCACAGTGGCCGCGCTCTCTCTGGCTGGCCTTCTGCGAACAAGTCGATGCACAAGTCGATCCTGCGCATTACACAGACTTGTTTTTCCAGGGAGCCGGAGCGTACAGGAAGTGGCGCTCGGCTGCCGGACGCTACAGAAGTCCTGCTCTCCTAGCCACCAAGACGAGCTGCTCAACAACAGCGCTGGACAGGGTTCCTTGTCCCTGTTCGCGTTCGAGCTGAAGATTCTCCCACTAACCTCCACGCCACAGCATCTGTGGCGACGGTAGAAACCCCGCGGCCTCAGAACACAAAAGCGCCTCAGCCACAGAGAGAGACGACCCTGGCTGTCCTGTCTCGGAGCTTGGGAATGTGTCTGAGGGGTGGCCTGCCATCATCTCTGAGCTCGCTACCTTTCTCGGGGCTCCGGAACGAGAGGCTCTCCAGAAATTCAAGTCTTTCAAAGCAAACTTTTGGTTCCCGACCTAGCGATTTTTGGACTGCCAAGGGTTCCCCGGCTGTTTGCTTTGGAGTTCGGGTTTTCTTCCTCCCCTTAGCGTCTGATTATAAATGGCCATTTTCATTGGTTGTCTGACATCATCCAGGGCTCAGAACAATGGATGGAAGGACCATCAACACCAGCTCTTCCTTCCCCTTCCCTCACTGAACACACCGCCACACCTAGACTATTCATAGACACCTCTCCAAGAGCCCCAGGCCTCCTGGCCTCCCAATATCCCTACTCAAGTCTGTATAGGGTCACAGTCTGAAGGAACATTCACGCATCGCACACCTTTAAGACAGTCACCTGGTCCCGGCCCCACCCTCAATGCATCACCCACTCCCTCTGCAGCTCGAGGAAGCTCTTCAGCACCCCACTCCCACAGGAGGCGGAACCTACCTGCCTGAATGCTCCTGGAGCACCTGGTAGACTCTGATCTGGAAGGTCTCGTTGTCAAATCGCTCCCGGATGTAGTCCTTATAGATCCGGAATTCAGCTGCGGTCACCGCCTCCCCCTCGGGGATCTTGGAAAGATCGAACCGGAACTCCCGATGGTGGTACCGAGGGTGGAAGAATTCTTTGTCGTGTTCCACTGGAGGGGAAGAAAGCATACCAGCACCGAAACCATTTAGTGTCTGGTTCTTCTTTGTCCCTGCAATTGACCCGAGCTGGGTGGATGCTGCCTATGGCAACCTCTGTGATAAGCTTCCATCCCGTGTAGCAGGCCCAATGGTCACATGCTCTGACCCCAGGGCCATCCTGAACAAAACCATGGCTCTGTATTCAACCTTCCGGGGAACGTGAAGCACTGACCACAGCAACAGCCACACCAGACCGGAGTCCTAGCAGCTCAGAACTGGGTTCGAATCCAGCCTCAACCACTAAGCAGCATTGTGGCAGTAGAGACATTACTGATACCTGATTAGAAACTCAGTTTTACCACATGAAGAATGGGGCTGTGATGGGTGAGAGACCTAATTCACTAAGTGACCAATGATGTGTTGGCTACCTGTCACTGGTGAACGAGGACTTTGCTAGGCCTATCCTGAGACAGCACAGGACAGTGGTTCTCATCCCTGGCTGCATAAAAGAATTACTGTGGATGCTTTTAAAAATTAAAGATGTCCGGTCATGTTGGGCTGATGATATAGCCGGCTCTCAGCACAGTTCGCCAATTCCTATGGTGTAAATGCTCCCATCGTGAGAGAGTTCAACGGCTGACACAAAGGCACTGACCTCACAGGTGGGAAGAGAAGCACACTATGAGCAGCCACATTGTGTGCTCATACCCCACCCTGAACCAAAAGGGATCAAGAGCTGACCAGAGAGAACTCTCCAGAAACCCTCCATGTGTGTCTTGGTGCCAGCTCTCCTCCTACCCACTCTTTTTCCCACAAGGGGCACATGGGAAAGGCCAGCTAACAGGAGAAAGAGCAGTCAGAGATGTCCTCAGCCCCTCGGGTTTACTAACAGGACAGGGACAGATGGGCAGTCTCCTGGATGTCAAGAGAGTCTGGGGAGGCAACTCCAGGACAAGGAGGCGAGACAGGAAGCCTGGGATAGTTCCTGTCATCTGCTAGCTCCTTCTACCCTGCCCTGGTTTCACTTCTGTTGCTGTGATAAAACACAAGGCAGCTTAGAACAGGAGAGGGTTTACTTGGCTTATGGTTCCAGACTGCAGTCTATCACAGCACAGAAGTCAGAGGCAAGAGCTTACGGTTCCAGACTGCAGTCTATCTCAGCACGGAAGTCAGAGGCAAGAGCTGGCCACAGTCAAGAGCAGAGAGAAATGAGTGTAGCCGTGCTGCCTGCTGGCTCAATAGCCTTCTTCATTCTTGAAGAGCCAGGACCTCCCTGCCTACGGAATGCCAGCGCCATGGAGGACTTGGTCTTCCTACAACAATTAGCAATCAGGACAGTCCCCCACAGACAAGCTCCTAGGCCAACCTCATCTCGACGAGGCCTCAGCTTCCTGGGTGATTCTAGGTGGAGTCAACGGACAGTTAAAATTAACCAGCACACGTGCCCACGCCATCTAGCCTGGAGAGCATGATACAGCAAAGACCAAGCATGCCTGCACCTGAGACCCAAGCCCTGAGCTCAGATTCGCAAAGCTGGGCTCCAAACCAGGACCTTCCAGACCCAAGACTTTCACCACCGCACATGACTAATGCGAGAGCGAGAACTATCTGGCGGGGTGGGCTCTCCGCTTGTTTAACAGACTTCACTTTGTACCATTACATGTGTGTAGTGTGTGCACGAACCACGCGTGTAACTTAGTGTGCCCTCACAAAAGCAGTCCTGGTGGGAGTCCCTCTGGATCAGCACCAGAACATGCCAGTCCTACCCAGCCCAGATTCTCCGGCTGGGGACTGGTTTCACTGTCTCCAGCAGGAGTGATGGACAGTACAGAGTACCTTCTTCCACATCTGGCTTCGCTAACAGCATATTTACAATTCATCCCTGTTATTGTGACTGTCCCTGGCTGCCTAAGACTCCACGATTCAATTACATCTGAACCACCCCCCCCCCGCCGCCACACACACACACACACACACACACACACACACACACACACACACACACACACACACGCTACAGTTCCTGGGGGTGGGAGTGGGGGGTCTCCAAACCAGGACTCTTAAGTCAGCACTGCTCTGACAGTGAGCCTGTGTCCTGGTGGCAGCAGTGTGTGCTGAACAGTTTTACGTCAAATTGATGCAAGCTGAAATCATCTGAGAGGAGGGACTCTCATGGGGCTGGAAGCAAGCCCGTAGGGCACTTTCTTAATTAGTGATTGATGGGGGAGGGCCCAGCCCACTGTGGGTGGTGCATCCCTGGGAAGGTGTCCTGCACTCCCTAAGTAAGCAGGCCTAGCAAGCCATGAGGAGCATGAGTAAGCAGCACCCCTCCACGGCCTCTGCATCAGCTCCTGCCTCAGGTTCCTGTCCTGCTTCGGTTCCTGTCCTGCTTCCTTCGATGATGGACAGCGATGTGGGAGTGTAAACTAAATGAACCCTCTCCTCCCCAAGATGCTTTGGTCATGGTGTTTCATCGCAGCAACAGAGCCCTGACTAAGACAATATTCTTTTCCCAAAGCGCAGTGCCTGGGAGTTTTGTGAAGGCCCACGTGGGACACGAGCTACAGGACAGTCCTGTGAAGAGGACAGGGAAGGCGAAGCCACAGGTGCCTGAAGCTCAGGAGGTAGCCACAAGTCCCGGGTCCGGAGAGCACCTCTGTCCCCATTACCTAAGCCCACACTAACCCACCCGCTCATCCCAGGGAAGCGCTTCTGGGGCACACCCAACACCACATCTACCCAAGCAAGGTAAGTGAAGTCCACCCCGTAACCGCCCGGGGCGTAAATGGTCATCCACGGTCTTGCTGGCCGAGGAGGAGGCGTGTACCACATGACGCCTGCCTTGGGACGCAGCCCTTTCCTTTCTCCTTCACTGGGAACTGTTGGCGGCCCTGCTGGCTCCCCACCCACCCGTCCTAATGCTGAGGAGTCCTCCATTCCTCTTCTGTCCACCTCGCAAGGACTCCCTGGACTCAGGACTGGCTTCCTCGCCCTCCACCGCCTCCCAGGGAGAGCTCGTCCACCTGGACGTGCTACAGTCCCCAGGCAGATGGCTCCCTGCAGGCGAATGACTCCACCCACAGAGGACCGCCTACACGCTAATGGCTCCAACATGGAGACAAGTACACATAAATGATCCTGACACGCATATGGCTTTCTTCTGCTCGTAGTGGCTGCCTTCCCTGAGCCTCCTGCTCACATCAGTTGTCCGGCCTCACAGACCAATGACAAGTCAGTCCCCAAATCGTTCATAAACCACTCCAGTCAAGCCCGGTTGGTCTCCTAGCACTTTCTCATCTTGGCCAGACAGCCCTCATCCCTGTCTGCCCTAGCAGAGCCCCCCCCATCACCCAACGCACCAGCCCTCTTCCCTCCTCACCCCAATGCTCATGGGCAGTTCTCTCTCCATCCATCCTTCCACCCCCTCCTGCCTCTGCAGCTGCACAGTGAGTTTGGGTGACTTGGCCTACGGATGGGGCCAGGCTATCATGGGAACACCTGCTTAGGGACCCGTGGTGCTCTGGAGTGTCAGGAGAGTGCGCACAGCCACATCCCCCCACAGCCGAGAGACCTGAGAGACCTTCTTCCCTGCTCCCCAACACAAGAGGCCAGGAAGAGCCCTCCCCTCCCCTGTCCTCCCTGAGCTGCCAGGTTTCCCTGGGTGGGTGATGCAAGAAAGGCTGTGTCTGCCCAGGAGCACTGTGGGCTCTCAGGGGGAGCACAGTCAGTCCTCATGACTGCTCATGAGCACTGTGGGCTATCACGGAGAGTGCAGTCTGTCCCCACAACCGCCCAGGGCTCTCAGGGAGAGCACAGTCCATTCCTATGAGCTTTAGTCGTAGGCCTCTGGACATCAGGATAGTTCCACTGGCAAATGAAAAGATTGGCCAGAAAAAAAGGACAGCGGAGTGGGACCTATCTAAGAGCCAAGGATGGCGGGAGAACATGGAGATGCAGAACGCACGTGTCCTTCCTGCTGGTACTGCAATATTTCACAGTGGGATACTTCACAGTGAGAAACTTCGGCTGCTGTCTCCAGAGACCGAGAGGTTGGAGGGATCCCTGTTTTGCAGATGAGGAGTTCCGAGAGGCCAGTTAGCTAGCTTACCCACAGTGCACAATGGGTGACTGTGGAACTTGGAGCCCCATGCTTTTGACTTCTCTTCTATGAAGTCTGGAGTCCAAGTTTGGTCTCTGCTGTTCCATTAACCAGCTATGTGACATGGTCATGTGACCCAGGCTCCTCATGCCTCGGTGTCCTCAGAAGATAACAGTAATGGCCCTGCCAGTCTCTGAGGGGAGCCGGTAAGCAATAAGGGCAAAGGGTGTGTGCCACTGTCACGGGGCCTCTACAGGGCCTCTAAATGACGAGGCAGGAGCAGGAGTAACACCTATCAGTAGACGGCAGGCCGTTCCTGTGGGCGCTTCCATCACCGGGACAGGGTCACTCACCAAGAAAGCAGGATGAATGAGAGAGGCGCTGTATTAGCTACTTTTCTGCCGCCCGTATAAAGACCTCAGGACCAAGGCATTGTATAGAAGGAGGTTTATTCGGTCATGGAGGGTTAGCCTGTCACCATGATGGTGAGGAAGTGTGGCGACAGGCACGGTGGCTGGGGCTGGAAGCAGAGAGTTCACATCTTAACCTGCAGACAGAAAGCAGAGGGAGGGGAAGAGAGGGAGGGGGAGGGAAGGAAAGGGAGAGAGATCTAGGAGCGGCAAGATTAAAGAGCTTGGAAAAGCCACCAGTGGTACATGGTACACTGAGGGATCCAGAAACCCTGGGACCCTAAGGAAACTGTGTCCCCACTGACAGGGGACTGGAAGGGCCAGGGTGTCCACATTGCTCTGGGGAGGGAGGAGACAGGTTTGTTTCCTTTTTTTTTTTTTTTTCAAGGAAACGGTTTCCATACCACATCAGTCAACACGAGGCTCATGGAGGCCCAGGCTGGGATCTGAGACCCTGGTCAGTACCAGAGAGAAGTGGGCGGAGCCCATCATCTGAAGTATCTTCTCCAATGTGGCCTCTAAGCCTCGCAACACAGAAGTCCTGTACTTGATGATTTTTAAGATTTATTTTTGTTATGTTCATGTGTCATGCCTGTGTGTGTGTGTGTGTGTGTGTGTGTGACTGTGTATGCCTGTGTGACTGTGTGTGTGTGTGTGTGTGTGTGACTGTGTGTGTGTGTGTGAGTGTGTGTATGTGTGTGTGTGTGTGTGTGTGTGTGTGTGCCTGTGTGACTGTGTGTGACTGTGTGTGTGTGTGTGTGTGTGTGTGTGACTGTGTGTGTGTGTGTGTGAGACTGTGTGTGTCTGTGTGTGTGTGAGTGTGTGTGTGTGTGTGTGTGTGTGTGTGTGTGACTGTGTGTGTGAGTGTGTGTGTGTGACTGTGTGTGTATGTGTGTGTGTATGTGTGTGTGAGTGTGTGTGTGTGTGTGTGTGTGACTGTGTGTGTGACTGTGTGTGTGTGTGTGACTGTGTGTGTGCGTGTGACTGTGTGTATGTGTGTGTGTGCATGTGGAGGCAGGCAGAAGCGTTGGAGCCCCTGGGGCTGGAGTTACAGGTGAATTGTGAGCCAGCTGAAGTGGGTTCTGGGAACTGAACTGAGTCCTTCAGGAGAGCAGACAGTGTAACTGCTGAGCCTTCTCTTCAGCTCAACAGCTGAACTTTAACGTTCACGTGGGGAATTGTGGGTAACAAAACAGTTTCATGCCCTGTGCGCCATTCAGCTGTGTGACACAGTCACGCCTGCTGTCTCTAGAACTGCTCATCTGGAGAAAGTGAACCTGTCCCCACGACGGACGCTCCCTTTGTCCTCCGCTGCCCCGGCCTAAGGACTGACCACTGTGTAACTTCCTGTCATAGTGAGCCGCATCTCGTTGGCTCCATTCACTCAGCAATGTCCTCGAGATTTATCAAGGTCATAACAGACATCAGAATGTCCCTGTTTAAGGCTGAATCCTATTCCATCACGTGGAGAGACCACACCCTGTTACCTATTCACCCTCCTGTGGCATTGGGGTTGCTTTCTGTACCGCAGCCATGACAAATGTCACTGTCAGCACAGACGCACAGACAGCTCCTGGAGACTTTGCTTTGCATCCTTTTGGGTAGAGACCAAAAAGAGGAATGGCTGAACCCTACACCAATTCTGCCTGTGATCGAGGGAACTGCACCGCTGTCGGCCAGCACAGCTTGCTCACTTCACCAACGGTGCACTGCGCCCCGATTCCTCCACACGTCACCAGAGACTGCTGCTTCAATTCTGTCAGCAAGCGGCCACGGACACGGACAGGCGGGCAGCCAATGCTTTACGCGTCCTCGCCGCTGGAAAGGATGGTGAAGTACTTGATGTGAAAGCACGAAGACATGAGTTCGATCCCCAGGACCCACGTGAAAAACCAGATATGTCAGTGTGCACGTGTATCCTCGGCACCGGGGGTTGGAGTTGGAGACAGGTGGTCTGCAGAGTTTACTAGCCCGCCGGCCTGGCTTAACCGGTGCGTTCAGGTCACAGGAAGGGACTTGATCTTAAGATGTAAGATGGACAGCTTCTGAGAAACAATAGGTTGAAAGGCAGTCTCTCCCCCTTCTCCCCCCCTAGCCCGTCTCACACATACACACACACACACAGGCCTCTCAGCGTGCCTCTCTCTCTCTCTCTCTCACACACACACACAGACACACACAGACACACACAGGCCCGGACGCCCCATCCCTATCCCACCCTTGCATCTTTGATACTTAGCAGCTTTCTGCCCCAAGGCAGGTGTGTCTCACAGCTGGGGACGCTGGGGCTGAGCATAAAGTCACTGGCTGCAGTCACAGAGCCCTGGAGGCCCGCAGGCCAGGGCCCAGCCCCCGCCACTCAGAACCACCGCTGACCTCCTCTAGGGGCATCTGAGCAGGGAAGCTGGATGTAGGGAGTCTCCCTCCCCCGCGCCACAGCTTCACATTCACCTAGAGGCTAGTCAGCTCTGGAATGTCACCAAGGGTTTGCAGTGACAGTCAGGCCTCCAGAGTCCCCATACCAGCCGAGGTCTCAGAGACACAGCCTCCTTCTGAGCACTGGGCTGCTTTGGCATCCTTGGGTTGGCAGATGTGGGGTGGGGTGGGGACTGTCTTTCTGTCCCAAGCCTGCAGCCTACAGAGATGCTGGGACAGAGGCGGGGCTGAGGAATGAGGTCTCTGCTACAAGATTAAACACTTGCGTGTCCACATGTGTGCAGCACAGCTGGGACAATGTCATCATTGTAAACTGGGTGAAGCTGAGGGTTCGGGCTGGGGTGGAGGAGTGGTGGGGAAGATGGGTCCAATTAGCTCTCCAGGGCAGGGCCAGTTGTTTGCCTAAAGAGACCCAGAGTGAGAAGAGCTGACAGCAAAGACGGGGCTAGAGCAGCGGCTCTCCACCTTCTCAGAGCCACGACCCTTTAACGCAGTCCTCCAACCGTAAAACTGTTTTTGTTGCTACTACTTCGTAACTGTGATGTTGCTCCTGTTATAAATCGTAATGTAAGTATCTGATGTGCCGACGGTCTTAGGCGACCCCTGTGAGAGGGGTCACAAAGTGGTCACGACCCACAGGCCAGTGGTCAGTTTGAACAGCCATTCGAGTACCAGGGTGAGGATCTGGAAGCCAGGGCTATCTGGTCCCAGTTCCATCCTCAACTAACTGAAAACCGAGGGAAAACAGCAGAAGTCGTGGTGACATCCCACTAAACCAGTCTCCCTGAGTTGGGGTAGCTTTGTCCTCAACCCCTGCTGTACCTGGCCGCTCCAAGCAGCACCTGGATGTGTCTGTGGGTACCATACAGGTGGATGGGGTTACAAGAATCTGGGGCTGAAGCCATGATGTTACCACACCCCACAATGCACTGCACATCCCGGACATGCAGGGTGGCAATGGTGGCTCAGCATGGGATCCTGGCTGCTGGGGGGGTGGCTCAGGTGAGAGACTCACTAGAGCTTACAGGCTCAAGGGCAGCCCTGCAAAATGCTGGGAGCCACTCTACATCTTTTCCTCTTCTTTCTTCTTTATTTGCTAATCTACTGTAGGGAAAGGGATGAAACCAGGGACTGACACATCCTACACAAGCCCTCTGCCCTCTTCTGATCGTCCTTGAGATGCAGTTTCTTGTAGCTTAGGCTAGCTTTGAACTGCCTATGTGGCTAAGGATAACTCTGATCTCCCGATCCTCTCGTTTCCATCTCTCAAGTGCTAGGACTGCAGGCACGTTCCACAATGCCTCCCAGATGTTATCGTGCAGTGTTGAGAGGCTCTGAGCTAAGCAGACCTCAAGAGGTCAAGGATGCTGGACGTGGTCCCTCTCTGGGCTGTCAGCCAGCTGGGTGGGACCCCAGCACTTTTCATCACCCTGAAGTCCTCTTTCTCTTCCAGCGGGTCACACCATAGAAACCTGCCAGCCTCCTGCCAACTCTGACCTATACATGGCTCAGGATGGGCCTCTACCCATGGGCACTGCTCGTGGCAGTAGCCACGGACCACATGTGGCCGCTGGGCCCTTGAGATGTGGCCACTGTGGCTGGGTACTTTGCTTTCGTTGCTGTAGTTAACTTAAATAGCCACTTGTGGCCTGTGCAGTCCCTGCCCAACGCCCGCGGCACGATGGAAAGAAAGCTCTGTAGATCGGCACCGCTCCGCTGCACCAGGCGCCACCTGCTCCGAGCAGTTCAACTTGTGTAGCGTGGATGGCGGGGTGAGGGGCACGCACACCAGTGTGCAGGGAGCGCACTATGGCCGTCTTCAAAGACAGGAGGCTTTAGGGCGAGAAGATCCGTGGATGTCAGAATCTCACCGCAGGGCTGTGGAGATAGCTCAGTGGGCACAGTGCCCGACAGAAGCATGAGGGAATGAGTTCGAGTCCCCAGCACCCGTGTAAATGCTGGGCATGGCAGCATGCACCTGCAGCCCAGCGCTGGGAAGACAGGGATGCAAGAACGCCTGAGGCTCGTTGGCCAGACTAGCTGAACTGACGAGCTCCCGGTTCATTGAGAGACCTGCCCCCGAAAACAAGAAGGAAAGGGATCCAAACCTAACATTGACCTCTGGCCTCCATATGCACCCACATACATGCGCACACGCACATTCGTGTGTATGGCCACTCTCACACATGCGCGCACACATACACACCTTCACTCTAGAGCTTGGGGTCTGAGGCTCCTGTGTGGGTTTCCTGAGCCCTGGAGACTGATGTTCCTGGTTCTCAGGTCGCAGGGCCCCTGGAAGTAGATGCTCCCACTACACATGTGGCTAATGTCATTGTGGGGATACGTTGTCAGACGTGTCCACGTGACACACGCAGGGCCCTGCTCCAGAATTATCTGCTTGGCCCCCCATCCCTTCCCAGCTGGGCAGGAATCAGCCCTGCACACACAGCTCCCCCGACCCTCTGGTGGCCTCTACCCTTTCCTGTCTAGAACACGGCTGCTCATCTGCTGTCTGCAGGTGAAGGAACTGAACGCCAGTTTCTGCTGTGGGTCAGAGCGGGGGTGAGTCCTGGCTCCACCTTCCTGACATGTGGGTCTCATACTAGATACGGGCACTCAGGCCATGTGAGAGTCTAGACTGCTCCCGCCAGATGCAGACTCTTGCCACGCACGTGGCCGGACAGGCTCTGAGGTTGGGCCTCGCCTATTCCCAAGAGCAACAATGCTGCCTGGGACCCCACTTGGACAACCACTGGGACACATCTGTGGAGCCTTCAGGACATTCAAAGGTCTTCAAAGATGGCTGCCATCACTCTTCCGTTCACCTCTGCTCTGCCTACCACGCATCAGCCAGGTGCTCAGCAGCTTCTCTGGGAAGGTGGCAGAGGGCTTGCGTAGCATCCCCACAGTGCCTAGGAGAGCCCCATTTCTGGGCTCATTCATCCCAGGAAGAAAGCGGAGTGTGACCCCAGCGACCTGATGGGGCATAATAGCCTCTGCCAACCATTGGCAGGGACTCAGGACAAGTTAGCCCACCTCTAGAAGGCTCGGCTTCCCCTTATGATACAAGGCCACACAGAGCCCCTACTTACGGGGCTGTAGGAAAAAGTGGTGACCACAGAGGCCAGCATGCAATGTGGCAGAACCAGGTCCCTGCTACACATCAGCCTGGCAGGGGCCACCAGCCAGGTGGGAGTGGGACTGTTGCCTCCTCCTTCCCCAGTGGGCAAAGGGGAGACCCAGAAGGTCCCCAAGCAGCTGGGGCTGCAGGGTCAGCTGGGCAGGCACAGCTGCTTCCAGGTATCCAGCAGGCAAATCAAATCACGTGAGCATTTATAATCCTTCCTGGGGTCTGGGTTCCCTCAACCTAAACTCATTAGCCCCAGAGAGGCAGGTGCCTCAGAGAGGAACAGGCTCTATCTCCCCTTCAAAATAAGAGTCTTCTGTAGATCAGATCTCAGGCCCCAGACCTATCATGAACAACAGAGTGCTCAACTTCACTCCTGGAAAAAAGGAGGTGTTCGGAGACCACACCGGGGTGTCTAGAGAGGGACTGGTGGAAGCTGGAAATCTTCAAGGCCCTTACTTGCCTCAAGCTCAGGTTTTTTTCAGATGACACTCAAACTGTAGACACAGGCAAGCCACGGAAGAATCCCCAGGCAGGCTCCTGCCAGCCCTGCACTTTGCACTTTAAAAAAGTATTGACAAGGAAATGTACAGGATGCTGAGAGACAGAGAGTGGTGACCACCGGGTGTGAGAACATGGGGCTCCAGAGAGGGGACACCCTACATCTCACCCGCTGCTCCAAGGGTTTGTGTGTGTGTGTGTGCATGTGTGTGTGTGCATGTGTGCGCGCGTGTGTGTACAGGTGTGTGCGCGCACGCGTGTGCATGTACACGTGTGCACGCGTGTGTGTATGTGCGTGTGTGTGCACGTGTGCGTGTGCGTGTGTGTGCACGTGTGTGTGTGTGTGTGTGTGTGTGTGTGTGTATGTGTGTGAAGAGGCCTGAGGGCAACTCGGGTGTGGCTCCTCAGGAGTTCTGCGCCCGTTTTTTGAGACAAGGTGTCTCAAGGGTCTGGAATTCTTTCTAAGCCGATTAGCTGTGCATTCTGAACCTGAAACCATCATCACACCTGGCTGTTTCTGTGTGGGTCCTCCCGCCTGTGTGGTCAGCACTTCACTGACTGATCTGTCTTC
This sequence comes from Cricetomys ansorgei, assembly GCA_026225945.1. Taxonomy (NCBI): domain Eukaryota; kingdom Metazoa; phylum Chordata; class Mammalia; order Rodentia; family Nesomyidae; genus Cricetomys; species Cricetomys ansorgei. The sequence continues at coordinate 6,557,419 of JAMJFZ010001249.1, forward strand.
TCAACCCAGAAACCATGGACCTTAACATCCAGCTTTGTTAACCATCTGCCTGGTTCTGCTTGATGCTGTAACAGGCATGGCCAATCAATAGCAGATCTTTAGGAAAAGATGTGCACATGTTAACCAGTGTCAGGGCACCTGTCCTCAGAAGCACAGATAACCAAGGATCAGGGGAATGGGGCCTACAGCCCAGCTGGAAAGGCCACGTGTGGCTTTTCCCTGCCCGACACGGGCTCTCTCCCAGCAAGACCAACTCCTAACTTCTCCCATGTCCTTTGAGCCAGGAATGCAGGTCAAGACCCAGTTTAAGAGAAAAGCCTCCGATACAAGGCTTCCAAAAGCAGACATGCGGACCGTGTGCCCCTTGGGGTCAGCAGCTGACTCTTCAGTGCTCAGCTCTGCAGCCTGTAAAGCAGCGGTGATAATGGTAGTCCCTGCCTAAAACGGCTGTTACACAAATGAGACCCTGTGAACCAAGAGAACGCTGGGCACGAGTAAACCTGGTGATTAGTATCATGACTAACGCAGCTGCAATCAAAGAGCAGGCACAACACCCCTGTATCCCCAGCACAGCCTCGAGGGACCAGAGGTGGACTCCCCGCCACCCGTCTCTGTGGTAAGATCTGTCTTCTAAACCGCCTGAGTCGCGGGGGAGCATGCGATCAAGCCTCACGTCTCACCCCAAAATCTTTAGTTAAATTTGGAAGTTCAGCCGCATCATCAATCACGCAAGTTTCTTTTGTCTTTTTCACTCTGCCACTGTTTACACGGCGGCTTTTGACCCTTGGCAGCAGTACCGAGCAGCACGTCTTCACAGGACCACATTCAAGGCAAGGAAAGGGAGAAGACATGGAGTTTTGCTTGCTCGGCAGTCACCCAGTGGGAAACAAAATATTTTTCTGAACCACCTCCAGCAGGTTTCCAGTGGCGAACTCGAATTAGAATAACAGCCCACGGCCATTTCAAGCTGCAAGGGAAGCTGAGCAAGCAAAGGGGGTGGGGGTGGGGCTTATCCTGTAATCACAAATTGCTGTAAGCAGCCATGTTTGCTCCAACAGGCCAGGTAGCAGAGGAAGCAAGGAGGGCCAGGGTCTGTCTACTGACAGTGCTGGGAGCCACGTGAGAACAGATCCTGCATCCTCTAGATAGGCACTGTCCTAGTGTGTCCTTTAACCCTTGGGAAGGCACCGAGTTCTCCTCTACCACACAAACCACTCACTATTGAGCTGTGGTGCCCATGAAAAGAATTCTGACAAATGAGCTTTTGTTCCCAGCAGACACATGCCGGCCACAAAGCATCCTGCGAATAGCTCCTATCTCCCTTCTCCTTCTTCCCCCACCATCCATCAGAAGAAACACCCAGGCCCTGTCCCAGCATTCCCCAGGGAAATAAGCTGAAGCAGGGTAAAGGCTAGACCCCACCCACTGATGAAGGATCTGCTGGGGTTCAGATCCCACCAGCTGCTCTCAGGCAGAAGGCCTTAACCACAGGGCCACCTCCACAGATCAAATGTGGACCAGACTCTGAAGACTCCCAAGGCATCTTGATCCTGTGTCTACTCTGACCAGGAAGACAGCTGCTACCTGTCTGAGCGGAACCAGACAGAGCCCCGACCAGCTATACTTCCACCCAGGGGACAGGGCTTCTGACCTTTTAGGGTCATTATCAAGAGCTTTTGCCCCGGCGGAAGGACACTGGAAGGGTTCTGCTGATCGTGTTAGCAGCAAATGCTGAACTTTTGCTGGGTCCTCAAGGACATACCTTTGCTGTCTGTGGACTGTAGACAGTCTGGTTTGGTTAATAGCATTGTGCTGGGGACCCAGCTCAGAGGCAGAGCATTGGCCAGCGGGTTCAAGACCCTGGGTTTTGTCCCCAGTACCAATAACACAAAACAGCCATCAAATGCAGCTACTCTTATGCGTACGTTCACAAAGGCCCCGCTGTGTTTGCAGGCTTTGGAAGCTCTACTTACCCATGCATACAGTGGAGCCCAATCACACATACATGCCTCTTAAATGCAAGCATGCAATCTAGGAAACCACAGAGAGGGAGGGAACTTTCTATTGCATTGAACATGGCTCCAGTCAGCCAGCTCTAACCTTCGCTCCATCTTCCGTGAGCATGGCTGGCTAGAGGCCAGAGCACAGCTTTCTGCCCTCACTTGCAGCAAGATGTGTCCTTATGACCCAGTGTGACCTGAGAGTCAAGGAAAGCAACATCTTCCAGGGAACTCAGGAGAGGTTACCTCCAGCTGGTCCCCAGCGCCAGTTTCTTTAAAACCCTGACCAGTGACAGATCTTAATCAGCCAAGAGATAACTTTCTAGTGTAACAGGATCAGCCTCGTATGATAACACCAACTTCCTGTTTTGCCTTGTGCCCTGTCAACACAGGCAAGCTTCTGTCTGAGCCAGGGTCACTCTGTTCAGGCATGCCACCTCCATCCAGTGCCCTAGACGTGGGACCCTGGCTGTATGCACAGCCTGCACTCAGACCAGGATAAACTAGTGACACACCAGTGCCCGCAGCTGAGGTCCCTGGCCACAGTGTGTGTCCACCAATCTCTTCTTCTACCAACCGGCCCCCAGGGTACAGCCAACAGGGTCTAGAGAGAGGTAAGTCCCTGTGCTAAATAAATAAATAAATAAAATATAAAAAAGTGTTAAGAGTGGGTCTCAGAGCTGGGCTGTTTATGAAAAATTCTCCCAGAAGTCTGTAGGGATGGTACCCAGACACCTGATCACCTGGGGAAAGCCAGGTGGGATGGAGCACTGTCCTGGGGTGGGGGTGGAGGACTCACATCAGGAGACTGGCCGGCCACTATGAACTGAATACGGCCATAGAGAACACGCCCAGCCTGTGTACCAGGAAAACATGTATTTAGCATCCCTGACACTTGGATTGTGGGTAATTGTCACTTCTGGTTATTTAACACGTGTTTTAGGTGAACAAACAGTTCTGAGATCACAGGGTGTCAAGAAACAGGTGAGTGGCTGGACTGAGCCTCGGGCTGGGACCTGATGCCGGTGGAGGTCTACGGCAGGCTCCCTGCTTTGAGAAGCTTTGAAGGCCATTGCAAGCTGGCCTGTCCATCTTGTCCATCTGTAAAGGTCACTGGGCTAGGATACCCAGCCGCCTCCCAGGGGAGCTAGAAGAGAGCTCACGTGGGGGCCCAGAATGGGTCCAGGTGGCCAACAGGTCCATGTTTAAGCATCTTTAGCCTGTAAGGAGTGCGAACAGGGCCATGCATTTGGGCGCCAGAGAAAGAATAGCTGGTCAATGGTTCTCAGGGTGTCCCCCTCCTCCTTGGTCTCTGGGGCATCTTCCAGGAAGGTAGCAGGGTCCAGAAGTGGCCCCAATCTAATTGCAATCTTCTTTCCTTACATCTAGAAAGTGACCCACCCCCAAGAGTATGGTATCCCCACTCAGAGCAAGGTAGTTGCAAACTTGCAGATAACTTCCTAAGCTTCTGAAAAACCACCCAGAGTCAGTGGTTTCCAATTGGGAGGAGGGGCTTCCCCTCACCCAGAAGACACTTAGCCAGGTCTGGGGCTGTATTTGTGTGTCATTACTTAGAACGCAGGTACTCCTAGCATCTAGTGTGTGGAGTCCTAGCAGATGGCTGAATATCCCACAATGCACAGAGTGGGGTGAACCCATAGACCACATCCACAGCAGCTCTAACTGCCTTCAAAGGGTACCTCCATGTTCCCAGGGTGTTCTGGCTACACTGGCCCCAATACTCCTGAATCTCTTCCCCGACCCTTCTCTCCCCCTACCCAGCCCCCACCACTAAGACAACCCAGAGTGGGCTGTCTGGGTGAAAGGCAACTCATTTCATTTACTGTTTCCTCCTGAGAGGAGTGACCAACCAGTGCCTCCATCCCATAAACATTTACTGGCCCTGGAAGGTTCCAGGCCCCACTGCCATTCCTAAGGGCTTGTCTCTCAACAACTGTTAAGGTCAAGTCAGTCAGAAAATGGAACTTGAGAAGGGGAAGGAGTGGGGGTGTGTTTTACAAAGTTCAAGACCGAGAAGTAAATGAAAAGACCCCAGACAACCCCTGCCTCGCGAACAAACGTCTGCTTTATTCTAAGTACTTTCAGAACAGGCAAGGGAGCTTTAAATGTCTCCGGGCACTGCCCCACTGAGTCTCCAGTTGCTCGCTGGTCCCCTTTGCTAATGGGTCTGAAGAGTGATTGGTTAGTGACCCATGAGGCATGACAGCACAGCGCCATGCTGGACAGCTGGGAGGGGCTGCCCTGCAACAGAGAACCCTTAGGACTGATGCAGACTGACGCAGACTGTACCTGGCCGGCATCTCCAGTAGGAATCGAACTCGTGTGCCTGGGCCTAGGGAAAGTTTAATCGCATAACAAACCATAGAGAGAAACATGCTAGGCATCCATGTGCCCACACATGGTGGCACATGGTGCCACAGAGGTGGCAGTATGGTTGCTTCCCTTAAAAAAATTAGATAAATTATTTTGGAATAAGGAGACTTACAAGGGAATCTCAAAACTGGTGTGTGGAGAGACATGCACCCTTTACCCAGCTCCCCATGTGATGATGAGAAACACGGGCATGCGTCGGAACCAAGAGTCGGGCTGGCATGCTGCAGAGCCTGAACTCTGGGAGCTTTGGGAGTGACTGTTCTCTGCTGTCCTGTCCTATCCACGATCTGACCCTAGGACCTCATGATTCCTTCCCTTTGGCTTCTCACTGTTAGAAGAATGAAAAGCCAGAGGAGATGGCTGTCGGTAAAGAGGCTGCAGTGCGAGCTGCAGGATCTGACTCCGGATCCTCCAAACCCGTGTAAAAAGCTACGTGAGGCACACACATCTGAGACCCCGGCAGAGGGAAGGGAGACACAAATGGATCCCTAGAGCTCACTGGCCTATCAGCCTACTAATGTCAGGCTCCAGGTTCAGTGAGAGACCCTGTCTCAAAAAAAACTAAATAAATAAAAAGAAAAGAAAAGGAGAGAAAGAAAGAAAGAAAGAAAGAAAGAAAGAAAGAAAGAAAGAAAGAAAGAAAGAAAGAAAGAAAGAAAGAAAGGTGGAGAATAATTGAGAAAGACACCTCATGTTAATCTTTGTCCTCCACATACACACCCTGACACAAGTGTGTGCACATACACATAGAAGCATATAAATGCATATACCATATGGACATGCACACAAGCAAATATACACATACACCACACACACACACACACACACAAGCATATAAACACATATACCACACACACATGCAAACATATAAACACATATACCACATGCACACACACATAAGCATATAAACACATGTACCACATGCATGCACACATAAGCATATAAACACATATACCATACACACACACATGCACACATACAAGCAAGAACTCAACTGAGACATGTGTTCCTGGCCTCTCCCCTAGCCTTGATCTCCCCCAGCAGCTGTCACCCTGAAGGTCATGCTCATGGCATTACACAGAACATAGAACACAGTCTGTAGTCATTCCCAGTGCCCAGTGAGCCTTGCACTGAGCCTATAAATGGTCACACTCTACCCTCTGCTCCCCACGTTCTCTCTTGATGTGTTCTAAGTCACCCTGGATACAGATAGAGGTCTGTGCATTTGAACTGCACAGATGCATTTGTTCCTAGAGCCATCGCAGGGTATTCCCCACAATGCATATCTCTCTCTCTCTCTCTCTCTCTCTCTCTCTCTCACACACACACACACACACACACACACACACACACACACACACACACGCATACACGGAAGGAACTCAGCTTTCCATTGGACAACATCAGGGGAGGGGTGACTCTCCCAAATCACAACACAACTGCAGTTGGAAGCCTTGAGCACACGGTAAATCTGCTCCGCAGACTTCTACACGGCATCATGAGGTCTGAATGTTAAAAGACACATCTGTAGCTGCCCTGAGGTTTCCTCAGAAGGAAGAGGACACATGTACAGGCCCACATATGGGTACACAGGCCCTTTGCCATGACGATTTCTTTCCTAGCTATAGTGACAGAGGCAGGTGTTATCACAACCAGGATGGAGAGCTATCGGGAGAGAGCCGTGCCTGCTTCTCTTTCTCTTACCCATTAGAAGGCACCACAAAGTCAAGGTCAACGCCCAGCATCTATTTTCAGGCAGTCTATATCATCTTCCTCCATGCCTCCTCCCAGGCCAAAAAGGTATGCGTTCATTAACATGCACAGCCCATAACTTGTCAGGCAAGGTGGGGTTGCCCCATGCACCTGCCCTGCAGAACACTGGAGAGCTAAAACAGGGCGGGGTTGAGGCACGGGGAGGTCTAACCTAGCTCTGGACTTGCAGGATCATCATCCTGACCCATTTCAGGGAGATACATTAGACCCTGGATCCAGTGTCTAGGTTAAGACACACTGCGAGTATGAGAAGGCGTTCCCAACTCAGGCCAAGATCTGGGGAGTCGGTACCTCCTGGGAAAACAGCGCCAGCTTCTTACCCATAAGCCCTAAGTCCATCACCAAACAGTTCCACAACCTCCCAAAACACCACCACCACCGGCTGGGGACCAGGTGTTCAAACACAAGCTGGTGGGGCACAGTTCACATTCAGTTCCCAATGATAAACAAACATGAAGATTTTGTGTTGTTTTTTTTTTCTCTTTCTTTCTTTCTAGGGCCCCTGCTAACCCTGCCGTTCTCGTCTGTGCCTTCCTAAACTCTCCCGCCGTGCTACGCACCATGCAGTTCATTTCCACATCAGCTGTGCCTTCAAAATATACTGTGGAGAGACCACGAGATCAGGCACATTAACAGGACTCTGCCGGGAATGTCACACCCCGCCCATGCACACGGGCATGGACAGCCAACACGTGAACACCTGGGGCACCCTGGGAATTGTGCAAGGTAGTGCCTGAGTGAGCAGCAAGGCGGGTTGAGAAAACAATCAGGAAAGGAGTCCTTCATCAAAAGCCAAAGCAACCGGATGCCTCAGGCTGTGGGTGTGTACACGTACCCATGTGTGGATACGCACATGCCTGTGGGTGTGTTTTGTATGTGCATGCTCGCATGTGTTTGTACCTGTGTCTACATGTGCACGCATGCATGTGCATTTGCCCGTGCACAACTGTGTGAAGTCATCCGTCAGGTGAGCAATTGGTCCGTCAGACGCAGAGGGTAATGCTTAGCACCACACGAAAGACTGAGATAGGAAGGAATGGACAGGCCTCGGGCCGGGGCTAAAGGACACGCAAGCCCTCGGTTCTGGAAACAGCACAAGCTCGTCCTCACAGACAAATTTAATTAAGCATGACCACAGCCGAAAGGCTGCGGGGAGATAAAGACGCCACGGAATATGTAGTCTCAGAGACGCCGAGAAATCTAATACGCGCTGTGTTGGACTCTCCAAGCAGCAAGGAGAGCTGAAGGGAGTTCGTGGGGTCCTGGAAGGAGGGCACCCACATGTGCCTCAGGCCTTGGGCATGATCTCTCTGCTCCTCTGGCCTCTGTGGAATCCACAGCAGGCCCAGCTGCAGGCGTGGCGGGGAGGGGGCTGCACCTGCTCCAATCACAAGTGGGGAGCCTCTGGCTCAGCTAATGAATGCCCTGGCCCAGTCACTCCCCGTCGAAGGGAAAGACTAGTTGTACTTTGACCGGTTTCCAGAAAGGGGTGGGAAGAAATACTTCAGTAATGAGATTTTTTTTTTAATTAAACTTTTTCATGTTGGAATTAGTTTTTATTTGAAATTTCTAGACGGACCCCTTGCTCCATTTTGATCTCCCAGGTAGTGACGTTTTTAAATAACCAGAGATGCTAAAATCCAGAGAAAGAATCAGCCTTCGCTCTGTTCACCGTGGTTGAGCTCACTCAGTGTTCCGTTCCCATTTGTACAGATGGTATCATGGGTAACGGCCCAGAGGCTTTGCTGATCGAGTGGAATCCATACAGTCAGTTTCTAAATCCGTGAGAAAAGGGGGAAACTTAACTGGAGACATTTTCTTACATCTCAAATGCTTGACCTCAGTATTGGTATACCTTTTTTTTTTTTTCTTGAAAGATAGATTCTTGTGTAGCTGGGGCTAGCCTTGACCATGCTCCATAGCCACGCCTAGCCTTGCACTCCTGATCTTCCTCCCTCTACCCCCCAAGTTCTGCCATCACAACACTTGATGTGGCGCTGGGAATCAGATCCAGGGCCTCCTGTGTGCTCCACAAGAGCGCTGTGGTCCGAGCTGCACTCTGAGCATGAACTCAGCATCTATTGCTAACTTCTTAGAAACAGAAATTTCGGCTGGAGAGACGGCAGACGCTTGGCGCTCAACTGTGAGGCTCAGAGTTGTGACCCCAGCACCCACATGGGGAGGCTCAAAAATGCCAGTAATTCCAACTCCAAGGGATCAGACATCCTCTTCTGGCCCCGGTGGGCATTTGTGAGTACATGTGCAAACAGTCACAGACTCACACAGACACGCACACATAGATAAAATGAAATGATTTTTTTTTTTTTTAAAAACCAAAATGTAGAGGCAGGCAAGATGGTCAGTATACTTGCTGCGGTGCCTGACCACCCAAGTTCGATCTCTAAAACCATCATGGCAGAAGGGGGGGCACTGGCTTCCACAGGTTGTCTTCTAACCTCCATGTGCCACACGTGCACCTCCTGCCTAGTAAATACATGTAATAAAAAATTTTAATTGAAATTTAGAGTAACATGCCAAAATGAATATGGCTCTCCCCACCCGACAACAACAGGAAGCGCTGCCGTTTATTCCATACACCTACTATTTCTGGGGTGACAGGACTTGTGCTTTCCTGAGAATCTGTGGAGGAGGGGGCTGTTATCCAGCCTTTAGGACAGGACTCAGAGAGTTAAAGTAGCTCACCCAAGGTCACACAGCTACTACTCTACCAGGGTGGAAGCAGACTCATGGGTTTAAGCTGTGTCTAAAGAGAATTACTGTGGATGTTCCTCGGGGCTCCCTTGCCAAGCCACTCCCCCACGCTGTCACCAAGAACTTCCGTTCCTCGGCAGGGAAGCCCCCCCCACCCCCCACCCCATAGATCATCCAGAATTAACTGCAAAGTGTCAGGAAACTTGGCCAGGCAGCCCCAAGCATGAGCGAGGGCTGGAAGCCTTCACTGTGGAGCCCTTTATAGAAAGCCGGTTGGCAACCTCGGCTCCTGCATGGGAACAAATTAACAATGGCATCCCAAACACAGGAAAGGAAGGAAATTGGAAACACAGTTTATGCTTGGCCGGCCCTTTGAAATACTGTACCATGCTACTGACATCAATTAATGAAAAGCAGGGCTGTGCTGAGAGGCTCCGGTTTGGAAATGCATTAACACACGTTAAACATGTTGGTACAGGAACCAGATTATAAGCACTCTGGTTCCCAAACAATAAAGCGGTTACCCAAACCCTGGTGCTCGCCGAGGCCTCATTAATTCAATCCACTCCTCGAGGATCAGCAGAGGCTTTGCGCGGCTCCCCGCGATGCCTTCCGACACAAACGTTGAAAGGGCGGCCTGGCACATGCTACTCCGAGCTTCACAACGGGGCGTGTCGGGCTCCGTGCACTCCTGACATCCCCCAAATCACAAACAGCCCGTCCTGGAGTGGGGAAGTACCCAGCCCAGTCCTGGCGTTCATCTGCACTGCCGCTACACTTGGGGGTCGAGCGATTTTTTTTCCCCCGGGGGAGGTTAACCGTGAAATATCTGTTCCACATTAAGAAATACCAAGTCACATTTTTTGTCAAATAGTATTTGTCAAATGCCATTTGCTGCAAAACCCGGGGAATTCAATCCCATCGGAGCACAGCTAATACCGACCGGCTCACATAATCGCCACGGCAGTGGATGCGATCACTTGCCATGCAAACCCTCCTGCCTCTATAAACAGTCGCAGGGACTAGGAGAGAGAGTTCTGGAATAAATAAAGTGTGTGCCCCGAGCTGCCCCGGCACAAAGAACCCCACATGCTGGCAGAGCCCCTGAACGGTTTTGCAAGAACGTTCTAGAGGGTGAATTGATGAATCTCGGCTTTTCTGACTGCCTGTACAAAAAGTAGGCTACTTTCTTGAAAGTCCAAGCTCACCGACACTGCCTCTGAGCACACACCTACTGTGTCCCAACATGGGGCTGGGGGGGTGTGAGCCTACGTGTCCTCAGTGCCCCTCATCCTTGACATCACCCCTCCCAACTCCACATCGATCTGGGATCCATCAAGCCGGGGCCACTGGAGTGCGTGAAGCTGAACGTGTTATCAGTTTCTATGTAAATATTGGTGTTTCCTCACCCCACAGAGGCAAGGGAAGGCAAAACAGCATGGGCGCGTTTGATTTAAACTAATTAAAAGCAGAGGGCTGTGCAATTCAATATATTGATTTTACCAGTGGGACTTAAATCTTTTATAATAAGTGTACACAGCTGTGGCTCCCCCACCACCACCACGCTCTCCCGCTAATCCCCGAGTGCATTCCTTCTGACAATAACAAGACAGATCCTATACATCCCTCCTGCACCCTGACCCCAGAGACACAGCAGAGCCCATGAAGGCAAGCCACACGATGGCCAGCCACATCCCCTGTGCGTCCATGGGCCCCTACCATGGCTGCAGAGAGCACCAGACCGCTGCTGGGCAGGAAGGGTGGGAAGGGTGGAGGAGGTAGCCGGGAGGACACTGTGAGGCTCGACGGAGGCCAAATATGACCTTAGCGAGCGGGGTGGGTGAGATACTAAAGCGATCGGGGCGATCAATCAACATCCACAGGGCTCGGCCTGGGATGAAATCATCACTTGTCTCCCAGTTCAGCAGGCATGTGACATGCGCTCACATCACAGGCATGCCGGCAGTCACGGGATCGTCCACCCTCCGTGTTTATCTGGGCAAAGCCTTGATGGCTGCCACCATCGTCATTGCTTAGGTAAGGCCCCAACCCGGCTCCCTGGAGCTGGGTCTCAGAGGCATCTTCTTTTTCTCGGTGCAGGAAAACAATCTCTTCTGGGCACTGCCTCCCACCTTCCAGGGGAACCTCAGACCCAAATGACAGCCTGGGATAAAAACCCAGACCAGCAGCCATCTGACCTGCCATCCAGGGCCCAGCCTTAGCCTGCCTTGATTGCAGAAGGGAAATATACAAAAGATCCAAAACAGTTCAAATCTGGGTCACATAATATCCTTGGGAAAAGGGGAGGGGAGAAATCTTTGATTTATAGACCCAGGAAAATGAGGTTTAAAAGTGATTTTGAAAAGGTTACTGGAAACACAGCTGTTGGTGCACCCCTATGGTGAAGTTGGTCTGGGGGGGGTGGGGGGGGGAGGAGAGAGAGGAAGCCATGTGACATCTCTATTAACCTTCCTCTGCTAACCAGAAAGGGCTGGAATGCAAAGGAGCCCCTTCCAAATTCTAAGGCGGCCAGCTTACAGCTGCAGCCATGCTCCGCGGAGCACTCCCCAAAGGACGTGTTTAAATTGTAACAGAACCCTTCCCTACTACTCCCCAGTGGTAGGGCCTGTTCCGAGGGGTAAAGGAGAGATCTTAACGCCAAACACTTGTCTACGGAAAGGATGGCCAGATGGGGTAAAGTGAAAATCAAACTGCTAGGCCGGCCCTCTGCTTCCCAGCCTGAGTTAACAAAAGCCACTTCTATGTGCTGGCTGCAATGACAGGGTTCTAACCTTCTCCTTTTTCTAACTCAGCTTCGAAGATTAAACAGATTTCATTCCTTACTAACCTGGCCCAGAGATAAACAGGAGTCACATACACCCTCTCCGCGCTGGTTGGCTTTCTGGAAGATTCTGAACAGAACCGCTGGGGTTTCCAAAGAGAGAGTAGTGGGGGGGAGGGGGTTTAATGACTGGACTCAGTCTCTGCAAGATCGACTTTGCCTGGGGACTGTTTTAGAGAGTGTGGCCTGTTTTGAATTCCAAAAACGAAGTCTACCCAGAGGAGTCAGGGGCTTGTTAATCCAAACCAGTTTGCAGATCTTGCCATTGGACTTAGGGGCCAGAGCTGGGAAGATGGGTGTCCCATGCAAGTAGCTGGCCAGCTTTCCCAGGGGCTTTATGGTGCGGGCTGGTCTTTGTCATCTGGGACGGTCAAGTCTTCACACGCAGCACCTGGTTTTGTTGTAAATTTCCCTCTAGTGTAGATCCCACCCGGCCTGGCAAACTGCTCAGATTCCAGAGAGAACTACTTACAAGAATAAAAACCAGTTTGGCTGCAGGATAAAGGTTGCTGATCTGCAAAAAGCCTTCAGGATTGAGGCAGGGGTCTCTCAAGCAGGCAGGCTTGGGGGACAGCGGTGTGCGTGGGGAATGTGGGGGGGGGGCTGGGGAAGTCAGTCTCTGCAGAAATAAGTGCTGTAATGGGGACAGGCATGGCTTGATGGGAGCAAGTCATGTTTCCTCAGGGGAAAAAGGGTAAGAGTAAACCTGACTTTCTGAAACTTTGTCTGTTTCTGATCCACGTGACTGGAAGTCTCATGAAGCTTTCTCAGCAAACTCTGTGTCAGGACAACTTACCGGTCACACCACCCCTCTCCAACCCAACTGACACCCCCAAGTCGCTCCCGGGAAGAAATCACCAGGCCAACCAGGGTGGAGGTTCATGCCTCCAGTGGCCCAGCAGAGACTAAAGATGCACCTACAGAAAGCTCTTGCCGGCTGCAGTCTGGGGCTTCCCCTAATTACCTCCAGTTTAGGGACAGAAGGAGAATGAAAACAAGACCCAGGTCCACGAGTTCTGTTAAAAGTCACTCTGGTATCTAATTGGGAGTGATGGCCCAGAAAGCCAGGCCTGAGAAAGTCAGGATGGTCCCACAAAAGCCCAAAGCCAGCCCCACTGATTAAGAGGCTCAGACAAGCTAGTCTTTGTCCTCTCAACATGAAAGAACGGTCTGAAAGGTGTGTGTGCAGCCAGAGGAAGCCACCCAGCTGTGGCCTCCCCGGCAGGCCTGGGCTTGTAACCAAGGCCAGGGGGGAGCAACCGCGCAGCCAAGTTCCCAGCAGGGCCCAGGGAGCCGCCCTGGGAGCCACCTGGCCTCTGGGATGCGGGAGGCCAGCTGGGGCCACACTGCCTGACCTGAGGTACAGAGACTGCCACCAAAGTCAGGGATTATATATCCTTGCTTGATGGGCCCAGCAAGCCTCTGCCCTCCCAAGAGATCACAGGGGAGAGAACAGAAGATGCTCTAAGCCCCCAACCCTCACTCCAGGGAAAGGACTCTGTTAACCCTGGTTTCACACAGCCACGATGACCACATACTGATAAGCACGTATTTAGGAGTCTTCTTTATTTTTTTACAATAAATCCACTTTTTTTTTTCTTCAAAACTGAGCCTCCATCTCCCAGCACCCTAAGCCCTACCCCCAGAAAATTCTCTCTGCAATTCAGGGTATCACAGGCTGATCAGCACCTGGCTTTTTCCTACCTCTCACGTCTTGGAAACTGTTCTAGAGCAGGGTCTCCTCTTAACACGTGTCTAAGGAGAATTTAAACTCACTTTATACTGTTTTGGCCTCTCTATAGCCCATCCTTACACCCTGACCCTTGTTTCATTATTTGATATTTTTGACCATTAATGGAGACAGACCATGACCTCCCAGGAACTCCAGAACCTTTATCTGGATCTGGAAGAATCAACGTGGACAACGTCTTCCCAGAGACCCCTTCCGCGTCCCCAGGTGCCCAGCGGGAAAGGGGCAGCCTTCAAGCTTCATTATTTCCCGCTGACACAGTGCCCATGGTGTGTTTGGTGTCTTGGCTTGGAGTTTTCTCAGCAACTTCCACAAGATAAATAAAAGCGGCTTAGGAAACAGAACTATCAGGGAGTGTTATCACCAAAGCCAAATATTTGATGATCTACCCCACAGAACACCGCCGGGGGTTAGTTTGAGCAAGTTATATACGTGTGCGCGCACAGATGCACGCAGGAGGAGGTGTCCCTGACCAACCGCAACCCAGCCTCGCATCTCCGGGTTGGCTGGGACTCCAGTAGGGAAGCCTGTTCCCCAGCCACTCCGTGGCGGCCTCTGCTCCGAGGTCCCCAGCTACCCAATCGCCAAAACCCGTGGTTTGCGCGCCACACGTGATAAAAGCTGAAAATGGATTCTGCCCGTCTGGGACCTATCATTAAATATTTAAAATAGAAAGCTAGCAATGGCAACGTTCTTTCCCCGGCTCCAGCCGAGAGCCCAAAGGTGGGTGCCCGGCGGCTGGGAGAGGGCCCCCCCCCCCGAGGCGCTCAGGGCGCGCGCCGAAGCAGGCGCACCGCAAGGGGACAGGTAGGGCTGGCCGGGGAGGGGACGGGAAGGGGACCCGCGCGATGCTAGGGCCAGGCTGGGCTCCGAGGAGCGGAGGAAGGGCGGGAAGGCAGCCTGGCCCACAAGGGCCCTTTAAATCCAGGTAGCGCGGGCGCCTTGGCCGGTTCAGCTCACATGACCCAGCCCGGCGCTTTGAACTGAGCCGCGGCCCGCGGGGCACTCCCGCCCCTGAGTGAGAAGAATCCGCGGCGGAGAGGCAGACACTCAGGACCCGTCCTTCCCTCCCGGTAGCCCCCCACAAGCCCGCTGAGCCGGCAACCCTACCGGGGGCGCACAGAGCTTAGGGGTCCGCGGGGACCCCGGCGCGAGAATCTCGGGTGGGCACCGATGCTTTGCAGATGGCCAGGTGGACCCGCCGGCTGTTAGCAGAGACCCTCGTCCCTTTCCAAAGTGGTCCTCGACTGAGACGTACCCCTCCCACCGCCACTCACCGAGGTTGACGAAGCTCATGACCATGTCGGCGTCCGTGAGGAAGTGGCTGTCCTGTAGGCTGGCTAAAGGGGGACCCTGGGTACTGAAGACGGCCTTGTAGGGGTAGGAGAAGCCCTGGCCGTCGGGCCCGCTCTCCTCCACCGCCATGGCGTTGTACAGGTCCAACATGAACATGGGCGCCGAGTTATGCTTTCCCTGGAGGTGAGGGCGCGGGCGATGGGGCAAGCCCAAGATGGACAGGATCTCCCGCTGCATCTCCCGCCGCTCCTGGCTGCGGAGCCGCCGGTGGATGAAGCTCGAGTGCACCTCGTTGTCCAGGCTGAAGTCGGCCAGGGCTGAACGCAGCAGGAACAGAGGCGCCCAAAGCGCCACGAAGCTGTGTGGCGCCGCGGCGCGCAGCGAGCGCACGTGCATCGCGCCGGCTCTACGCGCGATCCGGGGCACCGGGGCCCGCGCCGCCCCAGGTGGCAGCGGAGGGGGCAGGGCAGCGGTCCACGACGCAAGGTCACTAGCTGCAGACGAGCTTCGCCGCGGTCTCGCCACACATGGCCACTCCCCGGCCGCCTGCGCTCTGCCCGGGACGCCCCTGTCCTCCGCTCGGCGCTGGCCCGGGGCCCCTCGGCCCGCACTCGCCGGGACGCACGGCTGGGCTCGCACGGCAGCTCCGGAGAGCGAGCGAGAGAGCGAGGAGGCGGGCCGGGGTGGGAGGAGCAGCAGGCTGCAGACCTACGGGTCCGGAGAGCGAGTGCCGGGGAGGCGGCGGGGCGCTGGGCGAGCCCTAGCTCCCTCCTCCCGCTCTGGTCGCGCCAGGGCCCGCGGGAATCGGCGACGAACCCTCTTCCGACCTCCCGCGCCCAGAACAGGGACCCCGGGTCGCTGCTCCAGCCCCGCGCGCCCCGGATCGCCCGCCAGCCTCCTCGGGAGCCCCGGAGTGGTGCGCTGGGGCCCGGCAGGAGGAGGAGGGGAAGGAGGAGCGGGAGGATCGACCTCCCCGCCCCTCCTGCGCCCGCGGCCTCCCACCTGCGCCCGGCCCCGCCCTCCCAAGCCTGGCCCAATGGCTTCATTCATTCCACCCTGGGCGCTCTACAAATATTTACCGAGTGCCCACCGGGTGTCCGGTACTGGGTCGGACGCCTCAAGGGAGCGGAGAGTGGAATCCGAGGCCGCCCTGCCCTCACAGGACTCGCACTTGGAGGTGGCCAGAGTCGACCTGTGGCACCTTCAGGCTGTGATGGGAAAGCACCCGGGAGGGGCGCAGGAATCCGAGAAGGCTCCTCGGAGGAGGCCACCCTTGGGCTTGGCTCGTCTCTGTTCCTCCCAAGCATTCCGTTTGCTCCAATCATGTTGACCCCCTCGGCACTCCCACTCGGCTGCCAGCTCTGCTACCCTGGCCATTCCTCCTCACTGGGGACGGTCTCTCTGCCCCTCCCCCCTCGGGTGCCACTTCCTCTAGGAACCTACTGGGACCGGCAGAGATAAGGTTATTTCCTCCTCTCCACTTCTCTCTCTCTCTCTCTCTCTCTCTCTCTCTCTCTCACACACACACACACACACACACACACACACACACACAGTTTCCCAGTTACACAGTCTGTTGTCTTGCTCTCTCCCAAGTCCAGCACCCTGGGGGTCCAGATTCGGCTTCTAGGCTCTTCCCCCAAATATTTGGAACCCAGAGCCTGGAGAACCCTTGGTGTTGCACGTTTGTTGAGTGCATGAGTGATATCTGGGACTAGAGTGTGCTCCCAACCCCTCCTCTTTGCGGGAGGGGGTCCACCTAGCCCTCATCCTGACACAAGCCCCTTGCTTCCTCAATGTCTGATGCCACCACCCGCAGCCCCAGGCAGGGCCTGAGGAGTAGGCAGCTGGTCGTTGTATCCAAGTCCATGGCCCAAGGCTGTTCAGAAACCCTCCCAGCTGCATTTTCCGGTCCCCAAAGGACCAGCCACCCACTCCTCACACAGAGAAAGGTCCCCAGACACTCCACCGCTGGGGCTTTCAGTGGGCTGCTGCTTTGGGGAGATGCTTCAGTTTCTTTATCTGAAAAATGGGGGCAAAGCAGCCTTCACCCAGAGTGACAGTGGTCTGTGGGGTGGTAGGCCAGGTCTCCCTGCTGTCCTGAGGTGGGCTTTGAGGAGGATCTAGGGGAGTCTGAGGTGAGTGAAGGGTAGAGTTTGGGAAAGAGCCCCTCTGGCAGTCTTACTGTGAGAAGGGACAGCCTGGTCTTTCAGGGTTCATGGAGCAGAGGTGGCTCCTTGATAGGGCCTCACAGGCCTGCAGGTCTTAGCTCAGACTGGGGGTGCCACCAGGACAGACCCCTGAAAGGCTCCTCCCCGGACCTGCTGTGCCTTGTGAACTGAGCCATGCTGCCTGTGAGCCGTGAGATGGTATCATGACCTGGGGGCACCATGTTACAGCTCTTGAGGAGGGATGAACCAAGGGACCTACTGTCACTTCCATGGGTGTCACACATAGGGCCAGGCAGGATGACATAACAGAGAGCCAGCCAGTGCAGTGACCTCCATGACAAACTGGTTCCCAGGCCCCTACAAACGGCAGGGTCCCTCAGGAAGGTCTGGGGACAGGAGGGCAGCAGTCCTTTGCTTCCCCCTGGGAAGCACCAAAGCCAGATGGACAAAGCACCCAGAGTAGAGATGGGGGTCCAGGCTGGGCTTTTAGACAGAGGAGGACATCTGACCCTTGACCCCTGAGCTGCAGAGAAGATGACAGGAAAGCCACTAAGCCGCTGTCCACAGAACAGCATGCAAAGCAAGACCAGGTCACTCCAGTCCCCACAGAGAGGGTGGACCTCAGGGAGGTAAAAGGTGGAGCAGAAGGCTTCCAAAGGAGAGAGCCCAGCCAGTGGGTGCCCACAGAGCAGAAGCACGAGCTAAGATAGCCCCAGCCCTACCTGAGACCTAAGCCGAAGCCCCCACAGGCACTGCTGAGCCCGATGCCAGCTTCAATGAAGGAAGTGGTGTCCTTCCGAAGTCTAGGATGACATCAAGTTAAGGTGTGCTGTTCACAGAGTCTCAGTGCAAACCCACCCTCCATCTAAAGGAGGGTCACTCGCCCTCAAAAGCAAGGTGGGGGCATCACGGAGGAAGGAGCAGGTCTGGGTGCTGCCGATTTGCATATGGCAAGCACTCCTTTGTCAGGGGTTCCTCTTGGCTCCTCAACCAGAAAAGGCCTAAAGGCAGGATCCTAGTGTGTCTCCTCCTGGGCTATCCTTGAGGACCCCCTCCCCCACACAAAGCTCACCAAGTACCTGTTGGGTGAATAACCAGCCCTCCCTAACCCTGAAGGCCAGTTTCTGGGGAGACCGTGAAAGGCTGTCAATTTCCTCAGGCTGAGAACCTCCCAGACCCCTCACCCAGATCCTCTGATCTCCCACAATCCCCTAGTTAGCATTGTGTCTCAAAAAACCCTGGGGGAAGGAGGTCTCTCTTTTGTGCTTCCTCTCTCAGAGGAGTCCCCAAGACCTCACAACCCCAGCTAGCTTTCTGGGTAATGGAGCAAACAGGCAGGACAAAACCACCCCTGGGGCACCCAGTCCATCCTAGGAGAGGCTCTTTGGATGCTTAGGGACAGCCTTGTGGGGAGGAAGTGACAACCTGGGTTCTGGGAGCCCAGAGCTCCACACTGGCCAGGCTGCTCCTGCCTCGGTTTCCCCATCTATAAAGTGGGGGATTAGGAGCTTGTGGCTCCAAAGGTTGCTTGAGGATTCACATGTACCCCTCCCACATGGAAAGGGATCTGCCGGTTGCCTGGGGTACAGAGGGCATCCTTGGTAACTGTTAGTTGCCATCTGGTAAGACGGAAAACCCACCAGGAGGAAGCTTCTGGCGGTTAAAATGAACAGAACTTTGTATGGTGGTCTGCACAGAGGAGCTAGACAGCCCTGAACGGTATGAGAGGAAAGGAGGGCCCAGCCAGTGTTAAGGCTTATGAATCCCTCAGTCCCCTGCCAGGTTTTCATTGTCCCCCAGCCCCCACCCTGGGCCAGCCTGGGCCCAGAGACTTCCTGAGCTACCAGGCCCTGACCCACACCAGCCCCACCCCCAGCATGGTTCCCCACCCCCAGCTTGCCAGGGCACCCAGCACAGGCTCCAGAGTGTAATGTGATCCCCCCAGGCTGCTCCACACCTGGGCCACCTGGGCCTGGAATGGAGCGCTGTCATTGTGTCTGGAGGCTGCTCTCTCCCCAGCCAGCCTCCTGGTGCTGGGCAAGGACTTTTCATCTGGTCCCTCATCAGTCACATAGAGAGGTGAGTCCGACCCCAGCAGCATATGTCTCCAAGGCAATAAAAAAAGAAAAAAATTCTGCTGAGCAAACACTGCAGAGCGAGGTGGGACCTCACCTTCAACTGCTGAGTCTCATTCCATCTGCCTGGGTCCCGGGAGCTGAGCCAGCCTCGGGGTGCCTTGCATAGTCAGGGGGTGCTGGGAAGGTCCCTCTGCCCCCACCCAACCTGGTCAAGGCAGACGACTTAGATCTCAGACCCAGGGTTTAAAGCAAGCTCTCTCCACCCTTCCACCCCATCAAACCTGGCGTCCAAGAGCCAACTGCTTCTCTTTCTCTCTCTCTCTCCCCTCTCCCCTCTTTCTCTCCTCTCTCCTCCTCTCTCTCTTCTCCTCCTTTCCTCTCCCCCGCTCCTTCTCCAGGGGAGCTTATTTCTGCACACATGCCATGTCTCTCTTCCCTGAAGCAGCAGCACTCCTGTGTCTGGGCCTCCTGCCCTTTCTTTGCAGACTTAAATAAGAGCAAGAAACTCTACATCCTCCATCAGCCCAACATGACACTGCACCTGGTGGCCAAGAGACCCCAGTTGTGGTGAAGATGAGGCAGGAGGATTGCAAGATGGAGGCCAGGCTGAGCTACACAAAACCTATTGCCAGAAAGCAGGAAAGTGGGCTGAGAAGATGACTCAGTTAAGTGCTCCCCTTGCAAGCACGAGGAGCTGAGCTCAATTCCCACACCCCCATGAAAAGGTGCTGTGCACCTGTAACTGGGGCCAGAGACAGGTCCTCTCTGCTCACTGGCAGGCCTGACAGCCCAGCCCGGTTATGGGCTCCAGCTTCCCTTGGAAAGCCTGAGTCAGGACAAAGAAGACAGGTCCTGAGGGACATGCCTGAGATTGACCTTTGGCCTTTGCACTCAAATGCAATTACACACACACACACACACACACACACACACACACACACACACACACACACGAAGAAGGAGAAAAAGAAACAAAGAAAGGAGAGAAGAGAAAGGGGTGGAAGAGAAGAATGAAATACCTTCCATCGAGCCACACGTGGTCATGGTGGGCCACAGTTCCAAAATAGACAGATGCCGTCACCAAACACACAGGAGTGGTGATGATTCCCAGGGTTTGGCGAGCAGTAGGCTGTCGGAGTGTGGGGGCTGGGGTAGGGGTGCTGTGTTCTGACCACCATGGCTGTCCTTCCTTCCTCTGGAGAAAGAGCGGCTTGGCAATGGGCCAGAGTTGTCCTTGGCTCCACTTTAGAGGGATCCCTTTCGTCTCCCGCCAGGAGGTGACAGGGAGCCTCTGATCCACAGGATCCATTTGCTCTACGGTGGCACCTGCTGAGACCACAGTGCCTCACACCTCCATCTCCTCGTGCTGCAGCAAGAAGGACGGAGAGGCTGAGAGACTGGCCCGAGGTCCAGCCAGTCAGAGGTGGACCCGGCTGCTGTGTCACACTGCACAGACCCAGACATCTGCCGCGGCGTTAGAGACATAGCTAGCTGCTCTTCCCTCGCTCCCTCCAGAAGCACCATTTCTAGCTGTGTATGGGGTCTGGAGTCTGCTGATGTACAGGCTGAATGCAGATCCCACACAGGGGCCGGGCAGCAGCTGGACTCTGCCCGGTGCCGTTCCCAGGGCAGGCAGCTGCGACTGTCAATGGACTCTCTACAGAGGACCAACCCTTCTCCTAAGCTGCAATTAAGGCTTCCAGACTTCAGGCTGAAAACGCCAGTTAGGACTGGAGTACTTTCTAAACTAACGGTCTATACTGTGGGACCGTCCTGGAGCTAAGGGTGAGTCGAAGCTGGCTTGGAACCCCGTCTCATCCTGAGAGCGGTAGTTCTGCTGGTCCTTGCCTTAGCTCAGGCCAGAACCCAGCTGTACTGCCTGCTTCTCAGAAGCAAAGGAATGTGGTTGATGCTTATCTACGCTTTAGCTGGGAGCACAGAGTCCCCACATGCAGATGAGGCTGTGCCAGTGTCCTCCCCTACCTACACCCTATAGATGTACCTAAAACCTGCATTAAATGCAATCGTCTCATGACGCGTGTCTCCTAAGTTCCTGTATTCCCGAGACTCCACGAGCTCCAACCAAAGGCGGGATGGACGAGCAGTAAGAACTGCCCATCCGCGACGTGTTCCCATGCAGCTTCCTGCCTTGGGATGGCCAGCTGCAGGCGGCTATGGCCGCTCTACCGGGTCAGGAAGCTGCAGCTGGGGACACTGGCATAGATGAGAGTTTTTTTTAACAGCACTATACCATGTTTGCCTTTATTACCCTCAATTTACACACCAGAAGAGCTTAGCGGAGGTGCTAGGAACCTGCCGAAGGCTGCCAGAGTTCTAATGCGTCGTCCAGTCTTTAAACACTGAGGCTCCCAGGAAGGGGGCGGGCATGCCCATACGTCTCCCAGTACTAACAGGAGCCTTGCCCATAGGAGTGCCCACCAGGGTGTCAGGATGCCCGCAGCATCCTGGGGCCGGTCCTCTAAGGCTCCTCTGAAGCAGAAGGGATGTGCCCAGTGCCTCAGCAAACACCACAAGGCCTGAGGAATGTTTGCTCTCTTGTTGGCTTCCACGAAGGAAGCCGTGAGCACAGATGAGGACAAGCATCTTCATATAATAAGGAAGAGAGGAGCCAGGGCGAGCCGGGGAAGTCAGTGCCATCCCAGAACCTGAGTCCCAGGTGACCAGACCGCTCTGATCTCTGGGGGAAACTGGTACCCAGTTCACGTAGGACGACTCTTATGTGTATTTGCTAACAAGCACACTGTCTTAAAATTGTTTCATTACATTTATCTATTTTAATCTCGCTCTTTCTCTGTGCGCGCGCACCCGCGTGTGCACATGCCATGCAGTGCGTAAAGCCGTCGGAGGACAACTTGCAGGAGCCGATCCATTCTTCTCCCACCACGTGGGTTACGAGGACTGAACTCAGGTCCCCAGGTTTGGGGGCAAGCTCCCTTACCCACTGAACTGTCTCACTGGCCTTCAATTTGGTTTTGAGTATTGGACGAAAAATGACCAATCTGTTTCTGGGGGTCCAGCTTGCCCTGGTCTCATCGAGGGCAGTGCTGGGATCGAGCCAGAATCTCCCAGCTTACGTGGCTATGTGCTGAATTCTCAGTAGCAAAAGCCCTGCAAATCCAAGCTTCGACATTTCCCCCTTAGAGCAGGAGAGATCCTGTTTTAGTCTCTCAAGGGTCAGTGCCAAGCTGGGCTTAGGGTCTACGCTAGGGTACACGGTCACCGTCGGACACAGGATCCTCTCACAGTTGCTTCCTCAAACAATACTAGGGCTGGGGAGAGGGCTCAGTGGGTTAAAATTTCCTGCTGCCCGAGCAAGAGAGCACAGTTCAAATCCCAGCTCCCACACAGAAAGCCCACACAGCACTGTGGGGCAGTAGAGACAGGAGAGCTGCTGAGGCTGGCTGCCAGCCTAGCTCCAGGTTCAGCGAGAGACGCTGTCTCAAAGATACACGATGGGGAACGATGGACCAGGACACCCAAAGTCCTGCCCATGCCACATCGCAAGCACACACAAGGGTAGGGCGTGGTCTCTCTTCTGTGGACTTGGTATCTTCCCTAAAGTCTCCTTTAACTAACTCAGTCCTGATCACGGGAGAAAGCCAGTATGGGGAGAACAGCAGTTCCGGGAGGGTCTTCAACTGGATGCAAAGCCTCCTAGAACTAACTAAGGGCGCGGCTCCCCGAGATGGAGCACTAGACTTCATCTCTAACCTTACACGGGGTTGTTGGCTTTCCCGTCCCACAGATGAGACAGGGAGGCACATGGGTGACCATGAGACCAGCATTCACATCCAGGCGCACCAGGGCTGAAAGCCCTGTTCAGCCAGGCAGTCCCTACCGTGGACCCAGTACAAGGTGTCGATTCTGCGGTGCCCGTGAGACGAACGGTTGCTCAGACCACCAGATTTGGCAAGTTAAACTCAAGACATAGACTGTGGAAGATGGATTGTTTTCTATTACGCTCACCACCAGCCAACATATGCAGTTTCTTGTCCACTGTCTTCTTTCCCCTGTCAACGTGGGGACGTAGGACGGGGTTGAAGAGATGGTGAGGCACTCTACAGCAAGTTCTGCACTTGCCGAGGACTCACGTTCAGTTCCCAGCACCGATGTGGAGTGGATCGTAACTGCCATTACACACACATCTAAAAATAAAATAATTTAAAACGTAAGCGTCGATTCTGTTCTGACCTGTTCACAGCTCTGAGAGCCAGGATGGTGTCTGAAACGCACGTGGTGCACAGAGATGAATAAATGAATGAAGAATGAATGAATGAGCTTTCGGAGAGAACTACGGCGTAACCGGAATGCCACCTAATTCAGGAGCCAACTGTGAAACTCGGTCACCTGCCAGCGATGACAGTCATGCCTCTGAGCCCCCACGTTCAGCAGGGCTCAGCGGACAGGTCCTGATCACAGGACTGCCAGCTCCCAGAAGATTCTAGATGGAGCCCTCACTCTGCAACAGTGGCTTCCCCCATTCTACCTGCCCGCCTCATGTCCCACAGCTGAGCCCAGAGAATCCTGACTGCAGTGTGAAGACTGCTCCCCGCAGCATCTCTGCAGACAGGCTGTAGGGCCCGCCAGGGAGGCGGAACCAGGGAACACAGCAGAAGCAGCGGCTGTCAGCAGTGAGCTGGTGTGACCCTCTTCACCCCTGAACTCCCCCTTGCTTTTCCAAACAGACACCATTTGTATACTCTACAGATGAGGAAACTGGGGCTCCAGGAAACTAAGCAGTCTGCTCAGGGCTGCACGCAGAAAACAGGGAGTCACTGTGAACCAGACCAGCTTAATTGAAGCCCCAGCCATTTCATAGCATGTTTTTTTGTGATGGCGCCACCTACTGGGGATGTGTGAAATGACTTGTGTGCCGAGCTAAGGGGGCTGGGTGGGCTGTGAATGGACCCCACCAACACCTTATCCATCTCCAGCAAGGGACAATCAGGCCTGAGCGTGTGCAAGACACCGTGCAAGCTGGTCAGAGTGGCCAATGACACAGCTGTAAGCATGACAGAATCACAGTCAGAGCCAGTGTGGTCGTGACCAGTGGGGAGCCAGCCGGTGTCACAGAGGGACCCAGGGCTGTGTGAGCGGTGAGAATGCCCTACACAGGCCACTTTTAGATCACCACAGTCATCTTTGGGAATGATGGCCTCCAGACCTAGGCCTACGCGGTGCACGCTCTGAGCAAGTGCACACAACTGTCTCAGCAGTTAATCGTTCACGGATTCATTCACGTGTATTTCTAATTTCCCACAGCAGCAGCAGTGCAGAGACGCTCACTGTCCTTCGTGTTTTAGCTGAGCGAGATAAAGGAAGAAAAAGAGTGAGCGACAGTATCAGGCACGGTGGCGCACATCTTTAATCCCAGCGCTCAGGAGGCAGAGGCAGGCAGACCTCTGGGAGTTCGAGGCCAGCCTGGTCTACAGAGTGAGTTCCAGGACAACAAGGACTACATAGAGAGACCCTGTCTCAACCCCTCCCCAAGCTCTAGGAGGAAGGGCTTCTGAGAAGCCAGGCATGAGATGAACCAGGACGGGTGTTGTTGGTACGGGAACAGCAGGCACAAAATGAGCATTCCAGAGCAAGCGGATTAACTGACCCAGACTCCTCTTCTAACTCCTAGCTCCAGGCCTGTGCCAGACCCTTTCATCTATCTGTGTTCTCCTGCCTCGCTCACCAGGGCAGCCAGGGGCAATCAGGGACTCAGTACAGACACCTGCCGGTTCCCTCCCCAGGAACACAGTGCACTGTTGGCTCCTCACTGCTAGCCACAGGTAGCCAGACCCCTCCCCAGTCTGCTCTGCCCCAGCATGCTCCCGGGGCTGTCTGTCTGTCCATCCACAACCACACAGAGCCACAAGCTGACACGATGAAGGACACCAATGAGTTTGTCCCAGCAGACCCTTTCCTGCTGCCGGTGCTGAGCTGCCACACACCGCACACCCACCGAGGACTGACAGGAATCACCAGCGTCTCCGGTTCAAACCCCCAGCACCCCACCCGGTGTCCCTCCTTGACTCTGGCACTGTGGCCTTGCTTTTGTTTTGATGGGGTAAAATCCTTTGATTCCCAAATGCCATGTGGGAATTTGCTGGGGAGAGCAGGGTGGAGGTGGGGGGGCAGAGAAACAAAAGACTGATTTGCGGGGCTTCAAAAGCCTCGTTATAACCAGAAAATTTAATTTGCAGACATTTGGTTCTTTTATTCTCATCTTTGAAGAAGGCAGGAGATCAACAGAGGACGGCTGGCCTGTGCCCCAGGCTCGATGCATGTTGGAGCATCTGGGCCTCAGACGGCCTTGTCTTGGAATGAAGCAGTAAACAAGCCGGGCAGATAAAACTGGCCCGTGGTGGAGGAGCGGGCCTGGCTCCCAGGCAGGGTTTTTATAGATAAAACAACAGGACAGAGTCAGAAGCCATGCTGTGAAAGGGGCCCCGTGCAAGCACCAGAGTGGTCGCTCAGGAGCAAAGTTGCACCGGGCAAGGCACGGTCTGGAGGCGTAGAAGAGTCTCTGCGGCTGCCTTCTGGCTACCACCAGGAAGCCTGGGGGAGGAGTTCTAGGTTTTGAAGTTTTGTTTGTTTGAGGCAGGGTCTCACTGTGGAGCCTAGCTAGTCTTGAACTCACAACAATCCTCCTGTCTCAGCCTTCTTAATGAGTTTCGTGTTATGTAATCCACCTTCACCATGAGTCTGCCCCTCATCAAGAAGGAAGAGCTTTCTATCCAGCAGGGTTCTAGAGTGACGGTGTTCTGAACTGGTTTGGGGTATTTTGAGATACAGGAAGGGAACCCAGGGCTTCAAACATGCCGAACAAGTGCACTTCCACTTCCCTCACTGGGGGCTCCAGGCAGGCTCTCTGACAAAGCCCAGGCCAGGGCAATGTCCCTAACAGGGACATCCTGACATGGTCTCACAGCCCTCTTTTCCTGTCTCTCTCTAACTCCACCTTTTCATTGTCACCAGGAAAAGTAGAGAAAGGACACAGGTGCTGAGAATGAAGCCGGGTTGGCTCGGGAAAGCCCTTGAGCTGGCCTGTGGGCAGCAGAGTCCTGGAGAGCAGAGCTAGTCACCGGTTCCAGGCCCTTCTACACTGAAGAGTCCACTGTCTGGCCTTCAGTGGGTTGGAACCTCTGGGAACTGGGTCATGCGTGATCTGCAGGTCCCCAGGCCACCACAATCTGGGCCATCTGTGCCTGACAGATTCTGCACACAGTCGGTGCTCAGTAAGTACCCCAAAGTCACAGCCCTGGCACACTTCCCAGAGCAGACACTTACACTTCCCTGATAAATACATGCTTGCTTCTCACCTGCCTCAGAACTCCCGGCTCCTGCCTGTGGCGGGTCCTACCGCCTCACATGCCCATGTAGCAGCGCCCTGCAATACTGAGGGACACAGTGACATTTCCCAGCGGTTCACACTGTGTGGGCCGGCATGGCTATGTCTTTGTACCTCCCTTGGGATCTGAACTGGTTTCTCCCTCTGCTGTCCCCTAATTTCATTTCTAATTATGTACGTGTCTATGTGTGGGTAAGGGCACATGAACACAGCTGCCCACTGAGACCAGAAAAGGGTACCAGATTCCCTGGCACTGGAGTGACAGACAATTGTGTGCCGCCTGACATGGGTGCTGGGAATCAAACTCTGGTCCTTCAAAAGATCAGTCCATGCACTTAACCACTGAGCCATCTCTCCAGCCCTCTCCCTGTGCTTGAATCTTCCTAGAGTCATTCCTTCCTCATAGGACAAGCACTTATTGAGGACATGGCAGGCCCTGTCCAAGAATCTAGGAGGGTATGACAGGAGACACATGTCCTGACATGGAGAACTCTTATCCAGTGACACAGAGCAAAGGGACAGAGGGACAGGGCCTTCAAAAACAGCAGCCAGGAAAAGCTGCTTGAGGGGAGAAATCTGGCAGAGACCTTGAAAGCAGTGGGGAAATCACACTGTTGGGCAGAAGCGTAGTCTAGAGCAAGGAAATGGCCTGTTCAAAGGACCTGGGGCAGGACATATGTGAGTGTTTACACGGCAAGTGGCTGTGGCACCAGGATGGTCTCAGAAGTTCCTTAGCAGCCACCAGAAATCTGCTGAAGCCACCTCCCCAGCGCACCCTCCTCAGAGCTTCCCTGTTCATGCTCTAACTTGTCACCTTCAGGTCACAAGAGGAGGCCAGAGTTCTAGACACTGAAGGGAAGGAGAAGGACTGGACTGCCTCACTCTCTTTTGCTTGGAATAAATTCTCTCCCAGATGTGCCAGGGATCTCTCTTTGCCTTCCATGTGTCAAAGCAGGTAACATGGCCACCTCTAGCTGCAAGGGATTCGGGGAAAGGCCGCTTCATGGGTGCTCAGTTGCTGCCTTGAGAAGCCCACTCTACTAGCACAGAAAGTTCTACCCTAAACCCTCACAAGCTTATGACATCTGCAGAGAGGGAGAGAAACGGCCACAGTTCTGACACACAGAAAAGAATACAGAGAAACAAACAAACATGTTTGTTAGGGTTCTGTTGCTGTGATAAAACACCACCACCAAAAGAAACTTGGAGAAGAAAGTGTTTGTTTTGTTTACACGTCCACGTCATCGTTCATCACTGAAGGAAGTCCAGGTAGGAACTCAAACAGGGCAGGAATCTGGAGGCAGGACCTGATACAGACACCGTGGAGGGGTGCTGCTTATTAACTTGCTCCTCATGGCTTGTTCAGCCTGCTTGCTTATACCAACCAGGACCATCTGCCTAGGGAGTGGCACTGCCCGTAGTGAACTGGGCCCTCCCACATCAATCACTAATCACAATGATACTGCACAGACTTGACGACAGGCTAGTCCAGCAGAGGCATTTTCTCAATTGAGAGTCCTTCTTCCCAAATGAGTCTACCTTGTGTCAAGTTAACAACAACAACAACAAAAAAAAAGCCCAGTACTTACAGAGACCTGTATGGCCTTTTCCAGCTCCTTGTCCTTGTCTGGTTTCCCAGCTGCTCACTAACTCAAAGAGGAAAATCGAGTGATAAAATCTATTCTAGGGCTCAAGAGAAGTCTCGGTGGGTAAAGTGCTTACTACGCAAGCATGAAGACCTCAGTTTGAAACCCACATGAAACCATATACAGTCTCGGGTGTAGTAGCACAGGGTCTGAATCCCAGCTCCTACAGCAAGGTGGGGGTGCTGACAGGACAATCTCCAGAACCTCTCTGGCTATATTCCAGCACACACAGCAAACCAGTGAACAAGAAATCCTGTCTCAAATGAGCTGGAAGGCAACAACTCACATCTAAGGCTTTCTTCTGACCTGCATGTGTGTAGCCACGCTCATACACGTGAGCGCACACACACACACACTAATACACATGAACACACATACGCACACACACTCTACCAGTTATTCCTGGTGCCTGAATGTGTAAAAGACATCTCTTCTGACATTAACAGTCAGAATGATGGTCTCTGCTTGACTGTTACTCCATTGCTGGGCTCAGTATTTGAATCCAAGATTGCATTTGGCTGCTGTAGAGACCTCCATGGAAATGAACCAAGCAAGAGCATGGTAGGCTTGAGTTTGGGTTGGTTTTGGGTTTGTGTTTTTCTCACGCCACTGGAATTCTATAGGGAGTCCAACACTAATTAACCAGGATCTCAAACAATATTGCAAGCACCTCTTCTTCTTAAGCTTCCTGCTCTCCTGCCTCTGGCCTGTGGTTTGCCACACAGTTGTTCGAGTTCCAGACACCACACTGCCCTTCCAGGCAGAATGAATGGAAGAAGGAAGGGGAAGGGGTACCTGCCAGGTGAATCTGTCCTGAAGTTTTAGGAAAATAGGAGCCTTTCCTGATGTCATTGTATCTCATTCTTGCATTTCCTCAGCTAACACAGGATCCACATAGCTGCAAGAGAGCCTAGTAGAAAGGAAAGAGAGGAGAATGAGAACTGGGGCAGTAACCAGCTGTTGTATCCACACATCCCAGGCTTAGACCAGCACATCCTCCAACATCCTCAGGAGGTAGAGTAAGCATATGACACTAGATCTGGGCTCAACAAGCTGTGATATGAGAGCCAAATAAGGTGTCCATTTTATTTTAAGTAAGACACGTTATTAGAATACGGTGATGGCCATTGCTTACATATTATCTACAGCTACCTGGTTTGCTGTGGCAGCAGTGGAGAGTCTCATGTAAAGGAGACCCCCCCATGGTCTACAGAATTGAAACACATGTATAGCCTGACCTGTCAGAGAGAGTGCTCACCTGTGATAAGTTCCTGTTGTTCAGAGTATGTCTGTGGGCCAGCAGCAGAGATTCACCATGCGACCTCGCAGTGCCTCGTGGAAAGCTCTCATGGTTGGTATGAGGGTCTTACTACCTAGTTCATCTCAAAAGGCTAATGGAAGTTTGGTCCCTCCCCTCTGCACTGACAGACCACAAGCCACAACAAACACTGCCCGGTTTCAAACGTGAGCTGCAATTGGCAGAATTGCCTACCTAAGTCCTTATTCCCTGGAATATGCCTATCCTAGCATCTCTGTCTTAACCGATGAATGGCTTTACCCCTAAGTACCAAAACATCCTCCCCTGCCTGAAC
Organism: Cricetomys ansorgei; assembly: GCA_026225945.1. Classification (NCBI taxonomy): domain Eukaryota; kingdom Metazoa; phylum Chordata; class Mammalia; order Rodentia; family Nesomyidae; genus Cricetomys; species Cricetomys ansorgei. The sequence goes on from JAMJFZ010001249.1 coordinate 6,587,036, forward strand.
CCCATAAAATCTCATGACCCTTGCATTAAACTTGAGAGAATGTTCCACTGCCAACACTCTTCCAGAATTCATTACATTCTGTGGACTCTTAGTCCCCAACCTGGGACCAGGCTGGATGCGTTGACCCAGGTTCTGTGTTTTCCTTCCTGGGGGGCTATGCTAAGTGGCCACTAGCCTGGCCATGTGTTTGGAAGGGAAGCAAGACACCGCAGAAACAGAGGAAGAGAAACGACCCACATGACCCAGTGGCTTTACCAGGACATTTTGCTTTACCCCGTCCTCTGCAGGATGTGCAGCCTCCCCTTGAGGTAACACATGGAGATGATAATGTTGACGGGGAACTGCTACATCATAACTAAGAGGGGTCTCCACAATAGGAGACCTTAAGACCTCACAGCAAGCCTTAAGGGGGGGCTTCTGGATCCTCCAAGGGAAGAAGCCAGGCTTATTAAGCATACTACATAGAAGGTTGAGGCAGAAGAATCACAGAAATGGGACTAACCAGGGAAAATGAGTGAGTTCAAGTCTAGTATGGGCAGCTTAATAAGACTGTCTCAAAGTAAAAAAGAAAAAAGGCTGAGGACAGATAGACCTGAAGGGTCTTGCTTCTGGAAGTCACACTGACCCTTCTTCAGGTATCACATTCTGTGGGGTCTAACCCCACCCTAACCCTAACCCTAACCCTAACCATAACCATAACCATAACCATAACCCAAAACCAAACCCTAACCCATGCCCTAACCCTAACCCCACACTAACCCTAACCTGAATCCAAACCCAAACCTGAACCCCACCCCAACCCTAACCCTAACCCTCTCATAGACCCCCCAACCCGAACCCTAACCCTAACCCTAACCCTAACCCATGCCCTAACCCGAACCCCACCCCAACCCTAACCCTAACCATAACCCGAACCCCACCCCAACCCTAACCCTAACCATAACCCGAACCCAAACCCTAACCCTAACCCCAACCCTTGCCCTGTGGATCTCGCTGCTGGGAGTCACACTGACCTTGCTTTAGTGTCACACTCTCTCTGGGGTTGAATGCACACCACACAGGACAGTTTCCTCTCGGGCTGTCTTACAGGCTCACGTACTAAAGCCCTCCTCAGCCTGTGCATCACAGGCAGCTCAGAGTGGTTTTGACCATCCTTCTTGTTTCAATTAACCCACCAGCCCACTTAGAAGCAACTCTGGCCTTTAAGAGGCTCTATATGGTGATGGTGACAAGCCGTTTTGGGACAAACACTCTAGAAATATGAGCAAGGCGTCCTAAGGCCATCCAAGTGAGCCCAGACCCGAGTCATCCCCAAACTTCATATTTGCTAATACCGAAAAATAAATAAAATAAGAGCTAGGGGCTGGAACAATAGTTCAGCAGCTAAAATCACACACTGCCCTCGCAGGGGACCTGGGTTCCGTTCCCAGAACTTACATGGTGACTCACAACCACCTGTAGCTCCAGTTCCAGAGGACACACACCCTCTTCTGATCTACGCGGGTGCTGCACACATGTGGTACACATACATAGCACGTCGGCAAAGCACTCAAACACATGAAATAAAACAAAAAATAATGCTAAATTTAAACAATAGAACAGAGATTCCCATCCTCCACAACACAAGGCAGTACAGCCCCACTTTGGGGTTCCGAAATGCCTGCTTGTTGGACCCCTTCAGGGTGGGGGTTTGTGAGACAGTAGGGTAGAGTTCCCCAGACCACGTGTCCTCCATGGCTCCTGAACAGCCACCATGGAGTTACAGGGCTGCATGCATGCCACTGTTTACACTCCCAAATGACACTGGGGAACAAGCACCCCACTTTCCAGGGAGCTCCAGGGGCTTCTGTTGCCATTAACATTACCACCTTACCAAGATCTCTGGCAAGGTTTGGTTTAGGCTATAAATTTTCTGCTCAGGATCAGACACTAAAGCCGGAGATGGGGAACCCACAGCTGGCTACTTCCGAATCTGGGGCCCATCGGATCCACTTTCAGCTGCAGAGACCAAACTGCAGCCAGAGGGACAATCAGAACAGACTAGCTTTTGTTCTGACTAAACTGTTTTTTAATGGTTGCTTCCAAGCCAGCCCTGTAGAAGTCTCAACAAGGCAGCCATTGAACCACCCTGGAAGTGCCCAGTCAGGCAGAGCCAAGGTGCTGGGGAGGGCTGGGCCTTTGCTCCGCCTTGGTGGTCTGGCCGCAAGTGGGGCTGGCTCTTTTATTTGTTGTCTAGGATGGAAAAGGGGAGGATGTCAAGCAGGCAGGACGGACCCACAATTCCTGTAATTGGTGCCTTCTAAGTGTCAAGAGCTCTCTCCCAGGCACATGGGCACATGCACTAACATCTGTGTATGCACCACACTGTGACATGGGATCTTCCTGGAGGAAACAGGGGTTTCCAAAAGCTCAGTAGTAAATCTACCAATCAGGCAGGGTGCAGCACCTAGATGCAGCATTCTGCAGACACCAAGGGAGCCTCTCAGAACCTTTGCTTTTTATCTGGAGGCCGATGCACCCCTTGGGCTCAAGCAGAATCCAGAAGAGAGGAAACAGATGGACAGATACAAATACTGGCTTAATAACTGAGCACTAGTTTGTCACTAGCAGGCAAGGGCCCAGGCTGTGAAGTAGTCCCACAATGAGATTCTGGGTGCTCCTAGTCAAATACCCTGAGATGAAATCTTGAGCCACACAGCCCTTCTTCCTCGTCCAGGAACTGGCCCTTTATGTCTTAAGCACCTCCAGGATTTAGTGGTATTCCCCCGTGTGTGGCCCCAGCTCATCTGGGCACTGGATCTCAGTGGCCATGTGCGGGATGTGGCCACAAGCAGGTCATTCTAACCCGTCCAGGGTGAACTGATGGCATTGCTGGTTCTATCATCTGACCACAGATGTGGCTGTGTAGGGCTCCGTCTATACAGGTATTGGGCACGAGTGTGACTCACTTGTCTTACAGATGAGTAAGCTCACAGTCAAGTAGCCAAGATGAGTCCCAAGGCCGCGTGAGTGAGACGCTAAGGCCTGCTGCATCTCAGCCAGCTCCTGCTCTGAGCTCTCCCTGGGTCACTTAGAGTCTTTAGAAAAAGTTGGCCCATCATGCAGGGGCACAGAGGAGGTGACCGTCAGTAAGGGTGGTAAAGGCCACTGTTCCGAGGTTCAGCCAGAGAAGGACACTTCCAACCCAGCAGGTCATTGATGTCTTCTGGGATAAGATCTGTCCCCACGCAGGCTAAGGCCAGTCCCCGGTAGACCACGGTTTCCTTCCTCCATCTCTCCCTTCCAGTCTTCCCTGTCTCTGCTTCCTTCCTTCCACCACTCCTCCTCCCTCCCTCATCTTCCTTCTCCTTTCTCCCCTTCAGTTTTTTAATTAAACAAGGATGGGAGTCCTATCCAGTGACCATGCGGGGTGCAGTCTCCTGGCAACATGAATCAGTGTGTCCCGCCTTGCCCCCACAGCTATGCAGGGCACGACTCTGTTTAAGCCCTTGAAGTGACTCTAGGGCAAATGGAGCGTCCACCGAATGCTTCTCATACTTACCCTCTCCCTGGTAAGGGCTTTTGTTCGGAGCTTCCCGCCTTTTTCTTCATGGTCAGCACTGGTGATGCAGCTCAGAGGTTTGAGGGTTGTGAGCAGACTTCATTTTCCTATTTCATCCTTCCTCCTTTTGAAAAGTATTTACTTTAATTTTATGCATATGAGTGTTTGCCTGCGTGTATGTATGTGGACCACATGCACGCAGTGCCCACAGAGGCCAGAAGAGCGTGTCAGATCTCCTGGAGCTGGAGTTACAGACAGTTCTAAGCAGCCATGCGGATGCGGGAACGGAACCTGAGCCCTCTTCAAGATCAAGAGCTCTTAGTCCCGCTTGTTTTCTTCCTTTCCTCTTTCTTTTCTCTTCTTCCCTCTGCTCCCTCCCTCTCTCCTCCTCCTTCTTTTCCTCACAGCCATGCCTACCATAGACAAGATAAATATGAATTTTTTTTCACATAAAAGGGAAAGAAATGGAGATACGGGTTTGGGAGCTGTGGTTGGTGGTCAGTTTCCAGAGGTGGGAACCGTCCAGACCCCTGTGAACTGCTGAGCAACAACAGAGAGCCCAGCCTGCAGCTGGAAGCCCAGACACAGGGCCCAGCCCTGACCAGGGGCACACACTGGGCACAATCTACCACAAAAACAGAATTCGGACCCCCTAAAGGAGTGATTCTTAACCTATGTGTCACAACACTTTTTGGGGTCAAACGACCCTTTCACAGGGGTCGCATAAGATCATCAGATATTGACATTATGATTCATAACAGTAACAAAATTACAGTTATGAAGTAGCAACAAAAGTAACTTTATGGTTGGGGGTCAGCACAGCATGAGGAACCGTATTAAAGGGTCGCGGCACTAGGAAGGTTGAGAACCGCTGCTCTAAGAGGGCTGCAGCACAGAAGGTTAAAGTAACGCACCCTGAGACTGACACGCAGCTTCACAGCAACGTGGAGCTCAAAGAGGGGTTAGCCTCCAAAGGCCAGCATGTCCACTCCGTGCCCCCAAAGGACTGGCATGCTAGGAGCAAACAGTTAAGAATCCAGACAAAATCTCTACTCTGAGTCGCTGTTGGGATGATCAGTGAGATAAAGGGCAGGGAAATTTTGGTTATGATTCCCTGAGAACATTCTGTGGGCTTCCTGCCTCTCCCTGCTGGCAAGACACATTTGTAAACACCGAAAGCCAAGATTCAGACAGATTAGAGTTCATGTTGGACACACATCACTGGCTGGCCATGTAACCTTGAACCTCTTAACTCTTTCTAAACTTTGTCCTCCTGGCTGGGAAATCCCTGCTGTTGGCGGCGCAAGCCTCAGGGCCCGCCGTGGAAATTAACGGAAGAAGAGGCTATTCAAATGTCATCTGTGTTTAAAATCAGAAAAAAAAAGTAAGGGTTCTGGGGAGAAGGCTCCGTCTGAGAGGTGCTTACTAAACAAGCATGGGGACCTGGGGTTGATTTCCAGCACCTATGGAAAAAGGAAAAGAGAGGAAAAGGCCAGGGACAGTGGAGACTGGAGGGGCGGCACGCACCTTTAATCCCAGCACTGGCGATGAAGAGAAAGGTAGATATCTGTTGGTTCAAGGCCAGCCTGGAATACACAGTAAATTCCAGGACGCTAGGGCTACGTAATGGAGAAAGCCTGTCTCTAAACAGTAAGAAAAAATAAGACTGAGAAGATTAACAAAGACACCAGATGTCAACCTCTGGCCACATGTGTACCCCCTCCAACATGAGCACGCACGCACGCGCGCATATACACACACACACACACACACACACACACACTCGCGCGCGCATATACACACACACACACACACACACACACACACGTTCACACACGAGAGAGAGAGAGAGAGAGAGAGAGAGAGAGAGAGCACTCCAGGTCTGTATACAGTCACAGCTACTGGGGAAGTGAGATCACGGGAGTGGTCTGATTCTTATTTCCCAAGCACTACAAAGCCCAAAGCAGTGACATCTGCCACTCCGGCTGTGCGGAGCAGCTATGAAGTACTCCCTTTAAGCTGGCTATGGTGGCAACTGCTTGCAATCCCAGCACTTGAGAAGCTGAGACAGGAGGAAGTCTTTGAGATGGAGGCTAGCCTAGGCTACATAGTAAGACCTTGTCTTACTAGAAAATAGAAACGAAATAGAAAATAGAAACCAAAGCACTTTCTTCCATGAAAAGGTGAGAGTTTATTGTAGATACACACACACAGGAAAAGACAGCACGGAAAGGCTTTGGTGGTACCCATGGCTTCAGACATCCATGTGGGTCTCTGCATAGCCCCATGTGCGGTCCCCATATATGGGACACGGAAAGGACAACTGTCTCTGCTGACTCAGTCCCTTGGCCCCTGACAGCAGTGACAGCTTCTTCAACCCCTGTGGGCAAGGCCACTCTCCACACTGTGGTCAAAGGAAGCAAAAACCAACGTGGATTCCCATCCCTCGGCACGGCTCCCACACCCCAGCAGTGGCTCTCAGACCGGAAGGACCAGGCTTCGCTGATGCCATGAAGTACTTCTTCACCATCCTTGCAGGCCTTGGCCTTCCATCTCTCCCCTCACAGCACCGTTCTCCTGCCTCCTGTCGGGTGCTGATTCCATCGGACCGGCTTGTGGTCTTACCGCTTCCCAGTAGCTTTCTGGTGGAGCATTGATCCCAAAGCATCAGCTGGTCACCCCCCAGAAGCCTGTGAGTAATGTGTCTGTCTCTTTCCAGATAAGTCCTGGGGTGGAAGAGAGCCTTCTTCCTGCCTCAGGGCCCCATTGGACCTCCGGCTCTGAATAAGGAGTTGTGAGATGGGGTACCTCTGAGATGGGGTACCCCTCAGCTGATCCTGTTAGCCAAGTAAAGCAATTGTTACCTAGGGGAGATGAGAGACTGATTCAGTGCCTGAGGGCAGAGGCTGCAGCCCACAAACAAGGCAGATGGGCACAGTCAGACCATGTGCAGGAACAGAACAGGGTTACCCTGATAGACCCCTCCACTCAGGGACCCAGGTGCTCCTATACCTGTGGGATTCTTGCCCTGCCTCCTCCTTCCAGGCATCCCAGCCTCACCCTGGGAAGAGCTTCCCCTTCCAGGGATCCTTTCCGTCTCTGAAGGCCAGACCCTGTCACCCAGCTGCCTTCACAGACTTCTTGAGGGTCACTGCCACCACTCCCGAAGACGGAAGATTCCTAGTGTCACCCAGGAATGGCTGGCCACCCATGTGGCTCCAGAAACCCTGGCTAGCCGGGAACTTCTTCAAATTGCTTGCACACACGTCACATTAAATTTGGAAATTAGGCTGGAGCCACACCCCCAAGCTACTATACTACCTACAAAATCATAAGATGCTAACTTCTGTGTTTGGGTGAATCTCCCTTAAAGTGGGGTGTCGAGGATCCCTACCTGATGGCTGGCTGTTACTGCCATAGAGCATTTAGGAAGCTTTAGGCAACTGAGCTTCCTCCTGCTCTCCCTGGACCGGGGAGATGGGCTCTGCTGATGGGAACACATCTGGAAGTTGGGGTGTTGCTCACAGCACTTGCCTGGCATACAGAAGGCCATGAGTCCAATGCCCAGCACCGCACAGAGACACAAAACAAATAATGCTGTTCCTGAAAGTCTGTATCCACGTGAGCCCGAAACCACGGATGCAATCTCACTGAACCCTGCTCCCTCTCTGTGCCTCTGGTTCCACACCTGTAACGGGCCACAGACAGATACAAGGCTCAAATTCACCAGAGACTGGGAAGGTACTTTAAACGTGCCGAGGGCTCGGTTAACAGCGTGTTGTCTGACCGGCGAGTCCGCCATTCCAGACGGAATTCCAGTTTTCAGTGTTGCCAGTCAAGCATGCTAGCACTGCAAGCATTTGTGACAGTGCAGCCCTGTCAGCCTCCCACGTGCCCACTGAGAGGAACCTCACGGGGGAGTCTCTGCAGCCGCTACAGAAAAACGCCTCCATTAGAGTGGTGGCCGGGGGGGGGGGGTCCCAGAAGTTGGGAGTTTCCCACAAAAGGGAGGTGACTAAAGTGTGTGTGTTCTGTTCTGCTCTCCTTTAAAAGCCATTGTCAGGGTCTGGGGAGCATTGTCAGGGTCTGGGGAGCATTGTCAGGGTCTGGGGAGCATTGTCAGGGTCTGGGGAGCATTGTCAGGGTCTGGGGAGCATTGTCGGAGTCGGGGCAGTATTGTCAGTGTCTGGGGAGATGGCTCGGCTGGTAAAACGCTTGTCACACCGATGGGAGGACACACACTCAAATCCCCAAAACCCACGTTCATAAGGACAAAAAACTGGGCACAGAGGTGCATGCCCGTAATGCCAGCACTGGGGACGTAGGGACAAGAGGGTCCCTGGGGTATACTGGAGTGTCGAGCCTCAGGTTCCAGTGAGAGTCTCTGTGTGTGACATCTGAGGAACAGCTCCTGAGAGCAACTCTGGCCTCTACAGGAAGACACATACATACACACACATACATACACACACCTACACACCTACACACATGAAAATGCACAGGTCCACACATACACACACACACACACACATACACAGAAACGCAGGCACACACATGTACATACATACACATACATACAGACACACATACATAGTATATATGCGCACCTACACACACACACATACACACAGACACTCACATACACACACACATACACACACCTACACACACATCATTATCATCATCATCATCATCATCATCATCATCATCATCAAGAAGACGCTAATTCCCAAAGTGCTCATATTTTTGAAAAAGGAGTTTCCTTCTTCCACTATGTCCCAGCATTTATTTATTTGTGTTTTAGTATTCCTACGACCTTCGCGATCTAGAGATAATATATGCAGAATGTGGCTGTGGGAAGCCAGCCAGCGCTGTGCTCTAGGAGGGGGTAGGGATGAACCGCGGAATCCTGACTGTGGGGCTCAGAGGTCACATTCCACTGCACTGACCTGGAAGGAGCCGTCCGTACTTTTCAGGAGGAATCTCAGAGCATCTAGTGTGGCTTTCTGTGGGTAACTTGAGGGCCCCAGGGTTCAGGGTCTGAGCTGCCTCAGTCATGGGCACAATCAGGATGGCATAACCCACAGCAGGGGTCAGGCACCCCGTGCAGCACTTCCTGGGGCTCTCTGCACTGCAGCCCTGCAACAAGACTGGGATGTGCTGTTGCTTCTCCTGCAACTAACAATCGGATGGTCCGTGTGGTGGTGCAGTTCCACAGGTGAAGGCAGGGAAACCGCCCTCCAGGCCAGGGCTGCATATTTAGACCCTTTCTCAAAAGAAAGGAAGGGGGAGGGAGGTCAGAAAGGGAGGGAGGGATAGAGGGATAGAGGGAGGGAGAGAAGAAGGAAGGAAGGGAGGGAGGGAGAGAGGAAAAATACTATGCCTGGGTTTGGAGTGTGACTCGGTGGTAGAGTCCTTGTCTAATCTGTGTGAGGCTGAGTTCCGTCCCAGCACCCTCATGACAACAGGCCCCACAGACCTCTAGGGACACACACCATATTTACTAATTCAAAAAAATTTCCTGAACTAAATTAAAAAAATAAAAGAAAGAAAGAAAGAAGGAAAAGAAATTTTCTGCAACTTGAGGCACAAGAATCCAAATTTTCTGGGACTGGCACTCCTGTGAATGAAACCCTGCCTAGGCCTGGTCCCCAACCAAGCAAAAATACAATACAATCAAAAATGTGAAGAGACTTCGACAATTTAATCCAAATCACACAAATGGTAGAATTTACACATTTGACTATTGCAAGGGTGTTTTTCAATTTTCACAAATTGTAATTTGAACTTAAATTCATAATAGATAGCAAAAAACAAGCTATAAAGCAGCCGCCACACAAGATCGTCTCTGCTGGAGAAGCTGTGCACAGACTGTGGTGATCTGGATGAACACTTGGTTCCCAGCTGGTGACAGTGGTCCCCAGTTGGAGGTTCTGGAACCTTCAGGAGGTGGAGCTGTGCTGGAGGAAGTGTCACTGGGGGTGGGCCTTGAGGGCTCACAGCCTAACCTCACTTCCTGCCCCCTCCCACCCACGCCATGTGTGGATGAAAATGTGATTGGCCAGCTTCCTGCTCCTGCTGCTCTGCCATAGCTTCCCTCCCATTAACAGACTCTAGCCCTCTCAAACCATAAACCAAAATGCCCCCCCCTTTTTAAGGTTGCTTTTGATAATGATGTTTTTATCACAGCAACAGAAAAGGAACTAATACAGAGATCCATTTTATTGTGCAACACATAAACACCATACCCCGCTCAACTATCTAGGTCCCAAGAGGCTTCGAGGACTCCAGGCAGCATCTAGCCCCTCCCAGGACTCCAGATTTGCACTCATATTTTAGAAAAATGGATGGATGGATGAATGGGAACGAGAACTTTGTACATATACTTGTTTTTGCTGTTGTTTTGTTTCTGAGGCCACCTCTTACCATGCAGCTGAGGCTGGCCTAGAACTCACTGTGTAGCCTAAGTCTCCCTTCAGTTCTCTATCCTCCTGCCTCAGGGCTCCTAAGTGCTGCAATCACCAGCGTGAAACCACTGTGCCTGCCTTGTACATATGCGAGTGTGTGTGTGTGTGTGTGTGTGTGTGTGTGTGTGTGTGTGAGAGAGAGAGAGAGAGAGAGAGAGAGAGAGAGGGAGAGCAGATATGCACATATGTGTGTGGAGGCCGGAGAACATCCCGGCATCCTTGGTGCCGTCAGCCCATGCACCTTGTCTTAAGATCCTCTACCTCATTAGCCTGCAGTTCACTGACTAGACTAGGCTGGCTGGCCAGTGAACCCCTGGGGTTCACCTGTCTTCTTCCTAGCACTGAGATTACAAATGCACATCACCATGCTTTTTTTTTCTTGAGTCCTGGGGTCAGAGCTTAGGGCTACGTGTTTGAGAGGCGAACACTTCACCAGCCGAGCTCTCTGCCTGCCCCGCACACACACTTCCAATGCTGAAAATCTACCCCACACTCCTGAGGTAGAAACTTGGGGTGGGGGTGCTCTTTTGATGAGGTGGGAAAGAGGACCCACTTATCCTGGAGACCACGACAAAGTACTTAAAAACAAAATAAAAACCGTTAATGCTGGAATAATCTAACTCTCCATCTGAGCCTGCAAAGCCTCAACAATCAGATGGATTTCAGGGTCATTTTGAAAAAACGGAAGCAACTCTTGAGAAGAAATTGGACAACATTTGAGAAGAATGGACAGATTACACAGGAATGCTCAAAAAAAAAAAAAAAAAAAAAAAGCCAAGGCGGTAGAACGTCACAGACCCCCAGTGACGGGATGAGCTGGAGATGCTTGCAGCACACATGGCTTTATATCTCGGAAACTTTTTCACGATCAAAAGAAAAACTACAGGGCTTGTTTGTGGAACAGATCTCAAGGTGTGGTCATGTGCTGACACATGCCAACATCTGTCTGTTCGTGAGCCGAGACTATAAAGAGCACAGGAAATGGGAAAAAAACCCACACAGCAGCGTGAGGCGGAGCGGAGCTCCCAAGTGAACAAGCCCTGTGGTGCTGCAGACAGAGAGAGGCTCCTGGGCTCAGCGGCGGGTGGGGGCGGCTGTGCCCTGGAGCAGTGCACCTGCAAATGTCCCTAGACACCTATTAGGAGACTCTTTCTGCTGGATCCTAGATCTCTCATTTCTCAAAGGTGAAAGTCTCCTCTTGGCAGGAGTCTCCTCTTGGGGACCCCTCACCTGCTTTTGGCAGCCAGGCTCTGCCTGGAACTCCCATCTCCATCTCCAGTTCACGTGACTAATTAGAAGCTTCAGCTCCGGGGTCACTTGCTTCTAGAAGTCTTTCCTGATTTCCTAGAGAAACTCTCTGGAGGGACCACCCTGCGGATCGCAGGGAGACAAGTCAGCCACGTTGTTCTGTGTGATTGATCATCACCTGCCCATCAAGGATGCCGTGGTGTCCCCAGCGCCAAGCCTGGTGCTCTCCATAAATGCTCACTACATGGCCAAAGCACAGTGAGCATAGCCTTGGAGGGGAAACAGGAAGTGAGCTGGAAGATTCAGAGACCAGGGTCAAGGTGTCTCTGTGGCTGTGAGATATAGGGGACACAGGCTGGACAGCATTGCAGGGAAGCAGCCTCAGACACTGCAGGGATTAGGGCAGTGGAGGCCATGACGTAAGAAGGTGTCTTCTGATTGGTCCGGAAGCTCACCTATCTAGGTGTGACTGTAGGAACAAGGTTCAAGTACAGCTTTGGTTTGATATACGCCTGGGAAGCTTCTGTATTAAAGCTGTGTGGATTGGTTATTTTTCTTGTTGCTATAAACAAGTATTTGAGAAAAACAACTTGAAAAGAGGTGGGTTTTGTTGTTGTTGCTGGTGTTGCTATTGTCTTTGTTTGTTCTGACTCACAGTTGGAGTGTACCGCCCATCATGGTGGAGAAATGACAACAACGGGGTGCAGCAGCTGGTCACATCACAAACACAGTCGGGAAGGAGAGAGAGATGAGAGGAAGGAGAGAGAGATGAATCCTTTTATGCAGTCCAGGGCCCCAGCCCGTGTAATGATGATGCCCACATCCAGAATGGGTCTTCCCTCCTCGGTTACCTAATCTAGATAACCCTTTACAAGCATGCCCAGAGTCTGTCTCCTAGGAGATTCAAGAACCTGCCCAGTTGGCGGTCAGTATTAACTACCACATCACAGTCTCCAGCTGACTAGCCGTTTGTTGGGAAGTGGTTGGGGCAGGAGGTCTCTGAGCGTATCAGGGAATTGTCATTGACAGATCTGGGATTTGATAGCTCTATTGGGTAGTGGTGGAAGCAAGGAGGGAGGCCCAGTTGGGGGAAGCATGTCACATTCTTTGAGCCTCTTTCCCTGCCTTGGCGACTGATTCAGAGACAGACACCTGCCCTGGCTGACAGGGAGGGGAGTCAGCAGAACACGCCTTCTGGGGTTTCTTTGGTGGTCTTGGAGAGACTCTTTGTCCAGTGGAGTTGTTGAGTGCTGTGTGTCTGGGCCTTCGGTTACATGCACCAACATTTGCTTCTCCTGCTGAGGTGTTACACTGGGTTTTCTGTCATTTAATTTACTGGGACCCAAAGGCAAAACATACCATAGTCACTGTCAGACTTAGTGATAGGCACGTTCTGAGACCCACGTCCTCAGGCGGCTTCCATGTACGGGCATCAAACAGGTCACTTGCTTACCACACCTGATGAGGCCTCTTGCCCAGAGGAGCTGCAGAAGACCCCATCCTGTCACACAGGGGTCCGCCATCCACAGAAAGGTCGTGTGACTCCGTTCGTTACCCATGCCTCCTTGCTTTGCATTCCGAGGTACCCATTGGCCAAGCATCCTGCCCGATGGCCCAGAGTCCCAGGGAAGGCCTTGGTAAGCCACAGAGGTCACCTCAGCCCACTTCCTGATACGTGGCCAGTTCTTCCCCCTGGATCCTCTCTATCCATCTTCTCTTTCTCTGTGTAGAAACTTGTCTCCTGTTTTCCTGAGGGGGGAACTAGCCAGTGCAGGTGTGGGAGTGCAGAGCCTGGAGTCGGGCCTCCCCCAACGCAGAGCTAAGCATCAGCATCCCAGCTAGATGCCTGGCCCTCTCTGGGACCAAGTCTTCTTTTCATCAAGTGAGGTACTGATTCCAACTAAACACGGCACACAGAGACCCGGACCAGGGGAACTGAGTCCTTCTAGTGAACAGTCTTCTCTCTCGGAGACTTAGCCCAAGTCCACAGCCCGCACCCTCACAGTGACTTGGAGGACTAATGAGGCCACCAGCCCTGGCCATCTCTCCGTGAAGTTGCCTGAAAACTCTTAAATGCTGACATGGCCCCCCAGAAGACCCACCCCAGTGTCTGCTCGCCCGCCTCTGAGGCAGTAATACCATCTGGGAAGTTCAAAGCAGGCAGTGTAATGACTCCCCTGCATTCAGCAGGTTTCAGCTTGCTGTGTGGAGAAGGGAGTGCCTCTGGGAGGGGGCTGTCACAAGCAGCCTGGCCTGCAGGGTGAAGTCCGTTTTGGCTTTGGTTCTAACCAGCACTTGGGACTGTACTAGGTGGCTTCGGGGTCCCTGGACTCTGCGCTTTTAAAACAAAAACAAGGGACTAGGTGCATAGGATTCCTGCAGGAGGTCCTAGGTTCAATCCCCAGCCGTGGGGGGAGGCACGGGTTGGGGAGTCTTAGAACAGAAGTGAAGCCTCCTCCCATGCAGGGATTCCCGCTGGGCAAGGCTTCTCAAGCCTTGACCCTTTCCACTCTCCACCCCATTTCTACCAAGAATTTTTTACCTGACCTCAGTTATACAGGTATATAAAATAGATACACAGATCAAATGTTTGTGATAATAAATCATAAATATATTCATATAGGGGCTCCAGAGACGACTCAGCATGTATTGCTCACCCAGAGGGCCTGAGTTCAGTCCTTAGCATCCTTGTCATGTAGCTCACAACTTCCTGTACCCCCCAGCTCCAGGGGGGCCCAATACCTCTGGCCTCCTTGAACACACACATAATTAAAATAACAAATATAAATACTTTTTTAAAAAAATAAATTACTTTAAATTAAAAAAATTTTTTTTTTTTTACTATACACACAACCTAATACTGTTCATTAAAGCAATTTGGCTTCAAGGTATCTGCAACTCCAGTTCCAGCGGATCTGACACCATCTGACCTCCAACAGCACAGGGCGCACACGTACAACACAGGCAAAACACCCGTACATATAACATAAAGTAAGTAAGTCTAAAATAACTTTTTTTAACTTTCAGATAAAAAACATCACACGTGGAAGTTAGCCATCCCTACCTCGGAATTCATTTTTTGTTGCTGTACATTCAAAATCTTTTTCTGGCGCCAAGTTTTTCACACTGTTTAGTTACGGGAACCCCCTGAGAAGCTTGGGGCTAAAGCAGTTACTGAGGCCCACAACTGCACTTATTTATGGATGAAACCAGTACGTCCACCACAGCCCGTCGCGGCGCCTACACTGGGAATCCAAGTTGCGGAAACATTCCTGTTTTCTAGGCTCTCGCCAAACATCCTACAATTGGTATACAATTTTCCGCAGCACAAGACACTGGGGTGCCACTCCAGCCTGCGTGCCCGCTACGACATGGAGTCAGTTCAGTGTCGCTGGCAGTTGGCGCTTGCACTGCATAGCTTGGTAACTGTGACGCTTACTCCCCTCACTAAACGGTAAACCTGGGAGAGCAGTGTTCTGGGTGCTTCCTGGCTCTCAGTGCATGGTGAACTCCTTGGGTTTCCTAACCTGCCCCTCGGGGATCCCGGTGACTCCCACCTGTTAGACTGCAGCCTGCTGCTGAGCCCATGTCCCACTGGGGGTATCTGCTCTGCTGCATTACCTGAGTGGGAGCCACACTCCCTGGAGCTGGATGCTCTCCCTTGCCGTACTTTACAGTTATGGGAACTGACACAGAGGAGCCTAGGGAACTTGACCGAGAGCTGGGGATAAACTGGCTCTGGTGTGTCGGATTTCTTTGTGTCTGCACCCCTCCCTGTGGTGGTGTGCAGCCATTGGGCAACAGCTAAGCTTGGAAGAGGGAAGCATAGGGATAGGTCAACGTGTCCAGGCTGGTCTTCCATCAGAGGCTCTGAGAGCCGGTGGGAAGCAAAGAATTCCCAGGAGGCATGTCAGTGTATGCAACTCAGTTTATTGAGAATGGTGGTCACATTTATAGGGAAAGGGGAAGAGTCTTTGGCATCCAGGGATATCACAGAAGGCCCATTGGTTAGGGCAGAGCAGGTATGACAACCCCATTTTGCATGTGTCGGGGAGGGGGCTCATAACCTAGATCTGGGTGGCCATATTGTCATTGGCTGACACCAAAGTTCTGGGGTAGCCTTCTTTTGAGTAGACAGGAGTCTCACAGGGACCAGAGGGAGAGACTTTATAAGGTCATATTGGGAGAAGGGAACCCTGGGCCTGGGGCTGCAGTGCAGCATCAGAGAAACATCAGCCAGGTCGCATACCTTTGAGGGGGCAGTGCCTTTGAAGAGGCGGAGCCATGCTGTGAAAGCCCACAGCATAGCTGTGACTCCTCAGAGCAAGAAAGGAGGAACAGCCTTCCTCTCTCAAGAGCGAGAATTCTGGGGTTCAAAGCACGCTTCAACCCCCTCAGCTCTAGGACAGCCCCACACTGGCGGTGAGGAGGCAGGGCCCTTAGAAACGCTACTCCCTTGTTCAACTCCAGGAAGGAGGAGGAAGACAAAGCAAGATGCCTGGCACCAGCTGCGGTAAGCTGCTGTCACCTGACCGCCGTCCATGTTTTCCACAGCGCTCAACGTGTCACACCACGCCCAGTCATTGCAGGGGACAGATGTGTAGTTTCTACCAATCGCTGACTGAGCTCCCACAGCACACACGGCACTCTAGGTTCTAGACACTGGCCATGAAGCACCAAAAAGTAATCATAGCTCTGCCCTCCCAGAGCTCCCACTGCAGTGCCTGAGACCCACGGCTGATACAAGCCAAGCCAGGAGGGGATGGAAGAAACTGTTAACAGAGACCAGGCTTCGAAGTGACGCTCAGGAAGGAGGGTTGCAAAGTGTGCAGCCAGCCTGGGCTGCTGGCAAGCCCCTGACCATGGATGGGTAGTTAGCTGGGTATAGGTAGACAGACAGACGATAGATACACAGACAGAGTCGGTTATGTAGATGATAGAAGACAAATAGATGACAGAAATGATCATCAATAGATGAGTGATGATAGATAGAAATAAATGATAGATAGACAGACAGACAGACAGACAGACAGGTGATAAAGCAACCCAAAGGGAGGGAGACAGGTCAGGGAAAGAGCATGCTTCCTAGTTTCTTTAAAACATGTTCTTTTCTTGAGTGGGAGGGGAGTGAGAAAAGCCTCATGGGAACGAACGAGTGACCTTGTAACCTTTTGGTGCCACTACACTGCAGCAAAGGTAAGAGGGATTTGGAACCAGCACCGGAAAGAGATGGCTGCCTCGGTGGCCCCAGGGTTGGGAGGTAGACAGGCAATGCAGGCTGGGAACAGGACCAGCATCCAGCAGACACTGGCCACATGCTCTTCACAGCAGCCTGAGGAGGGACCACTCACGTCTGGATGTTCCATAACATTTATCCAGAGTCAGGACGGATCAGCATTGTCCCAGACATGGTGCCACTTACCTGTGACCAGAGTGTGAACCTGCAGCCTGGGATGGAGCTCCCATGGCTCAGAATGCGGATGCTCAGGTCCTTGGCTGGACACAGACAGATGCTCATCCTGACAGGCACCATCCACAACGGTCGCACATGATGCAGGAGGGTGTAGAGTTGCAGATTTGTGGACAAGAAGAGAAAGAAAACAAATCTGGGTGCAATCATCTCCTGCCTGAGTCACAAGACTCAGGAGCCCTTGGGAGGCTGCGATTGTGGGCTGCTGGACCAGACCGCTAGTCTTGACTGCTGCCCCCAGAAGCCTCCAGGGAGCTTGGTGGTGACTTCATTACCATTTAGCTCTTTGCTCTAAAGGGAGTCCACTGTGCGACGTCCAAGTTGAAGCTAGCCAAAGACACCTGCAAAGAGAGCTGGGGAGGAATTGGAAAACAGAGCCAGCGGTTCCTCTAACAGGTGATGTGAGGAGGTCAGAGGAGACCACCGGGGGGTCCTTCTCAGAGTCAAGAACCTCGTTATCCCTTTCATGGGCTGACCAGATGAAAAGACTCCCAAAGAGGGTGGGACCAACCCATGGTCTGTGCCCCTCGGGACTGAGGTCTGGCGAGTTGCCACTGAGCACGGCTCAGAGGCAGAGGGGACTGGACCAAGACATAAGTCCAGGGAGCTGATGCCCACTCCTCCCATGACACTGACCTGGCATGCCACTCACAGTCCTGAGACCCAAGACACCTTGGCTGCCAAAGCCAAGTCTGCCCCTTGCCTCTAGCAGCTGAGTGCGTGGCTGGTTTGGCTGGTCCAAGATCGATCCTTCCCAACCGGAAAGAACATCCTAACTCTATCAGTAAGGCTTCTTCTAAGCCAGGGCTTGGCTCTTTCTGCCTCCCTGGCAGCTGAGCTGCTCCAAGCACAATATTGAGGGCACAAAGTAAGGGCACAAAGGCCACTCCACATTGGGTGCTGCTATGGTTCAACACAAAGCAGTGTTCCCTGGTAAAAGGTTGCCAGTGGGGTCCTACCTGTGTGTGTGTGTGTGTGTGTGTGTGTGTGTATGTGTGTGTGTGTATGTGTGTGTGTGTGTGTGTGTGTCTAAAGGATAAGTAAGCTTTGAGGTTCTGGAGACAGGCTTAGGTTCGGTCTCAGCTCCCTTGTTTCTTGCTACAGACTCTTGGGTATGCTCCTTAACCTCTCTGAGCCTCAGATCCCCAGAGAATGAAATGAAAATAATGGAAAACTGATCTCGGGTGCCCTTTGGAGGACCCACTGGTGAGCCGAGGCTACTGGAGCTGACATGGTTCAAGCGTCCTGTGAGGGACTACAGGTGACCATGGTTTGGGAGCAGCCACCATGCCACAGGGTGGCTGTGTCCCAGCAAATCCCTGGATAGCATCTGTCAACATCCATAGGCACAGTGGGGAGACAGGTGTGCAGAGGACTCTGTAAACACTTTAACTTCTCCTAGCAAGCCTACAGCATGGGGTTCTCCTCATTACATCAGTCAGAATCCAGGTAGGAGCAGGGTGGTCATAGGTCAGCCAGGTACAGGTGAATTGAAGGATGAGGACATGGCTTCTCCTCCCAGAGGGGATGCCCTTGTGGGCAGTCCATCTGAGCTAGACCGTGCACGAGTCCTTGGGCTCTTCCCATCTTCGTGCACCATTGTGCAACCCAGCTACTCTCTTTGTCATGGGGAGGTGTTGCCCCCCCCGTTGGGTTGCACGAGAGCCACTGGAGGCCTGTAGCGCCTCCCTGAGTCTTATGAAATATACCTGCCCTTGGCCACATAGACTCTTCGTTGTCAAGTTGGCAGGATCCACAGTCACCTAGGAGACAAACTGGGTATGTCTATGAGGACATTTCCGGAAAGGTGTGAGGAGGACAGACTTTCCCCCTTTGTGGGTGGCACCTTCCCACAGCTGGTCAGGACGTAAAGAGGTCCAAGAAAAGGAAGGGGAAGAGGCTCATGGGGCCTCAGCTTTCCCTGAGGATTTATGTGCATGTGATGGTTGACTGGGTTATGGGGAGAAAGATATTTTCCTTGGTGGTGCAGCCTCTCCTGTAAACTCTAAAGGAACTCGTCCAGTCACACAAAGAAAAGACACCAAAGTGGAATGGGGTCTCGTTGGGAGAAGGAAGAGGATTAGCGGGAGCTGGGAGGAGAACAAAGAGGCTGACGGGGGGTGGTGTGGCCATGATTGAACTAAATTATGCGTGTGCACAAACATGTCATAATGAAGCCCATATAATATACACTAGTGAAGATTTTGGTTTCTTGGGATAGGTTTTCTCTGTTGTAACTCTGGCTGTCCTAGAACTCACTCGGTAGCCCAAGCTGGCCTCGAACTCACAGAGATCCACCTGCCTCTGCCTCCCGAGTGCTGGGATTAAAGGTGTGTGCCACCACTGCCCCGCTAAGGAAAACATTTTAAAAGGCTAAGCATGGTGACTCACACCTTTGACCCCAGCATTCCTCAGGCAGAGGCAGGAGGATCTCTGTGAGTTGAGGGCAGCTTGGTCTACGTATTGAGTTCCAGCCCAGCCAAGGCTGAATAGTGAGACACTATCTCAAACAAAAATAAACACACGCACACACACACACACACATTAGGAGAAGGAGGAGGGAAAGTGGGGGGAAAAGAAAGGAGGAGAAGGTAGAGGAAGAACGCCAGCAGGGAGGTGGGGTTGCAGAGGAAAGATAAGGGCAGGGCTGCCTGCCAGCCTGTCTTCACATGTCTCTAAGCGTGCCCACTACCACCACCACTGGCCTCAGACTCCAGCCTTGTGGGCTTTCCAACACGGACAGAGGACCAGTGCCCTCCAGGGATCCTCCAGGCTTTCAGCACCAGATTGGGACTGATGACACCCAGCCCTGGAGAATGGACAGCTGCCAGGTTCTCAGGCTTTGCACACTGCATACAGCCACTGTTAGACTAACCAACCCCTAGCGAGTAAGCCAATCTGACATATTCTCTCTCTCTCTCCCTCTACCTCCCTCTCTCTCTCTCAGAACACTACCTAGCCTGGAACAATTCCCTAGAAAGGTATGAGCCAGGGATCCATGTCCACAGCACAAGCAGAGATCTTCCAGCAGGAAATGGAGAGAGTGTCTCACTTCCTGTCCTCCTGGAGACTTTGCAAAAGTAGGGCGCTTACCTGGCATGCATGAGGCCCTGGTTTCCACCTCAGCACTGCAAAAGATAGAGCAAAAGGTGTGCGTGTGTTCTTATGAGCAGAGGGTCAGTGAGCGTGTGCAGATGCCCTGTGCTGGTGGAGTGAGATGCTTCTAGAACACACTTAAGGAATCACCCCTTGGGGTTTGAGAAATGGCTCAGTGGTTAAGAGCACATATTATTTCTTGCAGAGGACCTGAGTTCAATTCCCAGCACCTACTTCAGGCAGCTCATAATTGCCTGGAACTCTAAGTTCAGGGAGCCTCCTTGGGCACAGACACAAATACATACATGTAAATAAATAATATTTAAAAATATCTTTTAAAAAGGCATGATACTCAATGAACTTAATTATGTCCTTAAAAAAGTAAAAAATAAAAATTAATGTTTGCTTGCCTGGCAGTGGTGGCACATGCCTTTAATTCCAGCACTCAGGAGGCAGAGACAAGTGGATCTCTGTGAGTTCGAGACCAGCTTGGTCTACAGAGTGAGTTCTAGAACAGCCAGAGTTGCAATAGAGAAACCCTGTCTCGAAAAAACAAACAAAAAAAAATTATGCTCGCTGGGTATTGTGGTCCACAACTTAAAAAAAAAGAAAAAAGAAAAGAAAAGAAAGAACTCACTCATTACCCACAAGGCATATTCCTTCCTCATTATGTTCCTCTTGGTGTTTGGGATTTTTGTTTGTTAGTTTGGCTGGATTTTTTTTTTCTTCAAGTTTGCTTTACATAGGTCTTTAGTAGATACAGGATTGGGTTTTGAGTCTGATTCATGATAGAAATGTAAGTTTTGTTTGTTTTGCTTTTTAAGACAAGGCCCCATATATCCCCGGCTGGCCTGGAACTCCTGATCCTCCTGCCTGCACCTTAAGCATGCTAGGATTACAGGTCTGTATATAATATAAATGTAATTGTAAAGGTATATTTATTCGTATATGTGTCTGGCTACACACACGCCACGACGCACATGTGCAAGTCAGAGGCAACTTTTGGAAGTCGGCTCTCTCCTTCCACCGTGTGGGCCCCGGGTATCGAACTCACTTCATCAGGCTTGGCAGCAAGCACATTCTCCTTCCTTTGCGCTCATCTGCAAGGTCCCCCGGGGCAAGTTCCCTCTCTCTTTCCTTTGTGCTGCCACCTGGGTGCTGGGAATCAAACCCGGTCCTCTGGAAGAGTAGCTGGTGCTCTTAACCACTGAGCCGTCTCTCCAGCTCCGGTGAATGATTACTTTAAGTTAATTGATGTGGGACCCATTTTAATTGAGCGGGACCATTTTCTGAGAATGGGATCTGGCTGTATCAAATGGGTTAGCCGAGCCGAGCCGAGCCCACATACACATTCATCCCTCAGTTTCCTGCCTGTGGGTGCCAGCTCCTTCAAGCTCCTGCTGGCTGGACTCCCTCTCTGATTGACTGTATCTTAAACTACCAGATGAAATAAGCCCTTTCTCCCTTAATTTGCTTTTATGTGGGCGCAGGCACAACACGCGTGTGTGTGTGTGGGGGGGGGGTATTTTATTGTAGCAACAGAAAAAGAAGCTAAGACACTTTCCTAACAGAGTCTGGGAAAATGCTCAGAGAATCACTGGATGAAAAGGCCTCGGCCCAGGAAAAGCCGCGAGAGCTAGCATTTGCCAGCTGCTGACCAGGGCTTGCTTGGAGCGGAATGTGTTTTTCTGGTTCTGTCTCCCAGCATGGGGCTGGGGAGCTGCCTTTGATGTGCAGGTGCTGTCAGCAGCTGTGGCAGGCACACAGCGCTGCTTGGCCGCTCTTCTCAGAGAGGAGGCGGGATGCCTGGAGGGCAGAGGCAGACTGCAGCTGCGAGCACACTCCTCCCTCTCCGTCACCTCTGTCTGCATAGGTGGGAACCCCTGCCAGGTACCTTGAACCCGAGTCTCTCCTGCAGGACTGCAGGTTTAGATGGCTTTGCTGCCTGTCATCTCCTCCCCACACCCCACCCTCCTCAGGACCTCTCACTACACGCCCCGGAGAGGGAGGTGCTGCCCTGGTGGAGTCTGTAGCCAACCAGGTGATGCAGGTCTACCTCCAATGGACAAAAGAGGGAGCAGGATTAAGTGTAACCCCAGAGAGAGGTGCCTCCCAGAAGACCAGCCTCGATGATGTCACCCTGCCCTCTGTCTTCAAAGCCCTTCTGCTGGCTGCCTCCTCTCTGAGGGCGAAAGATGGAATCTCGCCTGCTGCGGGGCCCTCATCTGGAAAGAAAACTAAAATAAAAAACCACCACCCAGGTCAAAGGACTAATTCTGTCCTACAGAACCCTACAAAATGCTGATCCACCCTGAGCCAGACCCCTGGAGGCACCTACGGATTTGATATGAACCTAGCATCAAAGTCCCCTTCTTGGTTCAAAAACCTACTGGTAGCCCAACCTTTGCAGGCACCACTCAACCCTCTGAGCCCAGTCTCTCCATCCAGAAAGTGAGGATGCATTTTCCCTGCTATAGTGGTTCACTCGTTTTAATTGTACATTTCTCCCAGCCATCTTAACTGAGGGTTCACCTAGTTATGCTCCATCTCAGTTGCTACCTCCCCTTGGACTTCAGCTTCCTGAGGATGGAGACCTAGCTTCCTCATTCCTCAGTAACCTGCACTGCTTAGCACAGGGCAGACAACAGAAAGCATTGTGAAAATAAGGAAAAAAGGCTCTTAACACAGGGCTTGCACACAGATGCACAGACGTGTGTGCACATGTACACACACATACAGAGACACACACACACACAGACACAGATACATACAGAGACACATACAGATACAGACACACACACATACACACAGAGACACAGGTACACACAAAGACACACACACACAGACACAAACACAGAGACAAACACAGAGACACACACATAAACACACACAGACACACTCAGACACAGACATACATACACAGATACACATACAGAGACACACACACAGACACAGATACATAGACACACACAGACACACAGACACACTCAGACACAGACATACATACACAGATACACACACACAGACACACAGATTCAGACACAAATACACACACACAGAAACACACAGAGACACAGATACATACAGAGACACACACACATACAGACACAGATACACACACAGATACAGACACACTCAGACACAGATACACATACACAGACACAAACACACAGAGACACACTCAGACACAGACATACATACACAGATACACACAGACACACAGATTCAGACACAAATACACACACACAGACACACACACAGAGACACAAATACACACAAATACACACACACAGACACACACAGAGACACAAATACACACACAGACACACGCACACAAACACACACACACACAGATACAGATACATACAGATACATACAGATACACACACACCGACACACTCAGACACAGACATACACAGACACACACACACATACGCACACACACACACAAACACACACAGGCAACTGTCAGTGTGGACAAGGAGAGTCTAATTTCTGATTGGAAACAAGTTTGAATTTTAAACCACCCAGTGGACCCTTGACCAGAAGGATCTTAAGGGCAGTTCCAGCATTCACCTTGCTCAGTGTGTCAGCGCACCCTGCTGTCTCCTATCAAGGACATGGTCCTGGGAGCCAAGGATCTTCCTCAGGGCTTTGGAACTCCTGCCTTCTGCTCTAGAGGGCTCAGAGAGAACAGAGCAAGAAATGGCTTACCCAGTCAGCAAGAAGAGGAGGCCATATTCATGCTTTAAAATTTAGAGTGTAAATCCTCAGGAAGAAAAAAACCCCATTTTCAGATAAACAACAACTTTTTATTTTATATTTTAAAGGATTCATTTCTTTTTGATTTTTATGTATTCATGTGTGTACCACATGCATGCAGGAACCCACAGAGGCCAGAGGGCATGAGATGCCATGGAACTGGAGTTACAGGCAGTTCCGAGCCAACTGATGTGGGTTCTAAACACCGGAGCTAGGCTCTCTGCAAGTGCATGAAGGTTCTTAACCGCTGAGCTTCCTCTCCAGCCCCAACAACAACTTGTGAAATAAAACAAATCCCAAATACTACTGGGACCGTAGTAAACCTTTAATCCCAGCACTGAGCAGGCGGAGCCGGGTGGTAAGGACCCGGGAGGCAGCGCCGGGACTCCACCAACAGCCAGAGCGCAGGCTCGCCACGCTGCCGGGCCCACGCGGCTCTAGAGAAAAGCTGTTCCCCAAAACGGCCCTCTGCAAATGTCATGACCCCTAAGTTATCAGACCACAGCAACCGCGGCCTCCTGGTCCTCGACGCGGACCAGAACGGCGCCACGAGGCCAGTGCGCATGCGCACGGCGCCCCGCCCCGCCCACGGTGCAGTGCGCATGCGTGTGTCCAGAGCGCGGGAGGCCTGGGAGCGGCTCGCTGTGCCCGCCATCATGGCGTTCCCGCCTATGGCGCCCGAGGCCGCGTTCTTCGACGTCGTGGATCGGCACAGGGCTTCTCTGCTGGCCGTGGCGAAGAGAGGCGCGGGGGAGCGCCCTGCCGGGGCCGCCCGCAGGGCCTCTAGGTACAGGGCTCCCCGAGGGAAGGCCAGGCGCCTCATGGCGGCCGGGGCGCGGGGCTGAGGTCGGCCCTCATCCTTCAGGCCCGAGATGGGCGCTCCCTGGTGCGCGCGCATCTAACCCTTATCCGATTTCCGAAAACCTGCTGACCACTTCCTCGACACACGGGCTGTTTTCTAGAACGTTCCAGAAGCGTCCCTCCAGCCTAGCTAGCCTAGTTCCTCGGCTTCTCGGCATCCTTTCTAGTCAGAGAGTGTGAGACTTGATTTGGCCTTATGTTTTATCATTTAAAAAAATTGTAGGAGCCGGGCAGTGGGCATGCACACCTTTAATCCCAGCGCTCCAGAGGCAGGTGGATCTCTGAGTTTGAGGCCAGCCTGGTCTACAGAGTGAGTTCCAGGACAGCCAGAGTTACAACAGAGAAACCCTGCCTCGAAAACAACAAATATATATACATATACGTATGTGTATATATACACACATACATGTATGTGTGTGTGTGTGTGTATATATATATATATATATATGAAATAAGCTTTGGGAATTTTTGGTGAGGGATGAGAAGAAAGAAAGAATTTGCACTCTGAACTAGTAGTGGTTTCTCAGAAATAGCAAGGATATCTCCACATTTTAAGCGATTTATAATATGACATTTTTCTTAACCTATAGGGAGCAAATGAACATATTTTAAGAGATTTGCTTGATATTGACTATGGAGACTCTCCTGCCATCCACAGTGGAATTAGCTACAGAAAATGTATTTCCATGACTCACAGTCTTCCCTGTTTTTCTGTTACTCACAGTCCGCATCTTAAACACATTCCTCTTATTTTTAAGCCTAAACCAGCCACCCAAAACCCCACAAGCAAATACATTTTGCAAAAGGATTTAGTTTGTGGGAGAATTCGGAAGAGCTGACGGAGATGGTGAGAATCGTTTGTGGACAGCAAAGAAGTGGGCTAACCTCATTATATCTTACGTTTGTTCTCGGTATTTTTCCCAAACTGTTCCAAGCTTTGAAAAAAATGAGTCATTAGTCTTTACTGTGATAGAAAATACTAAATGTTTTTAAAATTTATTTTCTGATCTTCTTTCAGTGAAAACGTTGACGATTGTTTGGATTGGTAAAACTCAACATTTGCCTGTCTTCTGTGTTTCCCTTGGTTTCCCTCCCTAGACAATACTATGCTAATGTTACTTAGGACAACATTTCTTTGAAGCTGATATTTTGTGAAATTAAGAGATCCCTGACAGAAAACTGGGTTCGGTCTCTATATTTTGTAGTAAAGTGGTATGATTTAAGGGGCCAAGTCAACCATTTAGTACAGAACTCAGAATTTATTCCTTTTCTGGTAGTGATATTTTTTTTCCCTTTTGAATCGCTAAAATTTAAAATTGGTTAATTTTTAAGGCGTGAGACCAATTAGGGCAATACGCTACAAGAAGTTTGTGTGTGTGTGAGAGAGAGAGAGAGAGAGTTTGTGTGTGTGTGTGAGAGAGAGAGTTGGTGTGTATGAGTTGTGTGTGTGTGAGTTCTGTGTGTGAGTTCTGTGTGTGTGTGAGTTGTGTGTGTGTGTGTGAATATGTGTGCATGAGCGTGTATGTTTTAATGTTTCTGCATTGCATTCTTAGGAAAGAAATTCAAAGCCAGTCTTACATCATCCCCAGTTAAAACATTTAACAGTAGTATTTCAAGCCAAGTCTGTATTGAAGTTCAGTGACACTGAAGTAAGTTAATGTGAGCAAATAAAAATTCATTTGTAAGTTATATTAGCTCATGATTAAAGTAAAAGGATTTTTGAGAGATGAATTTATGGGCAAATCTAATGTGTTTGTAAGTAACCATGGTAAGAACTTTGTATGAATACATTGTAAGGTCAGAATTTAGTAGAAGAGATGATTATTGACATGGATTTCCAGGCTTTAAAAGAAACAAACAGACAGAAGCAAGGCGTGGTAGCCCACACCTGAAATTCCAGCACGCAGGAGACCAAGGCAAGATTGTGGGTTTGAGGCCATGCTGGACTTCATGGTGAGTTCCAGGCTAGTCTCAGCTACCTTGTGAGACCTTGTCTTCAAAACCAAGACAAAACAAAACAACAAGAATCTAATGAAATAAAGAAGTTATGCTGGGCGGTGGTGGTGCGTGCTTTTAATCCTGGTTCTCAGGAGGCAGAGGTAGGTGGATCTCTGAGTTCAAGGCCAACCTGGGCTACAGAGCGAGTTCCAGGACAGCCAGGACTATACAATGAAACCCTATCATGGAAGACAAAAAGAAAAAAAAGAAGCAGTTGTCTGTGTATTGATTTTGGAAATATTTATAAGCTATAAATTGAATCACGATGTGTTTATTGTTTCAGTTCTGAGGTTCTTGCATCTATAGAAAATATTATCCAAGACATAGTTAAAAGCTTGGCAAGAAATGAAGTGCCTGCCTTCACAATAGACAACAGATCAAGCTGGAGAAACATAATGTGGGCATTTTGCAATTTTATTTCTACATTTTAAAAGTGTATGTGTGTGTGTATGCGCGCACATGCGCGTGTGTGCCCATGGAGGCCAGAAGAGGGTGTCAGACCCCTTGGAGCTGGAGAGACAGGGACTTGTGAGCCACCTGATATGAGGACTGGGAACTGAACCCCAGTCCTCTGTAAGAGCAGCAAGCACTCTTCACTGCCAGCTATCTCCAGTCCCGGAAGTCCTATTTTTATTTAAGATAGGGTCTCACTATAATTTCTCAACTGACTTGGAACTCACAATGTAGACCAGGCTGGTCTCAAATTCACAGAGATCTGCCTGCCTCTGTCTCCCTAGTACTAATATTAAAGGTGTGCACCACAATGCCTGGCCCTGCAGTTTATTTTAAAATGGAATATCTATGTTGAGACAGAATTATAGTCGCATATCATTCCTGTCATTCTTTTTTTCCCCTTTACCTGCCCCATAAAAATTAGCAGGTTTACAAAATCTGTGCCCCACAGGAGGGTTGTATAAACTGGGAGTCAGTGTGAATGATAAGGCGAAGACAAGGCTAGCAACAGGAACCTCACTGAGGGAGAGGAGGGTTCAAAGTCTGTTTACTCTTGCTCTAACAGCAGGCTCCACTTCTCAGCACTGGGGAGACACCCTGCTGGAAAGCAAGCCACTGCTCAGGCGGCTGCAGTCAGCACTGGGGCTGCCATCACTGTGGGAGCACCCTGAACACAGCACAGGGATAAGGCCCAGACTTTGCCTTCTGCAGACGCTTGGTCTGGCAGCTTTATTCAGGTTCTCCAGCTAAGTGATAAAGGTTTGGCCTTTCTAGCCTGTACAGCCTCCTCTGCCAAACAACAAATGATTTTGAGACTTTGTGAAAGTTACAGAAATAGAGGAACAGGGTGGAGAGGTCCTTTGTAAGTATTAAGTCAATATAATTAGCGAAAGCTGTGTACTTGGGCAGTGTTTTTTGAAAGATGGGTTTCATGTAGCTTCAAAGCAGCTGCCATGTGGCATGTTTGCCTGGTGCCTTCTGCCACCTTTAGGAGAGCCTGGGAGGTTCAGCTGAACAAACTGATATCAGCAGTTCACACAATGTCACTTTGTGGGTAAAGTGAAATAAAATATTTCAAAAATTATTATTACTTTGAGCCAGATTATTAGCTGAGAATGATTAAAATGCAAAATAGTTAAAGTATATGTAAGTATTTCATATACACTGTCTCCCCAATAAAGAACTACATGCACACTCCATACTGAAAGTTGTTTAGCATTCTTAAATCTTAGCTAGTAACTAGCTAAGTAAACGTAAACAACTAGTAAACCTCACCTAGTAACTACCTATGGTGATTTAAACCTTCGGGTGTCCCTCACCTCCAGTACACACATAAAGAAGAAATGTGGGAGATGGCTGAGTGGCTGACGTGCTTGCTGTATAAGTGGGAGCCGCTGTGTTAGTCTAACCAGCACCCACATAGAAAGCAGACTCTGACGTATGCCTGTGATCCCAGGGCTGGGGAGATGGAGACAGGTACATCCCCAGGGCTCATGGACCAGCCAGCCCATGGCAACTGGTGAATTCTGGGACAGTGAGACAGACTGTCTCATAAAACAAGATGGGTGGTATCTAACCTCTGGCCTCTGGCCTCTGTACATGTGTACAGGATATGCAGAAGGTCACACCACTGTTCAGGAATTCTCATTTTGTTCCTTTGTTTTGAACAAAATGACAGGTTTGAAGATTCTGTTGGCCTTCAAATGATACCTCAGTGTACCAAAAGAAAAATCAAAAGCGATTCACCAAAATCAATTAAAAATTTTGGTAAGTTAACCTTTCAAGGCATTGAGTAATCAAGAGTAAATGAGTTAGTTATCTCTGGAGCTCCACGGTTCCTAATTGAACGGCCTCACTTGTTCCTTAATAGGTAACTTGTTCTTAAATAAATTTCTAGAGCTGCCACTCACAGTAAGTGTGCTCTTCTGGGTCCATATTCCAGGGAAATTACGCTGCCTTGCTTTTACTTGGATTTTACTCAATTCTTTGGACAGT
Organism: Cricetomys ansorgei; assembly: GCA_026225945.1. NCBI lineage: Eukaryota > Metazoa > Chordata > Mammalia > Rodentia > Nesomyidae > Cricetomys > Cricetomys ansorgei. Next base: position 6,615,927 of record JAMJFZ010001249.1, read on the forward strand.
TGTTCTTGCCTAATCCTTCTTTTCTGGAAAGACAATTCCTAATGCATTACAGACAGACATGGGGACAGTTAAAATCTTTGATAACAGTATCTTTTAAATTAGTGAAAGAGAAGTAAATTGTTTCTTATGTCTTATTTTCCAGCTCTAATTCTGAAAATATTGTCCATGATTTATAAATTGATACAAAGCAACACCTATGCAACCAAGAGGTAAATAAATGATTCTGGCAAATTCATCTTCAAAAAAATGCAATGTGAGATTTAGTTGAATTAACTTTTTTAGTTTTAAATTTAATGTGTATGAGTGTTTTGCATGTGTGGGTGTCTGTGCACCATGTGCATGCCTGGTCTAAAGAGGCCAGAAGACAGTGTCAGTCACCCTGGAGCTGGAGTTAAAGATATTTGTGAGCTACCATGTAGATGCTGGGAATTAAACCCCAGTCCTCTGGAAGAGCAGCCAGTGCTCTTAACTACTGAGCCATCCCTGCATTCCCTATTAACTTTAAAAATATGGTTTGAAAAGTCGAGAAGCCTAGACCCCAGATAGTAAGACACTCTCCCTGTGTGCTGTGTTTCTTGCAGTAAATGTTCTCCACATCGTGCCCTATGCTTGTCACGATCTAAGAACACGGCCTATTCACAATGTCAACCTTACATTTCCATAGAGACATATACTACACTGACAGCCAGCTCTTTGGGAACCAGGCTGTGGTGGACAACATTATAGATGACATTTCCTGTATGCTGAAAGTGCCCAGGAGGAGCCTGCACGTGGTGAGACACTCTACGTACAAAACACTGCCACAAAACAAAATGATAGGCACCCTTAATCCCAGAGCAGAGGCGGAGGCGGGCAGGTCAGCCAGAGCCACCGTGAGATCTTGTCTGGGAAAGTGTCCTCTGCCCCTTTTCATGTCATTTGATACTATGCTTTCTCAACACTACCTTAATTTCCAATGTGTTCCTTTGATTGACCAAAACAGGGACCTTATCAAATATTTTTATTTCCTAAATTCCCTTAATGTTTTCTCCTTCATTTGAACCTAGATTCTCATCTAAGCGAAAACATAACTATCTTAGCAGGTAAGCATGCGGAGAGGCTTGGAGCAGCAAGTATATTAGTGGGAAGGATTCAGATGTGTTCTTCTTTTCCAGTTATCCACATCCAAGGGGCTGGTTGCTGGCAACCTGAGATACACGGAGGAGGACGGCACCCGAGTGCAATGTACCTGCAGCACCACGGTGAGCACCTCGGCTTCACCTGCTCAGTGCCGCGGGCCCTTCCATTCCCTGCTTTGTCGTGCACTTTAGAGAGAAGGTGAAGAGTACTGATTACTGTGGACATGAGCGTGATGCACACATGTGTGCCACAGCACTAGTGCACAGGTCAGAGGAACACCTTAGAAAATCGCTCCCTCCTTCTCGGGCTCACACTCAGACATCAGGCAGGCACTTTCACCCACTGAGCCATCTTGCTGGCCCCAGAGATTCAGTAAAACTGATGGGTGAACAGGTGTGCGCTCTATGGGGCTCTACAGCAAGCACACGGTTTTCAAATATGCTGACTGCCATGTTGAAATAAACACATTTTCTTGTAAACTGTGCTGTAATTTTCAAATAGCTTGTGGCTTGGCTATTTACATAATTTGTGCGGTTCTGGAAAGAACCTTTTCATCCCAAAGTCCTTGCTGACACGCTGTACGAGAGCCACAGCAAAGATGGTCTGATGCTCTCCTCTGGACAGGGCATAGCAACACTGCTGAGCCCTGCATCCGGACACTCTCCTCCATCGTGTCTGCTTAAACCACAGATGGGCAAGGCTCCCACAGCCTTCTCTGTCCAGGAAGCCAAGCGGGTTATGTGTCTGCTTTCCCAGGGGCTGCTCTGTTCCTCACTGAGCAACTGTTTCTAGATCACCCATCAAAGAAAAATGAAAGTGAGGAGCGCTGTGGGGATTTATGAAATTCAGCCACACTAAGTTTGTTAAACTTGTTTGTCTTTTTTACGTAGGCTACTGCCGTGCCATCTAACATTGAAGGAATCCGGAGTATCCTTCTGTGGCAAACTGTTTAGACTGGAATGTTCCTTCAGTGAGCTTTGCCTTCCTGTCGTGTAGCAGACGAGCGAGGCTCTGAGACAGATAGCCAGTGCCCTTAATAGGGCTCTCAGGAGCTCATGTGCCTTAGACAGGGTCTGTATACTTGAGCGAATATGGGTGTCAGAAGGTAAAGTGAAAACCTTTTCCCCAGAGCTGCCTTTAGTCAAGGCACACAGTGCCACAGTGTAGCGGGTGACTAAGCTCGGGTGCTATGCCTGCAGTTTCTCAGCCTTAGCGCCACAGATCTGATCACAGACGCGAAGTTTCTGTTAATTGTAGAAAAGGATGCAACTTTTCAACGGCTCCTGGATGACAGCTTCTGCAGCAGAATGTCCCCGTGCATCATGGTCACGGTAGGACACCTGCTTCACCTCACCACCGTGGTGCCTGGAAAGGGTTCCAACATCTGCGTGACATGTCCCTGTCTCACATAATGGGTTATCTAGCATCACAGCAGAAGTGTCCACGATGCTCATTTCAGCATCCTCAAACCCAACTCAGGTTCAGACAGGGCCTCTATGAGAGTCTCTGTGCTTAAATACCAGCAGTTTTCCAAAACAGGTTCTGTTCCCAATGCTCCACTGTGTCTCCCCACTCCCTCCTCCCTCCCATCCATGCTGCAGTGTGTCTCCCCGGGGTGTGGGAGCTAATAGAGCCTCTGCTTGCTGATCTTCACAGGGTTCTGTACCCCAGGTGATTGACGGTTAAGTCTAAAGAACTTGATCTTTTCACACACACGCACGCACCTACACATGCACGCGCACACACACACGCACATACACGCACACACTCGCGCACACACATACACACACACATGCACACACACGTGTGCAGGAACAGTGAAGGACAAGGGCAGTGCCCTGACACCAGTGGGACCACAGGACGGCTCCGTGGAAGGCAGTGTCTCAGCCGGCCACAGCCGGCCCAGAAATGCAGCAGGACGATGGCTGAAGCTGGCCTGCAGCTCAGGTCTCTGCAGCATGGAGCCGAGCTCAAGGTGTTAGCTGAGCCTCTGTCTACCAAGGGCCACTTCCTAGTCACTAAGAAGCTGTCTTCTCATTGAGTGTTGACATGGCAGGAGGAGGTCTTTCTGGGATTCCAGACATCCGGGCTTTCCTCCCATGAGGGGTCCCCCCCTCTGTGCTCTATCCCACGGCCCACTCCTGAGCCATCACATCGAGTGTAGGGTTCTGACAGGAACTGGGGAGGGGCAGAAGTACTGGTGTATCCTGTGGTATGGTGATGTGTAGTGGTTTCTTGAACCTGAGAAATCACAGGAACTGGCCACAGGGGGAAGGAAAGCTTGGGGTGCACACAGATGGGGCTGCAGAGTAAGAGAATGGACCAGGCTCCCCTCGGTGATCTCTCCCCGCCCTTCTTTACGTAACTGTAGAAAAGCTGCTCCCTGGAGAAGAAGCTGTTTACAGTGCTCTGCTTTGTTAGACTGACCTGGAGTACAGCCTTGACAGGCGGAGTTAGGCAGCTGGGAAAGCCTGGAGAGGCCTGGGCAGTCCCATGGCATCCTGACTCAGAGCAACTGATAGCTCACAGGAGGCTTTGCACTCTAGGGCTCATGCAGCAGCCTGTGGCCAGATGGCAGCCGTGAGTCAGGGAGGGTCTTGGGTTTGGGTTTACCCTGGAGAGAGGATGTAGGAGGATGATTGGGAAAGGGGGGGTGGCATTGAGGAGGATTAGGAGACTGCTGATGTTCGAAGCAAGTCTCATGGCTCTGGCCTGTGGCACCTTACTGTAGTGTCACCTCTGAGAGCCACAGGACAGACAGACACGAGCACTCAGTTCTTTATGGGAGAGGTTTCAAATATGATTTGGGGACACTTGGGGTGATGGCAGGAAATCCTAGTGGCATCGGCTTAGGTGAAAGAGCCAAGAGGCATTGTAGAAGATGAGGGAGGATTTGCAGGTGTCCAGCTGATCTTTCCCATGTCATGTGGGATCCAGTGGTTAAACCCGTGGACCTTACCTGCTGAGCTGTCTCACTGGCCTCCCTTCACCATTTCAAATAACAGTACAGTGAGCATCTTTAAGTATTTGGGGCCTTTATTATTTCTGTTCCTGGTGAAATGTTTCCTGGGGCTGGGGACCTCAGATACACACCTGAGCAGAGGTGTGAACACGCGTGGCCTCTTCTTCCTGTTGCACACTGCACACTTTCCTCACTGTCAGCACTAGACTCCCCCACCTGGAAGTCAAAATGAGGTCTCACTTGTGTTGATGAAAAATGGGCAGGAAGTGCCCAGTTCCTCTTCAGGGGTCGCAATGCCTGATCTGTCTGCTTTCAGGGAAAGGGCATTCCAGATCTGAACACAAGGCTCTTGGTGAAGAAGCTGTGGGACACGTTTCACATTCCTGTTTTCATACTGGTAGATGCCGATCCCCATGGTAATCGCTCCTGGACTCTTTGGGACAACACTCATGACTAAGTCATCCTTTGATTGTGTTCTTCTGCTCTTAGGACAATTGCAGCGCATACTATATGGGCCAGGGGATAGCTCAGTGGTATTGTACTTGCCTAGCATGCATGATGTCCTAGGTCCAATCTCCAACACGGTAATCAGTAAATAAATTAGTTAAAAGGACTATTAATACAATCAAACTAAAGGCTATAATCCTGGCAATGTTTAGCATGAAACTTAGAGCATAATTTTTTATTGGTAATGTCCGCAGAAATCAAATTTTCAGATGTTAGATGAAATTTGAGAGTGCAGGTTCCACGGCTGCGTTCGGAGTCTAACCTTAAAGCTCACTCTCAACAGGCATCGAGATAATGTGCATCTATAAGTACGGATCCCTGGTGAGTACAGAGAAATGCGTCTGCCCTTCTGCCGCCATACACACTCTACAGTCACCCGGGTGGTCTACTTACACTCCCTAGGAAGCCATGGCTCTAGAGTGTCCTGGGGGAAATGTTGCTCTCTGAGAGCCAGTCTGGGCTTCAGTGGTGTGAGCCTAGCTCCTTGCATGAACGGCACACCCACAGGTAATATAGAGACAGCTGTATGCAAGGGGCAAGGCTCTTGCTCGTTGTACTCCTAAAGAGCATCAGATAGACCTTCAATGTCACATGCAGCTTCCATTTTGACTTAGCCGCTGTGGCTCCCACAATGAGTCACACTGGGGCCCACAGTGACCAAGTCCAGCACCTCTTGAAAACCTGTAGAGCTATGAAACCTGGTTCCCTTCAAACCTGCTGAGCCTGCACCTCCAAATGAGCCTGGAGCCCACCCGAGTTTATAGCACAGGTGGCATATGAGGGGCGAGTTCAGTAAGGCGTGGTCCAGAGCATCTCACCCACTGCTGCTCCTGAGCAGAGCGCGCTCACTCGCCTGACACAGCTCTGCTCCTGTTTCAGTCCATGTCCTTTGAAGCCCACAGTCTCACTGTCCCAACTCTCCGATGGCTTGGTCTCCTCCCTTCTGATATTAAAAGGTAAGATGACTCACTGCAGAATCTATGCCGTGCCTGATGTCACTAGGAAAAGCACTTGCTGTATATAATTATGAATTAAATTTCTTGGGGTTTTTGTTATTTAAACAGTTAATGAAGGCTAGGCACAGTGGTGTATACCTTTAATCCCAGCACTTGGGAAACAGACACAGATGGGTCTCTCTGAGTTCGAGGCCAGCCTTGTCTACGAAGTAAGTCCAGGACAGCCAGGGCTACTACTTAAAGAGGCCCTGTCTCAAAACAAACAAACAACAACGAAACTTAATGAACTTAGTTAATTTCACTTTCAGCTAGCTTACAATTATTTTTATGATTATGGTTAAACCCTTGTGCATTTTTTTTTTTTTTTTGTATTTAAAACGATAATGGGTAGAGAGGACCGAGGCATACTTGTTGTAATCGAGTGCTCGGAACTGAGGTCGAGCTGCAGAATGAGATCAGAGTGAAACCCTGCCTCACAAACACAGTTAATAAGTGTGAGGTCTGGAGTGAAACTGCAGTCCTGATCTTGAACATTCTAACTTCATAAAGTGATGGAATCTTAGTATCAGAGTGGGGACTTCTAGCACTTGAAGCTAAGGGGCGTTTGAGGCAGGGCAGTCCTTGGTGGCTGGTGATTCTCCGCACACAGCCATGACCTTTCCCCAGAGACCCCAAGGTCCTCAAGTGCCTTTGTCGTCCGGCTTGTGCATACAGCAAAATGTGAGGACTTTTTTTGTGGCAATCAATGCATGTCTCTCCTGTGGCCTCATGGCAACAGCTCCTTCTCCTGACACTTACTCCCTCTGTGCCAGTCTGCTCATGCCGTCCCTCACAGCTGCCCTGCAGAGATGTAGGTGATAGGTAGATCAAGGGGTCCTCTGGTAACTGAACCTTTACCTGAATCTTTATGTCACCTTTGAGGATTCCCAGAGACTTGGTGGGTCAAAGTCGGCGTGTGTTTTTGAGGCTTCCCTTGCCTTCAATAGGTTCACTGATTTGTTCTCTCTGGAGAGTGAGCTACCTGGCCCTTACCATGGGGAAACACAGCCTTTCAAATACTTTGAAAAATGTGTATTTAAGTATGTGCAGGTACTGGGGGCTGGAGGGTGGGGGAGTGCGGGCGTGTGAGTGCAGATACTCACAGAGGCCTGAAGCCTGGGAACCCTGAAGCTGGACTCACAGGCAGTTGTGAGCTGTAATCAAACTTGTCTGCAAGAGCAGTACACACTTCTAACCACTGAGCCATCCCTCCAGCCCCTCAAGTACCCTCTTGCTGTTCTTTCCCTGGGAGAGGAACTTGAGTGCATGTGCGGGATTTCCTGAGGCAGTGGGCTGTCTTGGTTGTAGACATAACGTTCCTGAACATGGGCACCATGAAGTTACAGAGTGAGCGGGAAGGAACATTCCCTCGGAGTTTTGAATTCTTCCATTGACGGAAGCAATTTCAACCATGGTCATAATCCCTTGGAATGACCTCTTTACACAAGGCTGTTTGGACACAGATTTAGGACAAGGAGCCTGATGGCGTTTAAGGCAAAGGTCTTGGAGAAACTCCAGCTGTGTCTCACAAACCCTTCAGGTGCCTTCAGAGCTCTCCAGGTGGATACAGGATCGAAGGGGAAAGGCTGCAAGGACCAGCACTAGGCTCCCTTCAGTCAACCAGCCAGTAACTGCCACTGGCAAATGCTCCCAATTATGGAGACACTGAGGAAGGCTGAAATTAGAGCTGACCTGGAAACCTCCGACTTGTGATTTCAAAAGCAGATTACACTGTAAACCCAGATCTCTCTACTGCTCTTAGAGTTCAAACTAGATAAGGGTGGCATCCTGAGTAAGAAAATAATAGATACAAGTCCTTGATGCTGAGATTCAGTGTCAGGCAGCCACCTCTAAGTGGCTTCTAAGTGTCAGCCAGTGGCCACTGCTTCCAGATCTCAGGGCTGCAGGAGCAGAAAGCCTTGGCTAGTCCGTACTTGCTGGGCCCAGTGCACACCTGAGTGTACCTCAGTGTTGTCTGCGGTCATCTAGATGTTGAGGAGGAGGGAGAGGAAGAACAACACAAACCTCTACTTCATCACAGGGCCCCAGACACCAGGCTTAACGGGGAGCACTGGGCTGAATTTCTCTCTTGTTTTTCTTAGTTTGTTGATGTAGCATCATAAATACAGGCAAAATCAATGAGTTCCAGGGGCATCATGTTCTACTGATCGCTCTAATCCATTTTTTTTCCAGGTTAAATATTCCCAAGGATAGTTTGATCCCACTGACAAAGCATGACCAGATGAAACTGGACAGTATCCTGAGGAGGCCTTATATCACCTACCAGCCCTTCTGGAGAAAAGAGGTGTGGTGTGTTTTCATAAGACGAAAATGTGCTTTCTCCCTTTTCACTGAGGTAGTAGCTGTCACAAGACTGTCAGCACAGCCTTGAATTCCTGCTCCAGTTTTTACCCTGTTAATGATCTTAATTAGTGTACAAGATAGTGGGTTTTATTATGGAAACACACACACACAGATATATTAGGGCACCTGCTCAGCTTCTCCCCCTCCCTCCTTCAGGTCTCCCCTGCAGGCAGGTCGATTCCTTTCAGCACAGTCCGCCTTCTGCTTTCACACCGTGTGCTAACCCTAGAGTCCACATGTGATGCAGCATTTTGTCTTTCCCTTCTCCAGTACCTGCTCTTGTTCTCCCTCCGCCCTCCACTACAGCCCCTCCCCTACATAGTACCTCTCTTATGCTCATGTCCTACATGTATGTATTTAAGTCTAGCTCTGTACATGAAAGAAAGCATGCGCTATTTGTCCTTCTGAATCTGACTTATTTCCTTGAAGTTCTACGTAACCAACAACTGATACCAGTGTAGTTTGGCAATAATAGCCTGTTGAAATCACATCACATGAATAGCGCTGACGAGGAGCTCAGCAGGAGGGATGCAGCTGTCTTTCCTCCTTCACAGTCATGCCATTTTATCAGCAATGATAGCACAGTTTATGGGACTAAAAGAAACAAAGAAAAACCTTATAAAAGTCCCAGAACAAAAGCACTGTAGTTGTGAGGCCTGCACCTTACTCTCTGGTAGCCACTCTAGCAGGCCTGGGGACCAGCTAGCCTGTGGTTCCTCACAGATGCTGGTAACACTGTGATACCTTCTGACAGATGGAAATGATGGCAGACTCCAAGATGAAGGCAGAGATCCAAGCCTTGACCTTCCTGTCGTCAGACTATCTTTCCAGAGTGTACTTACCCAACAAGCTGAGGTTTGGAGGATGGATATAAAGTCACAGCCAGGGAACGTGTACTTACCAGAGCTTTCCATCAGCGTGTTTGAACTGCAAACACTGGATAAAAGAGTGTCTAGTCTTAATTCTGCAACGGTAAAGATAATTTTACATTAATACGTTTTGTCAAAGCACACTCCATAATTCTCTTTAGGTTTGATCTTCTGTATTCTGATTCTTATAAAATTCTTATTCTAGATTCTAGAGTGATTATAAAATAATTTAATTTTAGAATTTTATTAGAAAAACTGTTACATATCAATCATAAAAGTCTATAAAAAACATTTACTTCCTGCAGTGTAACTAATGTAGACATGAAGTGTCTCACTAGCAACAAAAATAGCATCTGAAATTTGAGGTTGCAAAGGAATGACACGGCATGTTTTTCTTGTGCTTTCTTTTGCCTCTTTTGCAAGGTAGGGACCTTGCCCTGTTACTGTACCTCTAAAACTAATAAAGTTTACTGTGAACAGGTGTCTGAGTTGGCATGTCCATGCCCTGCACTATTCATTGCCAAGGTGCTTCTCACCAGTAACACTGTACCTGAACCCGCCTCCAGCACAGCGTTGCCCACAGCCAGGCATCTGGATGGCTCTCTGTTCTCTGAGTGATGGCTACAATTTACTGCAATGAAGCTTCTCTTACAGTAGGCTGTGCTCTCGCTTCCTCTAGCTCTACCTTGGTTTTGTCGTAGGTAACCTAAAGGTAACCATAAATGGTCTTGGTGCATCCCTAAGGGAACAGAAGCTTCACCTGTCAACAAGCGTGCACGCTTCCAGAAGGATAGAAACGTTGCTTAGTTTATAAGGCTGAGCAGCAGCTGATGTAACAGCAATTCTGCAAGTGTATGTGGCACCACTGCGTACGTGTGACCCCACTTCATTCTCCCAGTGATAACTCTGTAGTTCACAGGTGAGGCTCTAAAGGTGTTACTTGTCCAAAGCCACAACAGCATTGGGAGACAATAATATCACTTACCTCAGTGGACAAATGACGGAATCTGCAGGGCATTCAGAGAAACAGAGAAGACAGCCCTTGTTCAGAATGAGGAATTCCAAGACAGCAACAGCGGAGAATTCAACAGAGCCCATGGCGCTGTCCCTGCCCAAGAGCTTTTGGTAACAATTAAATGAAGCAATATGAAGAGAAGATACCTAATACGTATCACATGGGAGAGATATTTTTCTCAGGACTTTACAAAAGCTGACTCATCTCATCCTGTAAGTTAAGTGCCTTTGTCACCCACTTTACAGATGAGAAAATGAAGGCACGAGGAGGTTTAATAACTAACTGTCCCATGTCCACAAACTAATAAGCAGTAGAGCCTGGAATTTTCCTCAGGAATCTGGAGACTGCTGTACAGGGGACATGAACTGTGCTTCCTGTGTGGCCTACATGGCCATGCTGGGGAAGGTATAAGCCACGTGCTAAATTAAGACCCCTGATATTGTCCATATGGTGTTAAGATGGCCCCTGAACACACAGGACACTGAAAAATTTGTTTTGAGAACACTTTAATATATTGTTGATTTGGCTTCCTTGTGAGACTTATCAAAAATTGCTTAAACTATTTGCAAATCAGAAGGTTTTCTTTAAATTTATATACAATGCCAACGTGCAATAATGTCACTGAATTTTGACAAGATAAAAAAGGAGAATATTAAAGTTATAAATAGATTTAACCCACAAATCATCTGGGTTAGGTTATATTGTCAAAAATGGGAGGGAAACAAGTCTACAGTAGTCATGAACATTTGGAAATAAACTTAAAAGTGGCTTGCAGATTCATTCAATCCAGCTAATTAAATTATCTAAAGTTTATGACTGGAAATTTTCTTAAAATAATTTCCTGTTATTTGGGAAATCAAAAGGAAGATGAGCCACACTGAAGTTGGCTTTGCTACCCACCTTTATTGGATGCAAATGAGAACCCAGTGCCAAAGCCTTGGGAGCCCTCTAGTTCCTAACTCTAAGACTGGCTTTCAGAGAGGGTTACTGCACAATAGCTCTTTCAACTGGCAGCTGGCAGCAGACATGCCCTCAAGGTCTCATCGTCTCCTGGACCCTTGTGGAAGAACACAGGACTGGAATCTGTTTATAATTAGAGTGAGTAGGAATGAGTACCACAAATGATGTTCAGAGACTCTTGGTTTTTCCTTAAGGGCTCATAATGACCCTCATTTTAAAAAAGCTGCTTGTAACATCCCATTTTCTGGGAAATTGAACTGTTGTTATTGGTGATGCTAAGTGATTTCAGACGTCATGATTTCATGCTGGGGAGTGTGGCAAGCAGTGCTCATTGTACAAAAACAGGGCAAACCCTCTAGGGTGTCCCTTGTGGCTTCTTTCCTGGTTGACTGTTGTTGTGGGCAGGTATTTGTCGAGTGCTGCTGGAGAGAACTGATGCTCTGAAAACCGTGCCCTTTATGAGCATCAACACCAACCCCGGGTGTTGCAGAAGGCAGCGTGAGCAGCACAGAATTCTGTCGCTAGGTGGACTGTCCCAATACACATCCCACAACTACAACCCCTAAGACAAGCTGTGTCTGCCCTCTGCTGGCGAAGGCTTGCTGGGCACTCAAATCCCTATACTTTTGATTTCCTTAAAATTATTTCCAAGTTACTTTTAAAAGTTTGTTTATTTTTTGCTTTTTGGACAAGGTTTCTCTGGGTATCCCTGGCTGCCCTGGAACTCTCTCTGTAGACCAGCCTAATCTCGAACTCAGAGATCCTCCTGCCTCTGCCTCCCTAGTGCTGGGATTAAAGGTGTGTCCACCACCAGCTTCCAAGTCACTTTGAAAAGGACTAGATGGAAAAGTGTGAGGCCCATAAAAAGAAGACATGGGAAGCCAGGAGGACCCCTGGCGAGTACTTCTGAGACCCTCGTGAGCTAACTTTTCCCAGGTTCCCCAACTCCCAAGAGGCCACACTTGGCTGCCAAATTACTTGCAAACCTCGAGCCAGCCTATGAGAACTTTCCAATAAAAATATCAAAATTAAACATCATTTAAACTGAAAAGAATAGCTGAAACTAAAATTATAAGCACATCCAATCCCTTGGAAGTGGACCATAAACTGCAACCCATCCTGAGCTTTCTCCTGAGACTTCACCACTATGGGTGATAGTCACAGCCAAAATTTCAGTATTTGGATTTTATGTAAGTTTTTACCCATACTGAGTACATAGGTGACCTCCCTGCAGCTTCTAGGTGTTGGGGTCCAGGATACCCAGACTATGAAAGCTTCAGCTTGACAAGGGTCCTGGGCATTCAGTGTCGGGAATTCCTTAACGGCCTTGCCCCTTTCTTGTCTTTACTGTACGGTGACATATGTTCTCTCATCAATAATAAGATCTGTATAAGCCAATAGTAATAGCAAAATCAATCCCTGAGCTGGCTACTGTGGAGCGGGCAGGCGAGAGCTGCGGGTGCTGGTGGCGAGCTTGGAGCGGGGCAGCGAGCTCGGCAAGAGAGAGAGAGAGAGAGAGAGAGAGAGAGAGGACCCCAAGGCTTTTATCGGAGTCCCGGGACCAGGGCCCGGGAACAGAGCTTTGTGCAGCTCTGATTGGTTCAGAGTTCCCAAATTCTGTGTCCCTTAACCTTGTTGGTCAGGTGTTCATGCCCCATGCCCTTGGACTAGCCCCTTGAGACCGGGTGGTGCCTGGTTTGTTGGGGAAGGAAGAATTCCTGCTGATAGGTGGTGGAGAGGGGGCAAATCTCCCCAGGTGAATTTGCCTGTACGTGACTGCTAGCACTCAGGAAACCCAGATATTCACCTGACTGCTAGCACTCAGGTGCATTCCTAGGTTTTATATTTCTTAAATCTTTGCAATAAACCTGGGTTGCTCTATTGCAATTTACTTCTGAATAGCATGGCTGTGTTTCATTCCAGCCCACAGTAGCCAGCTCAGGGATTGATTTTGCTATTACTATTGGCTTATACAGATCTTATTATTGACGAGAGAACATATGTCACCGTACAGTAAAGACAAGAAAGCGGCAAGGCCGTTAAGGAATTCCAGTTTCCGACAGTGAATGCCCAGGACCCTTGTCAAGCTGAAGCTTTCATAGTCTGGGTATCCTGGACCCCAACATCTAGGTGTGGGGAAAAGGAAATACTGCCTCTCTATGCAGCCAGACTTGAAGGTTCCCTTCGCTCACTGCCTCTGGGACGGGGAACAAGTTACCGCCTCTTCTCCATCTCACATGATGGGGTGACAATAACATAGCGATGACCCTACAGGACCACTGAGAGGGTGCAGTGGGATTATTCACATAAAATGCGCGTCTGCACGTATACTTCAGAGACAGTCACAGAGTCAGAGCTGCCGTGCCGGGCAGACCACGGCTGTTGGTGTGCTGGTGGACGTGCGACATCAGCGAATCCTTTACGTTCCCCTAAACAGCAGGGTCTTGGCTGTGTCGCAGAATTATCTGGGGAGATGTAAGAGAATAATTTCCAGAGTTCCACCCGAGGCCTACTAAATCAGTCTCTGAGTGCAGTCCAGGCATGGAGGGTTCCCAGTGATTCTCACAGCCTGGCTGGAATCTCGGTGGGTTCCTGGGTCCAAGCACCTCGGCTCAGAAGGTGGTAGATATGGGTTCTCGGGCCCGCCCTAGACCTGTTGGGTCTCCATTTCACAAAATCACATGAATATCAAGCTCTATGAGAAGGTCATGGAACAAGAAGACCCAGGACACATACAGCAGCCTCACAGTGCTAAGTAGCTGCTTGGAGACCAGCGGGCTTGGAGGACACCGGGAGCAGACCCATCTGTCATAGTTAGCAGCCTGTAGACAAAGGGCTGGAGGGGCTGGCTGTAAGAAATGTTAAGGTTGGGAGAAAAATGTCTGCACCTGACATGATCTCCCAAGTTGCCTGAGAGGTCGTTAATAACTTTTTGGAGCTGGCTCCATAGACTGCAAAACCCCATGTCTTAGGGTTACTATTGCTGTGGTGAAACACCATGACCAAAGCATCTTGGGGAGGAGAGGTTTGATTCTTGGCTTACACTTCCATATCACTATCATCAGAGGAAGTCAGGACAGACACTCAAAAGAGGCAGAAACCTGGATGCAGGAGCTGATGCAGAGACCATGGAGGGGTGCTGCTTACTGGCTGCTCTTCATGGCTTGCTCAGCCTGCTTTCTTACAGAACCCATGAGGACCAGCCCAAGAATGGCACCGCCCACAGCGGGCTAGCCCCTCCCCCATCGGTCATTAAGAAAATACCTTATAAGCTTGCCTACAGCTTGATCTTACTGAGTCTTTGTTTATATTTCTCTCATACAATACATCCCAACTGCAGTTCCCCCCCTCCACTCCTTTCAGTTCCCCCACAACCTCCCCTCTCCCCAGATCCACTCCTCCTTTCCCTTCAGAGAAGAGCAGGCCTTCCAGGATTATCAGCCGAACATGGCATAACAAGGTACACAAACCCTCATATGGAGGCTGGGAGAGGCAACCCAGTAGGAGGAAAGGGGTCCTGAGAGCAGACAAAGGAGCCGGAACCCCCCCACTCCCCCTGCCAGGGGTACTACAAGACACTAAGCTAAACAACCTTGACATATACGCAGAGGACCTAGTGCAGACCCATGCAGGCCGCATGACTGCCACGCCAGCGCCTGTGAGCCCCTATGAGCGCAGCTAGTTGATTCTGTGGGCCGTGTTCTCTTGGTGTCCTTGACCCCTCTGACTCCTAGAATCCTTTCTCCCCCTCTTCCATGGGGTTCCCCGAGCTCCACCTAAAGCTTGGCTGGGGGTCTCTGGATCTGCTCCCATCAACTGCAGGAGGAGGCCTCTTTCTGATGATGATTGAGCTAGGCATCAATCTATGAGTATAGCAGAATATCATTAGAAATTGTTTCTTTGGCTGGGCAGTGGTGGCGCACGCCTTTAATCCCAGCACTCGGGAGGCAGAGGCAGGTGGATCTCTGTGAGTTCAAGGCCAGCCTGGTCTACAGAGTGAGTTCCAGGAGAGTTACATCAAAGAAACTCTGTCTGGAAAAATAGAATAAAAAGAAAGGAATTATTTCATTGATTTTTTTTTTTTTTTAAATTGGCCAATGTTGTTTGATTCTACCCTTGGTCTCTGGGCTGTCCAGCCTCTGATTTCTGGCCCTGCAGGTAGTGTCAGTTTGGGCTCCCTCTTGTGGAATGGGCCTGCTGTTGGTTGGCCACTCCCACAAGCCCTGCATGGAGGCATTTTCTTGAGGTTCCTCCTCTTGGATGACTTTAGCTTGTGTCCAGTTGACATAAAACTATCCAGCACAGCCCATAAGACTCCTATACAGCACTCAAGGACAATGGCCCTAAAGGAAGATGCCCTGCTGTTTGTTACAGAAGTTAGTGTAAAGCCTCTTCGGCTACTGTCAGCCATCCTCATAGAGAGCATACTATACTTGCTTGTTGATGAATTGTTAGACAGACATCACAAAGGATGGGGAGACAGAGGAGTCCGGGTCACCTCTGCCTCACACATACTGTGTCTGGAGTGGTCCTGGGAGATCATAGTAACAGTCCCCTGTGAAATACAAACTAGAGGAGCCCACTACTTTGCACTTAACTCTTGCACAGGACCCAACAAGAACAGACAAGACAACAAACCAAACTGTAGTTGCCCATGTTAAAATTCCATGTAACCAAAATGAAACTTATTTGACTTTTCAGGAAAAAAATAAAAGGTAAATAAGTAATCACAAAGTCTCCTAGACAGGCCAGTTTCAGCTGTGTTACACTGAAGTCCCTTAAAACAGGCAATTTGATGTTAGTTTTTACTCTGTTGTTCTGTGACCTTGTTCCCACTTTAAATTTTTAAAAATTGTTTTGGAGACAAGAGCCTTACTATGTAGCTCTGACTGGCCTGGAACTTACAGAGATCTGCCTGCCCCTTCCTCTATCTCCTGAGTGCGGGGATTGAAGTCCTGCCAGCCTTTGTCCAACAAGAAAAGTCATTTTTTAACAACCAATCACATTTTATTCTTCCTCATTGACACTCAGCTTTTCTGTCTCTAAAATTACCTTTCCCTGTTTGGTTCATTGGAACCCTTATCCTGGAGTCTAGCTAATTGTGTCATCATTTTGCCTGACACCCCTAACATTCTATATGTAATGTTCCACAGATCGTCTTTTTTTTTTTTTTTTTTTTTGCTGGTGTTTCAGGCCAGCTTAATATAGACCAGTCCATGGGGCTCAGTAGGCAAGAGCACTTGTTGCTCTTGAAGAGGGCCTTGGTTCGGTTCCCAGCGCCCACGTGATGGCTCAACTGTAACTCCAGTTCCGGCGGATCCTTCACCCTCTTCTGGCCTCCGCAAGCGTGTGGTACATATACATACATGCAGACAAGACGTCCGTGCACAGAAATAAATCTTAAACAGCCCAGGGAGTAGACCTCATTCTCCTCATCGAGCCGCTTGGGATACCCCAGTGGGCAAGCAGGCAGGCAACCTCTCAGAGGGTGGTCTTGGGCATGAGTTGGTGAACTCTATTTTATGTATATGGGTATTTCGCCTGCCTGCACGGCTGTGCACCACGCGCACGCAGTGCCCTCAGAGGCCAGAAGAGGGAGTCGGTTGTCCTGGAATTGGAGTTGCTGGACTGGAGTTGCTTCTCTTGGAATTGTGAGCCAGCTTGTGGGTGCTGGGAATCGAACCTGGGTCCCATGCAAGGGGCCACTGCTCTTGACCGCTGAGCCATCTCCAGCCCCACGATCATCTTCAGACGTTTAAACAACAATACATACGATGATACACAAGCGAAAACAACTCCCTTTCTCAACTGGTCGCCTGGCAATGCGGAGGCCAACTTCCCACCGACCCACAAACTGCTGGCATAGGGACCGCCTCCCGACCTCGGTAGGGCTCTTGCGCATGTGCGCCCGCCGAGAGCCCGGAGGAAAGTCTTCCCCTGACGCCTTCCGGGTAGTCCCGGAAGTGGCTTGTTGCGCGTGCGCGGTGCTTCTGTGGCAACGGGGCTGTTAACATCGGCTTGAGGCACCTCGGGGCTCTGTGGTCCCCCGGCCGCGCCACCTCCGCCCCGCGCCAGAGCAGGTTCGTGGCCCCGGGCCCTGCCGCGTGCGCGACCCCAAGGCGGCCCCGGCCCCGGCCCGCCGGCCGCGCTCCCTCGGGAAGCCCGGGCCCGCGTGCGTCTCGGCCCGGGTGGAGAGACTGAGGCCGGGCAGACTGCGCCCCGGTCCGCGCGCCGCCCGGGCCTCGGGGGTGGGGAGACGGTGCGGGAGACGGCGGGTGTGCCCGCGGCCTGCGGGGACGGGAGGGGCGCGGCCGGCCCGGAGTTCAAGACCGGCCTGGGCTAACAGCGCGTCGTGCCCCCTCACCCCCAGCCTGGCTGCATGAGGCCTTGTTTCAAAAAGCCCAACAGAACACCCCTCAGAGGTGTGTGGGCTGGAGAGCCGGCTCCGCTTTCCTTCGGGTCGGGCAGCCCGCAGCCGCCTGTGAACTCCAGCCGCAGGGGCTCTGAGGGCGCGAAACTGCTCACATTCCCAGGGCAGCCGTGCAGAGCCCTGGCCTTTGCCGGCGGGTGCGATCAGGAAACCCGCGTGTCTGAGCATCTCTACGTGTACGGGCAGGCTCCTAGTCGCCACCACAGTCATCTCGCTAGTTCTTCTGAGATGGGAGTGTGCCCCTAACTGTGGCTCTGACCTGTCAGGCCTATTACGAAGCCAGCAGACCGCAAATGCATCTCCAACATCCCCTGCAGTTCCCCCTTCTGGGTGGTTTTAAGGAATCGACCCTCATTAGCAAGTGGGTCGCTCTGGTATTAGCCTCCCTTTGGAGAGCTGGCTGACTTGGTAGACTTCCAGGTGCAGAAATTTGCTAATTGGTAACCGTTCCAAGTGTGACTTGAGTATATGTGCGTCTTGGGAAGTTACAGTGCAGTTGTTTATCGCATTCAGCACATGCTAGACCATGGATATCTTTTTCTTTTCCTTAAACAAGATTTCTTGTTGACTAGGCTGGCCTCGAGGTTGCTGTGTAGTCAGTCAGGAATGGCCTGATCCTCCCGTCGCTACCCGAGTGCTGACCCTAAACTATTTCTGCGTTATTTGTGTGCTATTATGTGTATAGGCGTGCATGCCACTTACAACTTTGAGGAGCCAGTTCTCTCCTACCTTTCCATTGATTCTGGGAGTCAAACTCAGGTTTCCAGGCATGGCCACTTGGTATCTTCCTGCCCTGAGCCATCTGCCCTGGCCACTTCTGCATAACTTAGTGTGAATCGCAGAGCAGCCCTGGAGAGTGTGACCTGGTCTCTGCACAGCAGGAAATCTAGGCATGGCGAGTGATGGGGGGCGGGGGTAAGGGGGAAGCCCAGTGTGAGGATTCTTGCCCACTCCACATCCGCACTGGTCATACCAGGCCTTTTAGTTCTCTGGGCCGAAGTCTTAGGCGAAACTGTGGGACTCCTGCCAGGTCTAGTGGTTCTTTCTAGGCAACTTCATTCAGAATTAACCTACACTAGGGTACAGAGGAGGAAAGGGATCTCCCAGGTGGGAACCCTGAGGGCAGGAGGCCCTTCTGTCTACTTCTGGGTGCCTGGCGTGCAGTTCTGTATCTGGAGAGTGAATACCTCCTCCCTAGCTGCTGACTGAGGTGCTGTAGGGTGTTTGTTCCTTAGTGCCAGGAAGGGCGTTATTCCAGTAGAACAGAGCAAGCCAGGTGTGGAACATGGGAAATTTTCTCTTAATAGTTTCCAGAGGCTAAAAAATGCTCTAAATTTTCTCTGTTTGTTTGTTTTTTGACAGGATCTATGTAGCCCTGCTTGCCTGGAACTCAACATGTAGACCAGGCTGGCCTCATACTCACAGAGACCCACAAGCTTCTGCCTGAGTGTTGGGATTATACTGTGCTAGGAAGAAGGGCTCCTTTTTATAAGACGTTCTGCTTGTTACATGTTTAACATGTCGCATGTTTTCTTCTGAAGACCAAAGCCTGGCTTAGCATCAAGAACATTCGTCTCTCTGTGGTGTATTCTGTATCACCTAACAAGAACCTGTCCCTAACAACTTCCACTTCCTGCTTTACAGCCGACATGAGTCTGTTTGGATCAAGCTCCGCGTTTGGGACTGGTGGGACCAGCATGTTTGGGAGCACAACCACAGATAATCACAACCCAATGAAGGTACCACCTGGACTCACGGGGCCTACAAACAGTCAAGCCAGGTGTCCTGTACTACCGACAGCTGGAGGGGCAGAAAGCCTAGGAGCCCCTGTGGGGTGAAAAGCAGGGTGGGGTGGGGTCAGGGTTGCTGGCTGGCTTCCAGTCTCCTGTGGGATAAAGCTGAGAAGCAGTGGA
This sequence comes from Cricetomys ansorgei, assembly GCA_026225945.1. Lineage (NCBI taxonomy): Eukaryota > Metazoa > Chordata > Mammalia > Rodentia > Nesomyidae > Cricetomys > Cricetomys ansorgei. The sequence continues at coordinate 6,635,061 of JAMJFZ010001249.1, forward strand.
GCACAAGCTCCTCAGCAGAACTAGTTCTGTCCTCACCTCCAGCTCACCACAACTGCTGCTTCCCGGGGCCAGCTGAGAATGGCAGACATTGGCCTGAACCAGAGCATAATGTAGTGTGGATCTCAGAGCAGTCCTGGAGAATGTGCACTGTTCTCTGTTTGCATGGCAGGAGAGTGAGGACTAGGTGGGGGCAGGGGTGGGAGGTGGGGGCAGGGTGGAGTGGGGCGACTGGGCAAACACTTGGAGTAGGTGGTCACCTTCTGCAGATGCTGCCTTTGTGCCTTTCATTAGGACAGTTCTAAGCCAGCAGCTCTTGTGTTTTCTCTGACCTGTTTAGTACTCCTGTGTCTGATCAGAGTAAGGAAAGGTCAGATCCAGTTAGCTCTCAAGGCAAGGGAGAGACGAGCTTGAGGTGTTTTGGTGATCAGTGAGAAAGAAAGCTAGCTTCATGGTGATGATATGTGCATTTCAACCCTGACCTTTCCTCCCCAGGATATCGAAGTAACATCGTCTCCTGATGATAGCATCGGCTGTCTGTCTTTCAGCCCACCAACCTTACCAGGGAACTTCCTAATTGCAGGGTCTTGGGCTAATGATGTAAGTGCTTCTCAGGCGGCTGTCAGTAGGCAAGGCCAGCTTCCCCTTCAGTTCCATTCTGTGAGTGAGTTGGGGCTAAGGCTTATGTGTGGCCCTTTGTAGACACAATATAGACACTGTGTCCTCTTCTGAATGGCAGCATCGGAGCTGGGCACTGCCCAAGGCTCCCTGTTCCCACTCAGCTGTGCTGTTTATACTGTTTTTTAAAGAACCTTTCTTGGCATCTAGAAAATGTTCTTCAGGTGAATGTTTAACTTCTTAGACTTTAAATGGCAGGGCAGATTCTCCATAGACTGTTAATTAGCCATTTTGTACACTAGGCTCAGTCAGTGCAGAAGGGAAGTGTGAGACCTCTGATGGGAACTGGCACGGGTGTCAGGAGGAGGCTCCACTCAGCCAGGCAGATCCAGAGCATTCTGCTGCGTTCACCATCAGAAAGAAAACTGTGTGGTAGACTCTTTCTATCAAATTAGCAAAAACAAGCAGCTTTGATGAGTCACAGCATGCGGGGCAGACTGGAGCCTTCCAGTCCTGCTGGTGGCAGGCCTCGCAATAGCTCTTCGGAAGTCTTTCTGTTTAAGCCCTCTGCATCTAGAACTCGAGGGAGACACCTGATGCTGCCCTTCATGTCCCCAGAGTTAGAGACTGTGCTCAGCGGATGTGTGTGAAACCAGGACACAGATCTGCACAGCTAGGCTTGGTGCCCTCAGGACCAGGGCTGCAGCTCTAGAGGCACACGCCCCTGGGGTGTGAGAAGCCCTGCGTTCCATTCCCAGTCCCCAGAAAACCAGGCTTTGGGGCCAGTCTTAGCTGCTGCCTGACACTGTGTGGGACACCAGACTCGGCTGCATAGGCAGCTCTGTCCCCAGAGTGTTTTGGGAAAGATCTGAACCGGCCTGCATGAGGCTTTGGGGAAAGCGGGAGGAAGGGCGTGAGGGTTGAACAGGCTTGTTTTTTCACTCATTTGACTTGCTGCTTTAAAGTGTTAGAAGATAACAGGTGGCGGACACCTGTTATCCCAGCCCCTGAAAGATGGAGCAGGAAGATGACAAGTTCAGGGTCATCCTCAGCTTCATAGTGAGTTCAAAGCCAGGCTGGGCCATGTGAGGCCCTGTCTCAAAAAGTAAATAGACCAAGCTAGAAATACCTCAGAGATAGCTGGGCAGTGCAGACGAGGAAAGCTGCAGCTATGGAAGCAAAGAGTTCAACCACTGGTTCCTCTTGGGTTTTGGGTTTGTTTTGTGTACATTGAAGAAAAACAGTGCACACAGAACTTAACTATTTCTCTCTGGTAGATTTAGGTGGAATTTATTTTCTTGTTGTAGTTATAAAATCTGCAGAATACACAACTTTAACAAGAAAATGACACAGGAAGCATTATAGAAGAAAGCTGAATTCCCCCTTCAGGCCTGAGTGATGATGGCCGAGCAGCTGAGCTGTAGTGTTCGGAGTGCGCGGAACGGTTCACGCATTTCAGTGGCTCAGCAGTAGAAAACCTGCTGCTTGCCTGTATAGCACACTTGGTCAGACAATTGGACTGATAGGAGAAGTCCACAGTAAACTGTGCTCCTTAGTTGCTAGCTGTGTGCATATCACCTTGCTCTCACAATCCGTCCTGTTCTCACAGGTCCGCTGCTGGGAAGTACAGGACAGCGGGCAGACCATCCCAAAGGCCCAGCAGATGCACACCGGTCCCGTGCTTGACGTCTGCTGGAGTGACGTATGTCTTGTTTCCATTTTTGGGTTTTTTTTTTGTTGTTTTTTGGGGAGTTTTTTTTTTTTTTTTGGTCTTTTTGTTTTTTGAGACAGGGTCTGTCTTAGTTTCTTCTGTTGTGTGACAAAGCACCATGGCCAAAGCAACTTACAGAAGAAAGTGTAAACTGGGCTTACGGTTTCAGAGAGAGTCCATGATGGCAGAGTAAAGGCATGGTGGCAGGAGCGGCTGAGAGCTCACGTCTTGATCTGCAGTAGGCAGAGGGAGATGCTGGGAGTGCTCCAGTGTTGGAACCTCAGGAGCCGTAGAGGCCATCCTCTCTCAAACCACCATAGCCTCTCTGCAGGCGCTCCTTGCCCAGGACTCACAGAGTTCTCGGTTCCTCGACTGAGCTCCTAATATCTCGACGAAGATTACGTCTCCTGTAACAGAACGCGTGGGCCAGAGTTTTGGTTTCCAGAGCTTTGGAATGTGGTGGGCAGTTGAGTTGTGGTAGATCTCAGGTGGAGCCTGTCGGGATTCCAGATTAAGGCTTTATCCCCGCACCCCGAATGACTTCAGTGGGGATTTCTTTTGCTTCGCTTTTCCTGTTGTGGCTAGAAGAGGGGGTCTTTCCCCTTTCCGGGCTTATGTACACTAGGTAAGACGTCTGTGACGTCTGAAAGCTCTTTGGAATGTTCTAAGGCTTTTCTTTTCCTTACTGTTGTTTTGTTTTTCGAGACAGGGTTTCTCTGTGTAGACTAGGATGGCCTCAAATTCAGAGACCTCCTTGCCTCTGCCTCTGAGTGCTTGTCTTTTTAAATATTGACGTGTGTTATGGTTTGAAACTGAAGTGACCTTCACAGGTTCTTAGTTTTGTTTCCTATGAGTATGAGTGTTTTGCCTGCGTGTGTGTCTGCAGTGTTTTTGAAGGTTTTTAGATATCGAATGTGAACTACAGAGGCAGGGCTAGGTACCTGTAGTACCTGAGAATACCCTGAGATGTGACAGGTGAGGGTCCCAGGTGTTGTGCCTCCATTGCTGAGAACCTCTGAGGTTAAAGAAATCCTCTGCTAAAATGTTTTGGTCAGGTTTTGTGTGCCCGTGAAGAGGACTTGATTATGCCATTTCTTGAAGCCTTTCGTGTCTCTGGATGTGCAGTGAGCTTAAGTTGGTTTTGGTTTTTTTGTCAGTTTTTATAATGTATTTGTGAGTGAGGTGTGTGTTGTGTGTGGTAGTGGGGTAGTGTCTTCCTCTGTTCTCTCCCCTAATCACGTGGGTCCTGGTGCAGGGTTGGTAGTGACCTTTACCCACTGAGCACTTCACCAGCTGACACTTGGTTTTCATTCTGTAGCTTTCAAAGCCACTTGCTTTCTTAGAGATCCTGTTTCTACGTGTGCTGTCTGTAATCAGTTTCTAGCTATACGTGTGTATTGCTTATGAGACTAGGCTGTGGTGTGCTGGTTCTTAAACAATGGAAAGCAGACGATTAACACAGCTTTTGGGTGTCATGGAGTCTTACTTTTGCTCAGCAAGCAGACTGTCTCTGTGTTTTAGGATGGGAGCAAAGTGTTCACAGCGTCGTGTGATAAGACAGCCAAGATGTGGGACCTGAACAGCAACCAGGCCATTCAGATAGCACAGGTGAGCAGGCTTTGTGGGTGGGCTGATAGATAGCACTAAACAGTACAGGACAAGAGTAGGGGTCTTTGACGCATTTGGCATTCCAGCACCTGTGTGTGACTTGCCTCTGTCAACTGCATGTGTTCACTTGTCGTTCAGCAAGTGTTGGTTGGGTGCTTGCTATGTGCCAGGCAGTGTCGTCAGAGTTAGAAGGGTACCCATGTGTCCATAGAACATTTATCACCCGAGGGCAGCAGGCTGGTTCTCAGCGTGAGGACCACTAACAGCACTGAAGATGCCACCAGAGCCCACTCTAGCTGAAGGATGGGGAAGGCCCTCACATGGTTTTTGCAACACCTGGACTGAAAGCATCTCCCTACCTCCTAATTGATGCATCCTAGTAACCAAAGAGCAGCACTAATCATGTTCCCCATTAGCTGATTCTAAATGGTTCCCTGGGGAGTGCCTGCTGTCTCCACAAATTATGAATGAAGGGTGAGCTTGTGTTAGAACAGAACATAGATGCAAGTCCTTGGGTCATGGGAAAGCAGTAAAATGCCCTTTGATTTTGTTGTTATTGTTGAATATAAGCCAGTATTTGATTGAGTTAGCCCTTTGAGTTTCCAGAACTAGAGCTATTGTGCTGATTGTTCAAGTGTCTCCCTGGTTTTTATCTTGCCGAAAGCATGATGCTCCTGTTAAGACCATACATTGGATCAAAGCCCCAAACTACAGCTGCGTGATGACCGGGAGCTGGGATAAGACTCTGAAGGTATGTGTGGTTGAGGATTGTACACCAGGAGCCAGACATCAGTCCACGCAGACGTTAGCTCTCAGTAGTCTCTCACTGCTGCTCCTCTTTGCTTTCAGTTTTGGGATACCCGGTCGTCAAATCCTATGATGGTCTTGCCACTCCCTGAACGCTGTTACTGTGCAGATGTGGTAAGGAATCTCAGTTCTTTTCAAAAAGAGTAAGCACGGCTCTCGTCATGGCTTCCTGCGGTTTGTAGGTGGTCTAAATTCTTCAACTTTTAACTCTAGCCATGCAAGATGTTTGGGGCTGCATTTGTCCTAAAAGTACCGAGTGCTGAGTTTGGGGCTGGAGATGAAAGGACTGGACTTTTGTTCGCTTGTTTGGGCATGTGCCACAGCTACCTGTCCTCCTTCGTGTGGGGAGACAGCATGGTGTGGAAGAATGCAGAGAGGTCTGTGTGTGGTTCTGATCCCTGGGACTGCCTCTGAGTGCAATGGAAAGAGAAGTGCCCTCTCCATGTCTTGACTTGAGTCGTAAGGTTTTGTAGCAGTTGCCCCAGTAATTCCCCAGTGAGGAGATCCATCCTCAGAGGAGTGCCTGCTGGGGGCTGATGCTCACAAACTGTGCATGTGTGCGTGTAATCCCAGCTCTTGGGGCAGAGGCAGGACACATGGTAAGACTGTCTAAAAAAAAAGAAAGAAAAAAGCACACCTGGTACTCAAGACAGGAAGAAAACACACTGAAACACAGGCCGTTGTCATTTGAAGTGACGGAGGTAACTGTCTATTCTCATTGGTGCCTCAGAGGTCCCAGTGTATAGTTTAAAAACTCTGAAGGACATTGTAACAAAGTCCTGGAACTGCAGTCTCAGGACGTGCCAATAAGAGGATCCGGGTTCAAGAGACCGACCTAGGCAGTGTAGCCAACCCACCCAGAGTAAAATGTCTTAAATATGTGTGTGATCTGCTTACAGGTCTGTAAACACTAGACTGTTGTGACTAATGTTGACTGAACACTCTGGTGTGAAAGCTTCATCTTCGTGTCAGGCATGTGTTTTTCCCTCTGTTCCCTAGATATACCCCATGGCTGTGGTGGCCACTGCAGAGAGAGGCCTGATCGTCTATCAGCTAGAGAATCAGCCTTCCGAGTTCCGGAGGATAGAGTCTCCACTGAAACACCAGGTGGGTCAGCCCATCGGGAAGCACACGTTTAGTGCCTGCCTCACGTAAGATGGCGCTCGTGTGGTGCACAGGCATAGTACAAGGTGCCTGTTCGAAGAGCTTGTTCAGAGGGGATGAATTTAAGGAAGCAAACACAGTTTTACATAAGCACTAACCATCCATAGCTGAGCCAGACTTCCGTTTCCCAGCCACCACCACCCCCACACACACACACACCTGCGAGGTTGAGTGCCGGCCCACAGGTGGATAGTTCTGTGCTCCAGCCCTGCCTTCACTCTTCCAGCTTGCAGGCTTTTCCTCTAGCTCAGTCCTCCACTGGCCGAGGGACTTCCTCCTCGCTGCTCTGGCCCTGCTCTAGCCCATGTCTCAGCAAATGGGATCAGTTCCTGCTCAGAACGGGAGAGGGTTGACTCGGCCTTGCCTTCTTCCTGCTGGATCTGTCTGCACCTACAGTGTCCCCTGTAGGTGCTGGCCAGGCTCTCTGGGGGCTGGTCCCACGGGGAGCCCTCTTGCCGTGTGGTCTTTGCAGGGACTCGACACGGTCCATCACTGCAACTTCTCTCTAGCACCTCACTGATGTGTGCCCTGGTCGGGTTCATCCTGGGAAGCACTGGCTGTCTGTGCCTATTCCAGAACCATCCATGATGCTTTTCTCTTCACAGTTCAGTCTCGCTCCCCACACCTCCCACCCTTCTCCCTTTCTCCACTAAGCCCTGTTTGGTTCACGGCTTCACTGAAAATGTTCGGCTTAAGTCCCTGTGGCATCACCATCAGGCACAGTCGCATCCAGAGCACCTTACCCCTGCTGATCCTCATCTCTAGCCGAGTTCCCTTTGCTTGGAGGGCTGTGCAAGTAGAGGCAGCTGCAGTTGTGCACGGGTGGCTCCTGGGGCCCTGGAGCTAGAGGAAGGTTAGAGTAGCACTTGCTGGGGACACCAAAATACCTTCGTATTTGACTCATGGTTTTGGTTCTTCTAAAACCTAAAAATAGGGTAACGTTTATGTTCACTTTAACTAGTCCTCGCTTACACGGTGATGATGACCCTTTCCTTTTGTTTTAACCACAGCATCGGTGCGTGGCTATTTTTAAAGACAAGCAGAACAAGCCGACGGGTTTTGCTCTGGGGAGTATTGAGGGGAGAGTTGCCATTCACTACATCAACCCCCCCAACCCGTAAGTGACACTCACTGCCTGTGGTGCTCTTTCCAGCTGGCTCTGAAAGGAAACTGAGACGCCCTTTGCTTTTCAGGGCCAAAGATAACTTCACCTTCAAATGCCACCGATCCAACGGCACCAACACTTCGGCTCCTCAAGACATCTATGCAGTGAGTCCAGCAGCAGGGCCAGGCTGTGAACTTGCTCTCCAAGCACACGGGGACAGGAGTCATAGGAGAGCCTGTGTTTGTGTTTGCAGGCTTCAGTGTCCTTTCCAAACCAGTTGACTGCCTGTGTTCTGGGTGTCTTCCACTGCTAGCTTGTGACTCACGGGGGCATTTGCATTTTCTGCCTGTGGCTGTCACAGACAATTTCCACACATCGTGATGGTCAAGAAATTTGTTTGTAAAAGAAATCCCACAGGTTTTCCAGTGGGTGTGCCCGTGAATTCCTGTCTAGGGAGCTCCTGAGGCAGTTTAGTTCTGGGTGCCAGTTGCCTCAGCCAGCATGGCTGGAAAGTGTAACTCGACCGTGTGTTTCCTGATTTTAGCAGGGAGCTCCATGGGCAGATACCTGCTGCTTCTCACGCATATTAACCTTTTCAGGTGAATGGGATTGCCTTCCATCCTGTCCATGGCACCCTTGCCACCGTGGGGTCTGATGGGAGGTTCAGCTTCTGGGACAAAGACGCCAGGACAAAGCTGAAGACTTCTGAACAGTTAGATCAGCCCATAGCAGCTTGCTGCTTCAATCACAACGGAAACATATTTGCCTATGCTTCCAGCTATGACTGGTCCAAGGTGAGAACTTCCAAGCCAGCTCTGGGCCTTTCCTCTTAGGCTCTGGGACCAAAGGCCTGAGTTTGAGGACTTGTGCGCCCTTAGCCAGGCCATTGCCACCTCCCTGTAAGGGACACTAAGAAGGGCCCAACTCTCAGGGGTGGGGTTTTCTACCCTCTGATGCAGCTGCATCTCCTCTCTCCGTGGCCTGTGATGGGCTGCCCGGCCCTCACTCCCTGAGTCACCTCACCTGTTTGGCCATGGTGCTCTACCCTCTTCACACTGGGATCCTGTTCACAGGGCTGGGAAGGCTAGCTGTGTTCTCATGGTACAGAGCCTCTCTACCCACACCCACCAATGCCCCTAGACTTCTGCTCTCCTGGGAGCTGCTGCCTCTGTGGGGTGGGTCCTCTTCTATAAAGCATCATGGGTGAGCCAGGCCCTCCGACTTCTCTCTGAGGGTAGAGGTCGTGTACAACACAAAAGTGTCTCTTCTCTCCATCCTTACTCTGCCTTCTCGGAAGTGGCTTCAAGTTCTCAGAGCAGGACTTGGTGTGAGTGCAGCCACTGCTCTTAATACTAAGGTCATGGGCTTTTTTTCTCCTTTAGGGTCATGAGTTTTATAATCCTCAAAAGAAAAATTACATTTTCCTGCGTAATGCAGCTGAAGAACTAAAGCCAAGGAATAAGAAATAGTGACCTGAAGCTGGGGGCTGTCGGAGCTTCCTCTCCACACCACCTCATCTCTGCCCAAACTTGGGCCCCAGCTGTGGTGGCCCACAGCCCTGGACTCGGATCTCCATCCCTGGAGGGACTGATGTTCTTGTCAGTGGTCAGCCCAGCATCCTGGTGACTTGCCGTCTCTCCGCCCCACTCCTGCTGCAGTTTCCTGTAACTCTAAGGGAACTGAGATTCTCACCGAGGTTGGGTCTGTGGGCATCGTGTTGTCCAGCAGCATGTGTTCAGCAGTGTTGGGTGGGGACTGTTGTTGAGCCCTGTGCAGTGTTTTATAATAAAATACTTTGAAGAGATCTGCTGAGTCCCTTCATCCCTCTCCTCTCAGCCAGCACCAATGCTGGCCTCCAAGTTTCATTTCAAGATTTTTATGGCCCCTGAAAACCTGTGAGCTGCACCCCCTCCTCGGTGCTGAGTGATGTCCTGGGTCCCGCAGCTCTCGTGGGAGACAGTGGAGCCGTGCTGACTAAAGGCTTGGGGACCCTCGTTGTCCCAGCTACTTGGGCTGAGACAACTCTCAGGTGGGTCCCTGTCTCAGAGTACAAGTCAGAGAGGGCTGGGGATGGGCTCAGTGGCCCAGTGCTCACCTACAACACCAGCCCAGCAAACACTTCACCAGGAGATCTTCGTGACTGTTGTCTGTTCTGGGTTTCCCATACCATTACCAAGATGTGTTTGACATGCAAAAAGCTGCAAGTGTTTAATGTACACAGTGGCCTTTGAGAGTAAATACACACCCATCTGCAACAGCGGCCATGGAGAGAGATGGGGCCTCTGCACTGGCAGAGAGCCTTCCCCTGGTGGCTTGGTGGTGATTAAGGGGATGGGCCTTTCCCCTGGAGAGGCATGGGCAGAGGCAGGTGGGTGGCTCCTGAACCTCCATGACGCTGCCTAGAGGAGCTGGCAAGAGGGACATTACTCAGCTCATGAGACTGAGTGACCAAGTGTCTTAATTTCCTGTTGCTAGGATCAGGCACCCTGACAAAAGCAACTTAGGAAAAGGTTATTTTAGCTCAGTTCCACGTTACAGTCTATTATAGTAGGGACCTGAGGGAGTCGCAGCAGCAGGAACGTGAGGGAGTTGGACACACCACATCCATAATCAGAGAAGCCAATAGGTGCATGCTTGTGTGCCTGCTCAGCACACTTCTCTCAGCTCAAAATCCCCTACCTAGGGAATGGTGCCCCCTCAGTAGGCAGGTCTTCTGCAGGTCTTCTCACGTCAATTAATCAGGATAATCTCCCACAGATGTGCCCACAAGCCATCTTAATCTAGCCAATCCCTCATTGAGACTCCCTCTCCAGGTGATTCTAAATTGTGTCAAACTAACAAGCTAATCAAAATCACTTCAGGGACCAGACTTAGCCGGCTTGATCCTCTCCATCAAACAACTGGCCTTCAAACTCCATTAATCTCAGCTCCTGTGCCTTGAGCACACTGAAGTTTCAAGGGGTGAAAAGTACCACCCCTCCAAGTGCTGGTGGACAGGACAACCCTTCCCACAGAGTATCCACCACTAAAGGCACCTGGATATGGCCAACCAGGAGCAGCCTGGGTAACCCAGAGGCCCACCAGGGTCCGGGGCTCAGTGGTCGGAAGCAGATCAGAAAGTAACAGAGCCCACAAGAATCCGTGAAACCAGAAGAGAGCCTGGGTCTGGAGCCCGTGAAAAGCACGGGGCTGGCCTGCAACGGTCGAGAAATGAGAGCTCTGTCTGGAGGTGCCGTAGCCTTTCTCACAGAGACTCTTGACCTCCAGGACAGTGAGCAGATACATAGAAACGCTTCAAGCCCCTGGTGTGCTGCAGGTAACAGCAGCCACAGGAGACGTGTAAACAGGCTCGTGAACCTAGTGGGAAAAGGGCCTTGTCTTCCCCAGCCAGAGCCTAAGAGACCCAGGAAAACCGTGCGTGTGGCGGCAGCAGCGCTCCCGGCTGCACCTGTGCCTTGGAGGCCACAAGAAGCAAACAGCTGCGTGCCACTGTGCAGCTGTCCCCAACAGCTGGACGTGGTGACCGCCCCCCACACCTCCACGCTGCAGCATCGCGGGGCCGTCATTACCATGCGCCAGTACGGACGCACATACATGCCTATATCGCACACCGTGTAGTGAAGGTCATATTCGTGTGAAATGGGAATATGAAAACATGAAATATTGATGTGAGATTAGTATTAATGTAACAGCTGAATTTGTTTTTGTTTTTTTTTTGAGCCAGAGGCTCATGTAGCCCATGGTCTTGAAATTGCTATGTGACTGAGAAGAACTCTAAATTCTTTTCTTAAAACATAGTTTTAAAATGTTATTATGTGTGTATGTGTGTATGTCTCATGCATGCAGAGGTCAGAGAGGATGTTCCCCTGAAGGGGCACCACACTTGGTATACAGTGGGGCTTGAACTCAGGTCTTCATGCATGCTGGGCAAATGCTCTACCCACCGAACCACGTCCCCAGCCCTCCCAGCTGTGATTTTCATATGACTGTTTCCTTTGCAAACTGAAGCATTGTGTCTAAGTCTTAAAGCCATGACTCTGAGAAAGGTCCTCTGGCGTCCACAGATGGCCACAGGCTCCATGGCTTAGGAGGACCTAGGAGAGGACTCTAGTTGGCAGAATGTGTTAGTGAATTGGTGCTCTTAGGCAGACAGGGACAAGCTGGATGCTTCCTGAGAGCAACCTAAATCATTCTCAAAAGCCCTGCAAGGAAGTTCCTGGGGCTCCGCCCACTAGAGCAGAGAAACAGGCCGGTGGTGAGAAACAGGCCGGCAGAGAGGACAGAGAGGCAGGTGGGGTCCGGCTGTGCCTCCCAGGCATCCTGGGTTGGGGATGCCTCTGGGGACTCTGGGGACCCAGATTGGCTGAGGTTGGGACAGGTGGTGTGCAGCTAGGGCCATTCTGACTTGACTCCACAGCAACCTGTGTTACCTTTTCCACCTGCCACATCTGAAGCTGGAGTCTGGATCGTTGTCCTGGAGGGGTGGGGGGAAAACAGAGAGCTGGTGGGAGGCAGGTCAGAGCTGGGGTGCTACAGCTGCGGTGGGCCCGATCCCTGAAGTCACCACATTTGTCCATTCACGTCCACCTCCCAACCCCAGTGCAGAAGACACCACCGTTGCCCTGTTTAAGTCCAGGCTGAGCCCAGCTCCTGTGCCGCACACAGCGACTGACAGGGTGCAGGGAGAAGAGCTGGAACCAGGCCAGGCTTCCTCATGCCGACCTCTACCCCAGGAGTGTGGCACCCCTGGCCTCTGCCCCCAGGTACAGCAGCCTATCCTACCCCACCCCCACCGTCCACCGAGCTGTGACTGTAAAGGATGTGCATCAGTACTACTGTGAGACCCTCAGACTCTGCCTCACGGTTCCAAGATGTGTTCCAGAGCTCCTGATCTCTCCCACATACGCAGGACTGAGAGAATGCCAAGGCTGGGCTGAAGAATAGCTCCGTTGACAGAGTGTTTACCCAGCGTGCACAGAGCCCAGGCCTTGCTCCCCAGCACCACATGAAGCCTGGTAATGCACTCCTGCTGCGATGCCAGCCATCAAGAGGCGGAAGTAAGAGTGTGGGGAGTTCAAGGTCATCCTTGGCTACATAGCAAAGTTGAGGGTATCCTGGGCTACATGAGATCTTGCTTTACCAATAAAGTACGAAAAGAAAAAACAATTGCCAAAGTCGAGTATTGCCTAGTACTGGATCTCAGGAAGTACTTGATCTTAGTCAGGAAGTAGAAAGCTTCACACAGAGGCCCTGACAGACTTTCACTGGGGATTCCCTAGCCACTGAAAGGAACATGACAGGTTAGGGAAGCAACTGCATTCTCCTAAGCTCTCCTGAGTGGGAGAGGAAGGAGATTGTGGGGCAGAGTGTCAGCAGTCAGCCTGGGGCTCCAGAGAACCAGGGGTTCACAGCAGGTTTCTGTGTCCACTGCCATCTGCCCGACGCTGACAGCCACACCCAGCCTGAGGTGCCTGAAGAGCAGCAGAAACTCACATTCAGGCTGTCTCTGCTGCAGTGAGGTGAGGGTTCTGTTTGCTTTTACTGTTTTGTTTGTGGTGGTGTGTGTGTGCGCGTACACACGTGCGCACGTGCAGGTCAGAGGACGACTTTGTGGAGTCAGTTCTCTCCTTCCACCTTTACATGAGCTCCAAGGATTGAACTAGGGTCTCTCAACTTTTAGCGCGAGCACCTCCAATTCCCCGAGTCACCTCGCTGACCCCAGGTCCAGAAAAGTCTTCAGAAAACTGCCTTGCTCCAAGAAGCTGCCTCCTGCTTCCTTGTGGTGTAGGCTCTGGTCACTCAGCCCCCTCGCTGAGTCTCTGGCTCTTATCTGGCCTTTGCTGGCTCCTGAGGCAGGATTTCCTCACTGTAACGGGGGCCTCTCCACAACGCGGGGACCAGCGGTGGCAGCATCGCAGGGTCGTAAGGCCTGCCGGGTGGCTTCAGGCTTGTGCCAAGGGCTCTGCCTCCAGAGCTGCTGACCACGTCAGAGTTATAATTATCCCCTGGTGACAGGAGGGCTACTGAGGACTGGCCAGCCCCAACCCCGCCCCTCGTCCTTCCCAGGGCCAGCCGGGCAGCATGTCTGTGTCTGACCATCAAGGCTTCCGACGATTGCCCATGCCAGCTGAGTAATGGGGCAGCCCAAGTCCAAAGCCCAATCCATTCTGAGCTTGAGAGAAGAGTCTCTCCTTGCCAGGTACTATTGCCCATCGACAGACACAGGTTTAGACAAACATTAATCAACCGATGATCAGACGAGCTGGGTATGGCCAACAGCACCCCACTCCAGCCCAGAGGATGCGGTGTCAAGGGGTTCTCCCACTCCTGAGTTCTAATCCTGACTCTGCCCAATCTGGCCATGTTGTCCTGGACAATGTGTCTACCTCTCTGAGATTCCACCTTCCCAGGCTGCAGAGTGGGGGACCAGGGCCTCTTCTAAACGAGACTGAGAGTGAGATACCGTCTCGGACTTGGCTTGCCTCAGGGCCCTCTGAGAGCCTCAGTCCACTCCATCTGGAAATCAGGCTGACTGATACCGGTGTGTGCCCATGAATGGCTGCTTTGGGGTTACTCATCTAATCTAGGGAAATCCCCAGTGAGGACCTTAGCAAGCACCACAAGGCCAAATGAACGTCACGATCAGCGATGCGTGAGGGAATTGCCAGCACTCAAAACACACCCCGGAGCCCAGCATGTATAGGCGCAATGCCTATAATCCCAGCGCTTGGGACCCTGTGTGAGAAGTGGCAGGGAGGGAGGGCTCGTTAATTGACAGTTGCTGCAGCTGTCAGTCACTTCTGGGCCTTTGCATCCACGTTGCCTACTCCCCACAAGGGGTCATAGCTGCTCTTGCGCTTTGCTGCCCCTTGTCCCCTACTCTGTGCCCACCTGGGCTACTGTGCCTAATGGCCGTGCCTACTATGCAGACCCGCTCACTCGCTGCAGCTGCACGCCTCGGGGTGGAAGCTTGGCGGACGTCTGCTTCCCACTCATGGCATGCCTGGCCCAGAGTGGCGGCCGTTAGGGCATATGTGTTCAGAGCAAGGCGAGTTGACGCGCCGGGGGTGGTGACACGTGGGACGTGGAGCCCTGAACAGGTGCAAAGGCGGGTCACACAGAAACCCGAAGAGCCCGCGGGGGGCGGGGGGCGGGGGGCGGGGGGCTGCGAGCGGGGACCGTCCTCCGACAGCCACGGTTTCAGACTCGGAGGCTCAGCCAGCCCACGGGAGTCCCGCACGCGCCGCGCTCCCTCAAGTTCTGCGGTCCCCTCCCCCTCCTCCCGCCCGGGCGGCAGCACGTGCCTGCAGCGCCCGCCCAGCGCGCTTCTCGGGGCGGGCCCTTGCGGGGCGGGGCGGCGGCGGGGGCGGCGCTGGGACTTGTAGGCTGCGAGCCCTGACGCCGACTGTCTCGGCCGCCAGCTGCAGTGTGCCACCCGGGGAAAATGAGGCTCCAGAAAGCACCCAGATGGCTCAAGAGCTCAGGGCCAGGCGGCCTCGGCCCTCTAGGCATAAGTCAAGAACACACTTTACCCAATTTCAATAGGAGCTTTTAAAGGGGTCTTTGGCCGGGGGTTCCCCCCTCCTCTTTACACCCCACCACCGATTCACTCGATCTGCAATAGCCCAGTTGTCAGGGAGCTCACTCAGCAGCAGGAGCCCCTTAGCCCGGGAGGGGGCCCTGTTGGGTGGTGTCTGGGGAAAATAAACCGAGGGCAAAGGTTAGCAGGTGAGGCTGTCAGAGGCATCGCTAGCAGGCCTTCGGGCGCGGGGTTCTGCTCTGTGTGAACGATCTAGGCCTTCGCTTTCCCCCTTGACGACTGGGCTGGGCCGGTTGTAACCCCACTGAAAGCTGCAGGTCCTCAGGTCCCAGTGTGATAGCCAGAGACCGGAACGTGGTGGGTGCTAGATCAGGGCTGCTCCCTGGCACAGGCTAAGGCACCGTGCCTGAGCCTGTGCGGGAATTCCTAATCTCCTTTTTAGACGCGCTTTTGTCATACAGGCTGGCTTCTGACTTTCTGTGTAGCAGAGATGAACCTGTAGTCTTCCCAGCTCCTCCTGAGGGTCACAGGTGTGCGCCAGCAGGCTGTTTGAGATTCCGTCTCTTCAACAAGGGGCCGCACATTGGCATTTGTGCCGGGCCCGAAGAGTTCTGCAGACTGGCATCCTGTCCCAGCCTTGGCCCCCTGTCTGCACGTGGCCTACTATGCTCTCTGCTTGTTTTCCTGCTAAGGGCGGCTCCACAGGATTTCCCACGCCAGTGACAAGGGAGCCCAGCCGCCTCTGCCCTCTCCCACCGTCTCGGGTCTCTTACTCTCCTTCAGGCCTGTAAAAGGTGTTTCACTGTTGATTAGCCCTCGTTTCCACAAAAGCCCTAGGGTCCCGGCATATGCTTTTGCTGAAGCTCCAGCATAGAATGCCTAAAACCCCAGACTTCCAAAAGTATTTATGAAAGTGAATTATTTCTCTCTATATGGCAAAGTCCACTTCGCCTTTAGTTTCTTTGAGATAGGCTCTCATTTAGCCTAGCTGGCCTCAAACTTACAACATAGCCAAGGGTGTCCTCGAACAGAATTCTGACCCTCCTTCCCCCCCTTCCTTCCCTTCCCTAGTGCTGGGTTTACAGGTGTGTGCCACCAGCCAGGTTTATGTGATGCTGAGAGCAAACGCAAGGTTTTGCGCATGACCAGTTGAGCCACTACTTCGGACCTTTTAACAAATACGTTGACACACCACCACCACCACCACCACCCCCCCCCCGCCGCTCCGGCGTAAACCACTGACTCAAGCCGCGCACGGAATCTACCGGACCGTGCGCCCCGCGAGACCAGTTGAAACCGGCGAGCGTTCAGGAGCCAAGCTGACTCTCTGGCCCCACGTCCTAGCCAGAGGGGCGTGACTAGAACTACATTTCCCGGCGGCCCTTGTTGTCGAGGGGCGTGTCCGAAGCAGGGGACGTGCCCGTGGGGCGTGGCCGGCTACAAAGGCGGCCGGCAGCCCTCGGGGCGCGGAGTAGGCGCGTCGCGGCGGAGCGAGCAGCGGCGCGGGACGGCTCGTGGGGGACTCGGACTCGGCCTGCGACGCCCCCGCATGCGCCGGCCGGCTCGGTAGCGGCGGCCCCGATGCTGCTGCAGCCCGCGTGCGCCCCGAGCGTGTTCCCGCGGCCGCCCGCCGCCCCTGGCACCATGCACGGCTCGCAGAAGGACACCACGTTCACTAAGATCTTCGTGGGCGGCCTGCCCTACCACACCACCGACGCATCGCTCAGAAAGTACTTCGAGGGCTTCGGAGACATCGAGGAGGCCGTGGTCATCACCGACCGCCAGACCGGCAAGTCCCGCGGCTACGGCTTCGTGAGTGCCCGCGGCGCGCGCACCTGCCGCCGCCCCTCCCCCACCGCCTCCCAGCCCCGCCGCGCGCAGCCGGGACTCCGGGGCTTCCCGGGGCCGACGGCCCTTCCCCCACGCTTTCCAGCTGCCCCAAATAAGCGTCAGCTTTAGCACCAGCGACCTGAAGACGGTTTCCCACTTCCTTCCACTCTAGTGTCCCCAAACTTCTCCTCTGAGAAAGTTAACGGTACTTACTGCTGGGCAGAGCAGCCTGGGGGCCCTCCCCTTGGGGTTCACTTTGCTCCACCTCCCAGGGGATTGTCGCTGTCCTTGAGGGCTCGATTTCCCAGCACTTGAACTTAGGGGGAGGAGCTGCAATCCTGGAGGCAGAGAAGACAGGGCCCCAAAGGTCTTGAATTCCGGATACCCTCCTGGGAGAAAGACCCAGGGATGGCCTGATGCCAGGGTAGAACTCTAGGCTTCTCTGTCCTGCTTCCCTCAGCCAGCCACCGAAGCCCCTGACCCTCTGTGTTCCTGCAGGTGACCATGGCGGATCGGGCAGCTGCTGATAGGGCTTGCAAAGACCCTAACCCTATCATCGATGGCCGCAAGGCCAATGTGAACCTGGCCTATCTGGGTGCCAAGCCTAGGAGCCTGCAGACTGGTGAGAATTTTGAGTTCTCCTTCCAGCCCTTCTTGTTTCTATATTCAGCCTTGGTATCTGTCGGGTGGAAAACTCTGCCCTCCCCACCCCACCCCCTTTGTCCCAGAGTGGCAGCCAGCGATCATGTGTCTGCAGAGCCATCCTAGGGCAGCTGCCCCTAGCTCGGGTGCTTGATTCTTTTCCTCGGCAGTGCAGGGGCCTAGGGGTACTGATCTCAGATGTCTGCCCTGCTATTGGGGAGGGAAGAAGTCAGTTGCCCCTGAGGCTGGAGTCACCCAGAGAAGCCTCTGCTACCTGTGGTCTTCTGTGTTTTGACTGGGCATTAAGTAGCAGGGATGGGGTGGTGGCTGGGATAGGAGAGAGGGGAGTGACTCGGCCTCCCCGTGTGTGGCTCTGGGACCCCACCTGTGCAGTGTGCTGTCTCTAACTGTTCTCTTGCTTTAGGCTTTGCAGTCGGTGTGCAGCAGCTACACCCTACCTTGATCCAGCGCTCCTATGGGTGAGTGGATATAGCGGGTGTTGGGGGCCGACCGTGAGGTGGGCATTTGTGGGGTTCTCGGTCTCAGATCTGAAAGGCTGGGGAAGCGGCTGTCCTCCGAAACCGGACTGTTTGGGGGTGTGGAGGAAGAGATAAGACCAACTGTGTTTCTCTCACCCAAAGGGGAGCACATACCTTCAAGCCTGGTACATACCGTCCCCCACTTATGCGACTCTTCAGCCAGCTCGCAGGGCCATCTGTGACTCCGTTTCTTTATGGGTACAGTGAATATAGGGACAGCTGTTCCAACTCAGGGCAGGGGGAGAGGTCAGTCAGCCAGTGCAGGCTGTTCTCTGGAAGTGTATGCTAAGGCTGGACCTAGTAAACTGGTTCTTCCTGGGCTACTCTCTGATGTGGGTCGGTGCCGTGGAGGTAGCTTCTGTGGGTCTGTACCAGCTGAGGTTTGGCGTTTGTGAGTGGCGTAGGTGACTGTCGACTGGTTGGCTTTTTGGTGTGCGTCTGTGCCCCACCTCCTGTCCTGAAGAGAGTGATAGGCCTGGCAGCTGCCTATGGAAAGACTCATACACTTAAGGCACACAAGAGGTGGACCCTGCCACTTGATCTGGCGGGTCACCTGTTTATCCAGTGCAGACTGGCTGTGAATGGGTCAATGGATGGGGACTCTATTGACCTAGACCCCTCCTTTGCAGTGGCAAGCTTGCCAGGTCCTGGCTGCTGGGTTTTGCATCTCAAGTGGGTGGGTGGGGGTAGAGTGGGGTGTCTTTTGGGGTTGGAGCTGAGCTTGGCTAGCACAGTGGGTCAGCTGACTGGACAGAGTGCTGCCTACTCCCTCTTAAGTGTGCTTGTGCTGTGGGGTGGCACTGGGTGGGATTCTTCACAGCCATCCTTGGGGATTGGTGTGAGCTAAAGGTGTCTTTGGAGAGCTGTGGTCTGGGCCCCGGCCTGTGTTCTCTGTCCTGGGAAAGTACTTGGTGGGGGGAGGGGCTACCATGGCAGATAGTGGCAGATCACGTTTTTTTGCCCTGGGATCTGTTCCCTGTGTGTTCTGGATTGTCTGGAAGGAGTTGGATTGTCTGTGTCAGTGTCTGGATTGTCTGTGAGGAGGGTACCCCTGCTCTCTGGCAGCTTGCTTTGCTCCCAGGGCTGGGTTTCGGGCTGGTGCTGGGCTGAGATGAGATACTCACAGCAGACTCTGCTGCTTACACTGGGACACATAATATTGTCTCGGAATCGCTAGTGCTTAGCCTCTATGGCCCTCAGATCTAGGCTCACGAGGTCCGGTCATTTTCCAACTATGCTCCCCCCCCCCCCCCGCTTTTCTCATCTAGAAAGTGGGGACACCACTACTTAAGGACAGCATGCTCTAGTCTCCTGGAAAAGGCTCTCCTCCTCTCCTCACAGATGGTTAGTGACTTACCCAGGCGATGAGGTGTGAGCCTGCAAACTCAGGGCCATACTTGCCTCACTTTCGGGGTGGGCAGGTTCCATGATAC
This sequence comes from Cricetomys ansorgei, assembly GCA_026225945.1. Taxonomy (NCBI): domain Eukaryota; kingdom Metazoa; phylum Chordata; class Mammalia; order Rodentia; family Nesomyidae; genus Cricetomys; species Cricetomys ansorgei. The sequence continues at coordinate 6,654,055 of JAMJFZ010001249.1, forward strand.
CCTGGGGTGACTCTGACATTGAGCCACAGTGATTTGTCACAAGTTTAATGGGTTGCTCATCCAACACTGGTACAAAGTGATCTCAGGATGTTTGTTGGTTGCCAAGGAGTGCAGACCCAAACGGACAGGTGGGCAGAGGGACTGGCCAATCTCCATTGCCAGAGAACCTTGGGTTCCTCCGAGGAACACCCCACCTCTTGCCTTTGCCAGACCCTGGGGAGCCCGGGTGGTGTGGCCGAGGACCTCGCTGTCTGGGTCAGTTGCTATGAGGCCCTCCCGGCTGGGAGGCAGAGTTGGGCTTGTCAGTAGCCCCCTTTGTTTTTGCAAACAATCAGACCGGCCTGGCTGGGGCCTGACTCAGGTTTTGTCAGCCTCAGGCTGCCCTGGCTGAGGGCCTGGTGGGAGCTGGAACCCTGGCAGCTCAGAGCCTGCAAGCGCCTGGCTGTACTTTTTCCTAGGCCTCCTGGGCCCTTGACAGCCCAGCTGTAGGTCAAGTCACTATGAGGGTCCTTACCTGACTGATCGGGACCACCCATCAGCTTAGAGAGAACTTCGTGCCTTGCTGTTTGCCTAGGTCCCTATCTGCTTGTCCCAAGCCTGCTTGTTGAACAGGCCTTGCTGGGTGCACAGCCTGTGCCTGTCCATCATGTAACTATCTGGGAGCCAAGGCTTGGTGTCTGGTGAAGCCTTCCTCAGCTATTGCAGTAGGATACCAGCATCCAGGCCTGTGTGGTGATGCCTGGTGGTGATAAGTGAGCCAGGGCCTTCTAGCCAAGGGTTTCTGCCAGCCCTGGCAGAGGTGGGAGGGAGTTCAAGGAGGAGGGGAGGGCTGAACAGTTGGCGATTACCCTAACCTGGTTATGTGTTGATCTGGCTTGTCAGGGCCTCCCAGGTCCAGGGTGTCTGTCCACATTCAGCCTAAGGCCCAGGTTTGTCTCTGCCCTGGCAGCCCTTGGAGCCTCTGGGCTATGTTTAAAGGGCCTATTACAGGCTACTTCCCTGTTCTTAAAGGGAACCCTTGCTGTGGCAAGATGCCTGCTCCCTCTGATACTTTCTCCCTAAGATGGGGTCAGGCCAGGGTCCCAAGGCTGCTGGGTGTCAGGCTGCACCTCTGTACAGCAGCAATGGTGACAGAGCCACGTTAGAGCTGATGGAATGTGGTGCTGGAGCATGTTGAATCCGAGGCCCTGGAAAGCCTTGGGATTTGGGCTGGGTGGTCCTACAAGAGGCCCAGCAGCAAGCTCTGCGGACCCAAACTTGAGCCACATAGATAGTCGCTTGCCTCTCCCTGAGACACTCAGGCCCGGCCTTCCCTTCCCAGCACCTCCCTGCTCCTGTGCATTCTTGGATGAATGTGCTCAGGCCCCGAGACCAACAACAGCCACGGATCCTCTCCCTGGCTTGGGCTTTCCTGCAGTCATCATCTTAGAGAGACCGTGTTCTCTGTGAGATGGACCTGGTGCCCACATGGAGATGTCTGTCCTGTCACCATGTCACCAGGCCTCTCGGTGAGGACTGCAGAGAGGTGATTTGGGGGGAGGGGTGTCTGCCTCCCCAAGAGCAGGGGTGGTGGATGTCAGGCTGTTGACTCAGGCGCCCCGGGTGAGACAGATGACCCCAGCCCAGGCCCTGGTGTGTCAAGGTCTACCTGCAGTTATACAGCGTCCTGCGTCTGATTGGCTGGTCCAGCTACACATCAGTGGTGTAGAGACATGTCATAGGGCCTGGGTCCCAGAGGGTCCCACACCGTGCCAGCCATTTCTGCACCGACTGTGTACCTAGTGAGGGGGTGTCGGGGGGTAGGGGCGTTGTTCCTGCGCCTTCAGAGGGGTTTGTCCTAATTTCACTGAGCACAGTGAAAGCTGAGGCCAGGGCGAGGTTGCAGTAGGGGCAGGTGTGTGACACGCTCTGGTCTCAGGCGCGGCAGCGAGGAGTTGGGAGCGAGCGCTGCAGGCATGAAGCCAGGCCTGGAGCAGCAGGTGTGAGCATGCTCACTCCGCCACCTGTGGGGTGTCTCGGGGGTGGCCCCGCTTGGTTCCCTCATCATCGCTTCCTGTTTGGCAGCCTGTCTGGAGCCAGGCGTAGGCTGTGTCTTGTCTGACCCTCCCAGAGGGCGTGCAGCCTGCGCTGCACCTGTTGTTTGTCGCTGTCTGCTGTGACAGAAGCTCTAGGTTCCTCCCAGAGTTCGTTGCCACGTGCCTGAGGGACCTCTCCTGAAGCTAGGGGCTGGGGGGCTCGGTCTCCAGAAAGGGCTTGTAGGGGCTAAGTTCCCCCAAAGACGTGTCCATGGTGTGGAAATCCACCAGGTGGCCCGCTGGCCCCTTGACGATCTTGGCCCAGGAGTCTAGACATCCCTTGGCCTCCCAGCTCGCCCTCTTTTAGGCTCAGTGTCAGTTGGGAATGGACGGGAATCTACGGAGTGGTTCTGACCCTCCCTTTGTGGTGGGCCGGGCACACGAGCTTCACTGGTGCCACCACCTAGAGTTTTGCAGCAAGGGGTGACAGAACCACTCAGGATGGTACGGAATTGTAGAGGTAAGGGGACTGTGAGATGTAAAACCAGGAGCCAGAGCCCAGCGGTGTGGGGTCCCCAGTGACAGACACTCCCACCCGCGGTGGGTGACCTGGCTGGGCTGAGCTGAGGAGGAAATGAGCCACAGTGTTTGAGCTTTTGTTGTTCTTGTTACAAGATCTTGTATAGCCCGGGTTGGTGTCGAGCCTCCCGTGAGCCTGCTTTGACCTCCTCTAAGTGCTGAGATCAAAGGCAGATGCTGTCACTTTTTTTTCTCTTTAGACAGAGTATATATAACACAGCAGACCCCGAACTTCTGATTCTCCTACCTCCACCTCTCGCTTTCTCTGGAACTGGGACTTGAACCCAGCCTTGTACATGGCTAGCAAAGCTCGCTACCCCTGGCTACACAGCAATCCCCTTGCTTCCCAAGTGCTGGGATTCAAATTTGTTATGAGGGTATCCCTTTAGCCCTGGGTTGAGCCGGAAGGCCTCCCCTTGGGACAGCCGCTATCCAGTCTGAGACGGTGGGACCGCCTGGACCACTAGCCTTGGGGAGAAGGGCTAAGATTCCAGAGCGGGCGGTCCACGGACTTGGCCTTGGAGTAGGAGGCCATTATGATGTACAACTCTGAAGGCAGCGAGCGAGCGGGTGGGATTTGGACAGGTTCAGGTGAATCTGCGTGTCTCCTCCCTGCTGCATTCACCTGCCCCCCACACTCCCAGATGTCCGTGGTGCCCCCCATCACAGGGGATTTCCCAGGAGGCCTGCCAGACTGCCACATGCAAGCCACCACCAACCCCAAGGCTGGGGCTGTTGGTAAGCTGCCAAGTCGCCTCCAGCACAGAGGCGAAAGGCCCCCAGGGAGAAGAGAAAAGTGAAACGGGCTCATTTGCCTTTTTCATTTTTGTTTTCGGTGGTGGCTTCGTGTTCGGGAAGTGAGCCCTCGTGGGCTGTGACCAGTGATTTTCCTGAGAGTTTGGCTTACACATGGGGGCAGGGCCTCCGCTGACACTGCCCACCTTCTGCCCTAGGTAGTGGCAGCAGCGGCAGCCATGCTCAGGCTAGGGAGACAGACGTCTCAAAGGTCACTACAGCATTTCCACCCCGCTTCTGGGGGCAGCCAGGAGCCCAGGGGTCGCACCTGTGCCGTCCGTAGTTTACCAGTTGGGAAGCAGACCAGGGAAAGCTCAAACAGACAATGGGATCTGGACCCTGGATCTCCTGCTGACTTGGTGGGGGCACACACCACCTCTTACACTTCTGGGGGGACGGGTCAGGTGCTCATGGGCCCACCCTTCGGGCTCAGCACCCATAGCAGCCCAATCTGGGTCTATCCCTTCAGCCTGTGGGGGCCTGGTGGCTCTGTGCTACCCAGAACCAGTGCCTGTGGGAAGCATCCTTCCCCCAGCATCACGAGGGTCTCCCTAGCAGAAGGAGGGTCCCCAACACTCCAGGATCTAGATTCCTTTGGTGGTCTCTGGCTTGGGAATGCCTTTCTTCTGCTACGCAGGGGTAGGATTAATTGTCCTGGGCCACCCTGGCTTGGGAAAGGACAGAGGTTCCCTAAAGAGGATGAGGAAATGGAACTCTGAGTATGAGGAGACCCCACATCTACTCTCAGCCAGGGCCTCTGTGGGACTGAGAAAACTGGTGGCTGAGCACTCTGAGCTGGGAGTGGGGGTCACCCTGGAGAGTGGGGGTAACCCAGTCCCCAAGACTGGTCAACCTGGGCAAGAAAGGTCTCTGTCCACTTGGCCTCCCCCAGTGCTGGTGCTGCCAAGGGGCTGGGGCTCCAGGGGTGGCAATCCAGCGGCCTGTGGGTGTGCCCTCCCGAGGGCTGAGTTGAGGGCGTCCTAGGGCTGAACCAGGCAGCTGCTGACTGGACTGAGGACGGCAGATGAGACTAGCAGCTGTGCCTTCAGTCCCATCCCGCCCTGCTGCCTAAGGCTGCTGCTCTTTCTGCTGTGGCTTGCCTGGGGTGCTCAGGTGTCCACAAATGCTCTTCTGGGCCCTCGGGGGCCATGCAGCTGCAGTGAAGTAAAAGACGGGGTGGTTTTGTATGGACAGAAAAAGCAGGGGTAGGAAGGACCCTCAAGATGGTGCTGAGGGAAGAAACCTTCGGACTGCCTGTCCCAGGTGCCAACACCCTGGGGTGGTATAGTTCAAGGACAGCAGGAATCCAGGGTGGAGATTACGAGTGCTGAGGTGGGTTGTGGGAAGGCGTGTGAGCATTTAGATTTGTTTCTGGGTCCAGTGGGAAGGTGCTAGACAGCCGGAGGGTCCTGGTCCCTGGATTGACATGGTCTCGAAGGCTTTCGGAGACACTCTCATGTGTTATGTGAGGGGCTCAGTGGGCTAGGCAAGGAGAGATCTTCTGGCCCAAAGAGGTAGGAAGGGGGAGAGGAACAGAAGCATTGAAGCCTTTGTGTGAGTGGGCGTGCCAAGACACGGAGGGCATGGAGTCCTGCGGGGCCCGTGTTGCTGAGGTGTGGGCGCTGAGGCAGAGGGATTGGAGTCCTGTTGCTGAGGTGCGGGGGTTGGGAGCCTGCTGTCCTCGCCGGGCTGGCATTCTTCCCTCCGAGTCTGAATGAGCAGCACTGGGGAAGTTCTGGAAACGCACGACACTTCCAGGTTACAAGCTGGTAGGGCTGGGGCCTGCAGCACGGTGCAGCCTGGGGCCGGGACCGCCCTTGGGCGGGGCACAGGACGGGAACCCAGTTGGGTTTTTAAGTACAGAGCGTGAACACTGTGTGCAGAAACGTCCTCTGGTGTGCAGGCCCGTCTGTCCCGAATGTCTGTGGTGGAGTCTGTACTGTCCCTCACGTGGTAGTGCACCACTACAGCGAGCTTGATTCTCCACTGTGGTGCATATGGCATTTGAAGCCGGATAATTCTGTTCTGGGAACCGCCCTGGGCATTTGGGATGTTAGTTGTATTCCTGGTCTCTACCCATGAGGTACCAGTAGTATCCTGCAGACACAAGTGAATGTTTCGAGCCACCGTTCCAGTAGTGTGGCAACGGTGGGTGACTTAGCGGGCCATTCAGGCCTCTGAGCCTTTGACCTGTCCTGTGCCTTGGAAAGGCACCACAGTGACACCTGACAGAGACCTCAAGGGAAATACAGGTGAACAGGCAGAGACATGGGTGACCCTGAGCATTGAGGGTGTACAGGATTTGGCAGGTCCTCAGGAGGGCAGAGCAGAACTCTGTCCTGCTTCAGTGGGTTGGCTCTGCAGGGAGCCTCGGTGTTAGCAGATGCCTCCCCTAGAGGGATCTGGGAAGGGTGCTCCACCCTTGTTTAGGGGAGTTCAGAGCATAGTACTCTCAGAGCCTCAAACTCTGATGAGTGTTCCTGAGTCCCAGGGGCCAGGTGTGGCTCTCCCTACCTCCCAGGTATCTCCCCTCCTCCAGGTAGAGGCACCAAGATAGGCTTTGCTGCTCTAGGAAGGCCTGGGTCCAGTTAGGACCCTCCCACAGCCTTGCCAGGGAGCAGGCATCCAGCAGCACTCTCTGTCAGAAGTCTGATTTCAGGAGGCTCAGACCAGGCTGTGGGCAGCGCAGGAAGTGGCCCTGGACTCCGTGCTGAGACAGGGGCAGTCTGGAGTGTTGGGTGCTCCGGGGTCTGCTGCTGTGTAGCTTAGGTCTCGGAGGGCTTGGGGATCTGGTAGTCAGCGGAGCAGTGCTGGGGAGGAGTCTGCCTCCTGTTCTCGTCCTGTCGTGCTCGCTCCTGCTGGGCTTCCTCCCTGCCGTCCCCTCAGACCCTACTTTAAACCTAGAAGGCTCCCCTGAGCTCTGGTTTCCATGTTGGGTTTCTGCAGAGACCAGCCATGTGTTCTGCTCATGGTTGTGAGCTGGCAGGAGTCTGAGAAGGCACCATGCAGCCCAGAGGTAGGGTTTGCATCCACACCAGCGCCATTCCCGTCAAGGAGGTGGGACAGCTAGCGGAGGGAGGGCGGAGACCCACCCGGGGCTCCTGCTACAGGCCGGTTGGCCTCACAGCTGCAGCCAGCTGTGTGTGCCATGCAGGATGCTGACCATCGCATGCCAGCCGTCGCTGGTTTCATGGAGTCCTGGCAACATCTGGTCAGCTGCCCGTGCCCTTTGAAAACGGAGAGGGCAGCTGTGAGTGTGACGGGTGCAGACGTGCCCCGGCAGCGTCCACCCCGGCGGTTCTCCTAGCCCCACCCTGCCTTGCGTATCCCCTTGGGAACTGTGCTGTCAGATGCTGCTGTAGGGAGATGGCTCGGTGGGTAAAGCCCTTGCTGCATAAGTGTGAGGACCACAGTTCGGATCCTCAGAGCCCACCCGTACCAGAACCCCAGCATGCAGAGGACAGAGACGGGGTCACCAGAGCTAGACTGGTAGAATCTGTGAGGTCTGGGTTCTAAGGTGGAGAGTAATCCAGGAAGGTGTCTGGCATCCGTCTCTACCCGTGGCACACACACCCCCCCCCCACCGCTTGCTGTGACACACCTGTTATCCAGGGCCAGACAGCCCTCCACATACACCGCCCACGTGCCCACGTGTCAGCTGTCCATTTGTGATGCTGCCCTGTCACTGGGCGCTAGAGCTCCTCAGCCTTGTGAGGACTTCAGCCCCCACAGGCGAAGCCCTTCCTCTGTCTGTTGGGTGTTCTCTGCACACCTCCCTGGGATGGCGTTGGGAAGCCCTCGTCTCTTGGACCTGTGCATGTTATGTGTACCCAGCTTGGGTCTGCGTCCATCGCAGTTTTCCCTATGGGCAGTGGCCTGGTCTGGGGGTGCAGGCGCCTTCACCCTAGAGGGGTGTTGGATGCCACTCGCCGGTCCCCTGGGTGACCTCGGTTGTTCATGGTCTCACACAAGCCACTGGGACTCGTGGAGCATGTGTCTCTGGGAGTGGTCTCTACGGAAAAACATGCAATCCTGCTCTGCAGATTTGGGGGGTGGGGGTAGAGAGAGCACTGGGAGCAGTTGAGCTTTTTCTTTTAGGGTAAAGCAGCCTCTCTCTGGGGTCAGGCTTGGTTCTAGGCCTGTCTAGGATACTAAGGGGAGCTGAGGCTCCAGGTGGCCCCGAGGCAGGGCTTGGATGCAGCTATGTGAGCTGTGTGCTGACACCCTTGATGTCAGCTTGCTCTGACAGTGGCTGCTCTCCAGGCATTAGGGGGTCTTATGATACATGGTGGGAGTGCAGCTGCAGACAGATGTGAAACCCAGAAGGGTTCAGCCCTCGACCCAGGCCTGCCCGGCAGGAGGCTGGCTGTCAGGCAGACCCAGCAGCAGGTCCTGTGCCCTCCACTTCTGCTGCCTTCAATTCAACACTTTAGTTTTGCCCGCAGTGACTCTGTGCTGCCCAGGGAGGCCACGGCCAGGGGCAGCAAGTGGCGCCTGAGTGCATTTCCACAGTGGCTGGGATGTAGGGTAGGAGCTCAGTCTACAGGTGCCCTCCAGTTACGAGCTGCAGGACCTACGTGGTTACCTGGCACGGGGCACTCAGCCTTCCTGACTTTAAGATGTGTGTGTTGGTGGGAAGGTGGATTCGGCCTCGAGCACAGCGTTGCCCAGCGGGGCGCGCGCCCTCCGTCCGTCCGTCCGTCCGTCCCCCCCCCCCCCGTCCATGCCTGCACTCCTGCTGTTTGCCTTCTCTGGAAGGAGTTCAGTACAGATGAGTGAGGAGCTCCTGCTGTCTGGTAGCAGGTGGCTAAGGGGCATGGGTGTCACTGGAGGGTAGGCGCCTGTGTGTGAGCTGCACTGTCCCCCAAGGGAGGGGTAGGTACCTACATGTGGGGGACACTTGTCCCCCAAGTGTTTTCATGGGCCCTGAGCTCTGTGCTGCCCTGTCCTCAGTCCTGAGAGTCCCGGTTTTAAACAAAGGCCGAGTGTTCATCCACAAGCAGTGGGTCCTGGGGGAGGTACACAGAGTGGGGTCTCGTGTGGGGACGGGCGTTGAGTGGCCTGTGGAGCGATGCCACTGCCCATCAAAGGCCCTGGGTAGGAGCACGCTGAGGTGGCGTTGCTGCTTCTGTTCCGTGTCTGGGCCAGACTCGGGCAGGGCCCAGCGCCACCCGTCCTGCTCTCCCTGCGGCCCCTGACACTCTGCTTGGCCCACAGGCTGACTCCCCACTACATCTACCCGCCAGCCATCGTGCAGCCCAGCGTGGTGATCCCCGCCACCCCAGTCCCCTCCCTGTCCTCACCCTACCTGGAGTACACGCCAGCCAGCTCCGCCTACGCCCAGTACCCTCCAGCCACCTACGACCAGTACCCGTACGCCGCCTCGCCCGCCACAGCCGCCAGCTTCGTGGGCTATGGCTACCCAGCTGCCATGGCTCCGGCCTTGTCTGCCACTGCACCTGCAGCCACCACCTTCCTGCAGTACCAGGCGCCTCAGCTACAGCCGGACAGGATGCAGTGAGGCGCGTCCTGCCCAGGGCCACAGCCACCGCCTGCCAGCCTCGGGAGCCACCAGCACCGGGGTCTCCTCAGCCCCTGGGCCCACCTGCCCCGAGGCGGCGGGTCGCTTCTCTCCAGCCCAGGCCCTGTTGTGCCTTGCCAAGGACTTGAACGGTAAAGGTGTACACTCTGGAACCTCTGCAGCCACTCCGTGCCAGGTGCCTTACCGGACGCGTGCAGACGTAGTCGTCCTCCTCTTTGGGGTCCTCTGGGCGGGGCCGGGCTCCCGTAACCCCGCCCAGTTGGCCCTCAGTCAAAGCACTGCGCCATGTCCTGTTGGGATTGTTCTGCCAGGAAGGCAAGACCCTCATCACCAAGGACCCCAAACCTATTTTTTACTTAGAGACTGTCTTTGGTTGATAGTTCCCCTGTGGAGACAACAACAGTATTTCTCTGTGACAGTGTCACTGATGGGCTGCCTGGAGCTACCCCTCCCTCACAGGGTGGCCATCACCAGACCGCAGCCCTGCAGGGCCCTGGGCTCCTGTCTGTCTGATGCTGCCCACCTCACCTGCGGAGGTGCCCGCCGGGGCTAATTCTCAGGTGTCTGTTGCTGTGCCATTGAGGCCTTTCCCCTACACCCCCCAGGCAGGCTCTGTCACCTGTGTGCCAGTCTGGGGGCATGACCTAGCTGCGCAGAGGAAGAAGTTCTAGCCCATGTCTGGGAGGGGTGCGCTAGGCATCTCTAGCAGCGTGGGCTGCCCGCAGGCTGGGCAGTGGGTCCCTCCACACCTACCTCAGGGAGCCAGTGTGCAGGCACTCCGAAGCATGCCTGCTAGTCAAGGCCCGGAGGACAGAGGGAGTAATGTTATAATAATATTTTTATTAGAATGTTCTGATTATAAAAATAAAACTTGTTTTCTTTAAAGAGAAAGTCGGTCTGAGGTTTTTCTCTCAGCGGCCATGATGGCCCTGTGTCCAGAGTCTCTGACAGCTGTCCATCAAACCTTTACCCTCTTTAGCCTCTGCTGGTCACTCCCTTCAGTGACAAGCAGGCCCCGCCCCAGGATGCCCAGCACCCTGTGGGCTGGGGCTGCTTTCTGACACTGTCCTTTGGGTCCCCCAGGGACCTAGACCGGTTTGCACTTAATTTGACTTTGAGATGTACTCTTTCCCTGCTTCTGTGGCCCAGACCCAGCCTGGCTAAGATTCCTAGGGCCAAGTCAGTGCAGCTGTGAGGACTGGGTCTGCTCTTGTCCTGGGCCCCACCTCCAAGTGTCAGTTTGCAAACATCGAAGGGTCAGGAGGTTAGTGTGGGGCTCCCAACCCACAGCTGACATTTGCTGCCGGTGATAAGAGTCTGGGGCCAGGGAGGGGTGATGGGCACTGCCAGGGTTATCAGGAAGGCCACGCGAAGCCAGTGTACTTCCTGTCTCTATCAGCTGGTGGCAGCCACAGGGACAGGCCCTCAGGAAGGTCCCTGGGCCTGGAAAATGCCCTCCTATGTCTTAGGATTGAAGGCTCTAGAAGGGGCAAACCCAGGAGAGTTCAGAGACACTTTCTGAGCCAGGAACATGCAGGCAGAGTGCAATCAGCACAGCTACCCCGCCATCAGGAAGGGTGACGGCACCTGCTCTTCTTGCTACAAGACAGTTTCCCACAGGGTGAACCCAGGTACAGGTGGCCAGCTGCAGGGTCACCACTGCCCCTGGTACAGCAGGGTGCAAGGTCTGGTGTAGAAGAGGCTGCGCTGTCCCAGGACTCTTGTCCTCAGTGTTCCCAAGGCCAGCACAGACCTGGTGTGCAGCGTGACCCAGAGACACAGCACGGCTCGCATCCAGCCTGGGGCAAGGCGCACCTCCATGCAAGCACATGCTTACTTACAGACTCCATGCAAATTAGTGCGCTCGCCTTCTGTGTAAACATGGGTTCGGCCAGCCAGGCACGTGGACGCATGCATTTGCACACCGCCTATGGACAGTCACACAGGTGTGTGGATGCACTTTCACGGCCACACATAAGCACACCTGTGCCACTCAGACGCACGCTTGCACGGACATTTGCAAAGCAACAAACGTGCCTATATGTGAGCGAGCACACTCCAGCTCCAGGCACACGGAATAGCATAAGCATGGTCCATGTTGTCGTGTGTTATGTGGTTGCTGAGGATCGTGGCCTCCAGGCAGTGATGCAGCTTTGTACTGGAGTCACTTGGGGAGGAGCCGGATCTGGCTGGGAGAGGTGGGGGGAGGACGTGTGTGGGAGGTCTGGGTAGCTGGAGGGGGACCCAGTGTCCTGGACTGGACCTTCTTCTGTGCAGGGCCAGTCAGCTACCACTCCCTGCTGGAGCTTTTCTGGCAGGAAAAGCAGTGTGTGCCAGCCTGGTGAGAGTCAGAACAAGCCCCGCCACTATCCTGTGTGGACAGTCCAGTTGAGTGTTCTCGCCATGCTTGCCCGGAGCCCAGAGCTTAACTAAGGTCCGGTAGCCGCCTGGTCTGCTGCATAGTCTCCACCTCTCCCCTGGGGACCCACCCCTACTCAGTGGGACCCCCATCCCTCGGCACCTACTCCTGGGAGGCCCAGAGATGTGTGAGTCACTGGTAGATCCTGTTGGCTCTGTTCTGGCTTCGAGCTTCAGTGTGACCGAGGCATCCAAGCACCAGGCTGCCGCTAGCCGGCATCTCAAGCTAAGAGGGCTCCCAGGAGTAGCCTCTCGCAGCCTGAAGACTCTGGCGAGGGGTGGGGACATGCAGGTCAGAGGGTCCCAGATGCTTTCTGTACTCCTGCCTTGGTATCCCACAATGCAGTGCAGTCAAGGCCCCAATGAGGGGACCCTTATGGTGGGGAAATCACCTCCCTGATGCCTCACAAGGCCCGCTCTGTCCCCTGTGCCCTTGTGTCCTAATACATGTCCCTAGTTCCTTTTGGGGCCTCAGTTTCTTTTCTGCACAGGCTAAGTACCCTGCACCCCTTCGTATCCGCTTCAGCCTTTTGGGGGCCCTGTGGTTGGGCAGGATCAAGGGGCCTCGCCTGCTACCCACTCTCCTTGACTGAGCAGTCATTCACTCTCTCCTACCCCAGCGATTGGTTCAGGAGTGGATGCGGGCCCTGCGTGGGTCTCGAGAACCACACAAGCCTTCTGAAACTCCTGGAGGAAGCAGGCTAGGGACAGATAACCCTGGGTTTCTGTTGGGGAGGGTGGGAAGTGTGTTTATGGACAGGCAGAAGACCTGGGAGCCAAGCAGGGCCTTGGTGACCTCTGTGTGGCTCCTGGGCCCAGTTTTCTGAGGCTGGACCTTTTTTGAATTTAATTTTATTTTTTAAGAAGAGCCAGCTGCTTCCTTTTGCACTAGAGAATGGTCCTCAGAAGAGAGCTCCCTTGTCCCCGAGGGCAGAGGCCAGAGTAGGCCTTTGTAATCCTGGGCAGGGTTGGGAGAGGAGCTGCCCCTGGCTCTGCTCCCAGCTGCCTCAGTTCCTCATTGAGACCCCTCCCAGGCAGTGTGGCAGACCGTCTATGATAGCTCCAGCAGCCATCTGGGTCCTTGGAACATTGATCCAGTCATGGGTATATCTCCTATAGACTGGCAAGTTACCAAGTTCCACCTCCCTGATTGTCACTAAAATGAGAGGAAATGGATTAGGTAACCCACTCAGTAGAGTCTGATGTGAGGTCAGGGCTCACAGAGCTCCCGGGGAGACTAAGCAGTCAGCAGAGCCCTGAGAGTAACACCCAGTTCCTGTGAAACCTGCCCCTGAGCTCAGGCCTCTGCTCCCCAGACTGAGGACCCAGATTTCCAACCACCCCCAGCTTCGGCTTCATGCCTTCAGAACACAGGCTGTCTTAGAGTCTGGGAACTTGTGGGTTTCCCATCTGACATCTCCCTGAGACCCTGGCACCCATGGGAGGTACCATCCCTGTGCCAGACAGGCAGCCAAGGCAGAGACTATCCACTTGTGTCCAGATACTGCAGACTGGCTGAGCCGGATTTGACCCATGAGCCTCGAATCTAGCCATGCAAGGCCTCAGGTCCAGGCTCAGGCCACTGCCCCGTCTCTTCTACCTCACCCACAGCCAGCTGGGCGTTGCCCCCAACCATGGCCCTCCCTGCCTGCTGAGTCACACTGGTGTTTTTCCCCAGACATGTAAACACTGAACCAGGACCCCAAGCAACAGGTTGGGGTGTCTAGATACAGCTGCCTAGGTAGGGCTCTCTGCTCTGGTGTCAGGCAGAGGTGGGGGTGGCACCTGCCCTCTCGGCACCTCCTGGGGCTGCAGATAAGAGCCAGGCTTCGCTTATCAGCCCTTCAGTCTACCCCTGGACGCTCCCAGGGGGCTGAGAGCAGAGATGGGGAGCCCCTACCACCCCACCCCCAGCTCGTGTGTGACCCAAGGCTCAGAAAACCCTGGGTGTCACCTGCTGGCCCCTACCTGGTGATGGGGGCGTTTTTAGAGGCACTTTAAGAGTAGGAATATTGTCCTAAATTATAGCTATAGTCCTGCTAGACGCTAGCATTGTGACTTCAGCCTCTAATGTCAGTACTCAGGAGACCGAGGCTAGAGGATTGCCTTGAGTTTGTAGCCAGCCTGTTTCAGAACGAGACCCTGTCTCAAAGGAAATACAAGTAAATAAGTGACTGCATGCCCATTGCAATACAGATAAACATACTCTAAGAGAGAAACGATGGGTGATGCGTGCATGCAGAGAGAAGACGTTGACTGTTTTCTTCGTTGGATTTTTGAGACAGGCCTCACTCTGTATCCCAGGCCACGGCCAAGACCCTCCTGCCTCAGCCTCCCCCGCACTGGATGCGGGATTCGTGCTTGGGGCCAGGCGGGGTGCTGAGTCAAAAGATCGTGCAGTACTAAATGGCTGTGGCTGAGGAGACCCTTACATCGCAACCGAAGCGTAGCTGAGGCAGAAAGGCGTGAGGAAGTGGCACACACAAGTCACAGAGTATCTTAGAGCTCGGAGGGCTGGGTGCAGCTCGGTGTTAGAGCGGGCGTGGGCAAAGCCCTGGATTCCATCCCCAGAATGACCCACATGTGCGTGCACACACACACACACACACACACACACACACACACGGATCCTTCTTGGTGTCCAGCCCAAGTGGCTCACTTATAGACAGTGATTTTTCGTTTGGGGTTAATTCTCTCCTCCTTGAGCTTCCAACATGGTCTGCAGGGCTCTGCCTCTCTAGCAGAATTTACAAGGACACCCCCCTCACAGACGCACGCGCGCGCACACACATGCATACACACACATGCACACACATACACAAACACACGTGCTTACACATGCACACACACATGCACACACACATGCACACACATACACAAACACACGTGCTTACACACACATGCACACACACATGCACACACATACACAAACACGTGCTTACACATACATGCACTCACACACACATACACATGCACGCCCATGCTGCACACACACACACCAGCTCGGCTGAGCCCCTCCTGCAGCCAGTTTGTGGAGCTGCACAGGAGGCTGTCATACCGTCTCTTACTGCATCTGCATGAAGCCTGGCTCCGTGCATGGTGGGCCCTCTTACCAGCTGACTGCGGACGATGAGCCCAGAGCACCCAGGGGCAGCTTCAGACTCTGTGTCGGAGCCTTTGCATCTGGAACAAAAAGCAGCGCGCATCACCTATGAGCAGGCACAGTGTGCCAGCGTCCGCCCAGACAAGCACGCCATTTCCACCTGGAAGACTGCTTTCCTGAGCAGATGACCCGGAGCCTTGTCAAGAGGAGGTGAGTACCAGGAAGGACAGAGGGAGAGACTGGAGGGGGGAGCTTGCTGCTCACCTCTGGATCGTAGCCAGGGAGTCAGTCCTCTGTGAAGAAGAGCCACGGAAAAGTGCAGGCTAAGAGCATATGGCAGAAGGAACTGCACACTGCATGTGCAAAGGTCCTGGGGCAGGGTTGGCTTTGCCACAGTGGAGGATCAGGGAGGTGTCCGCCGTGGCTGGTGGTGAGGACGACTGAAGGTGAAGAGGTCATCTTTGGGCTAATCTGAAGGGGGACTGACAGGGGAGGCTGATGGGTTGATTGGGGGCCAGGGACGAAGAAATGATGGGGTGGTACTTTCTAGCCCTGGGCTACAGAAATCTGAGGGGGGACCTAGGAGGACCTAGGCATAGCAGGTAGGTGGAATGTCAGACCCATACCCGGCTTCGTCAGGGAAGCAGACACGGCCTGCTGTGTGCTTGGGAGCACTCCAGAGTCTCATGGGCACGGGTATCATCACCTGTAGGTGGGTGGACACCAGCTTCTTGAGAGCGGTGAGCTTGAGAGGCTAGGAGAGTCCCCACCCTGGACTCAGGAGCCCGAGGGTACACTGGGGAGCAGACTCAGCTGGATTCGGTGACCCCAGTAGGGGAGCACAGAGTTTCGTCATCCCGTACCCAGTGCCCTGTCTGAAGCACACTTGGGGCCCGTGTCTGGAGCATCCTTGGGGCTTGATGCCCGAGGATGGAGCGGTCAGGACGGTGTGCATCCCACCAGAGTGCCTCTCAACCGCAGGGCCTTTGGATACGCCCTTCAGCGCCCTTCCTGGTGGTCCCTGTCACCTCCCTCCCTCTGCCTCCTCCACGGCTGAGCGGGCTCCCAGGTTTGACCCCTGGGTTTGGTCATAAGCTCCATTAGTTGCTCTCTTTCTCCATCCTGAATCCTGAGCTCAGAGGAGGTCAGGTGTTTGTGCCCCATGACAAGCTGGTCTCCAGTGCCCGCTTCACTTCCTCCGTGAATGAGTCCTAAAGTACCTAATGAGGGGCCTGGGGCTGGGGCTCAATGGATAGAGTACTGTCGTAGCATGCACAAGGTCGTGGGTTCAATCCCCAGCCCTGCGTAAGCCAGGCATGGTGGTACTCTTCTGTAATCTCAGCACCCAAGAGGCAGGAGCATCAGAAATTCAGGGTCATCTTTGGCTACATTTTGAGTTCAGAGGTAGCCTGGACTAAGTGAGAACTTGTCACAAACAAAACAGAATTCAAACAATGCTTCAGTCCTGGAAGTCCCCTGAAGCAGCAGTCCGTTCCTGAATTCGCCCTTGAAGGCTCACAATTCACAAGAGATGCCAGTGGGGTCTGCCTGGGGGAGGGAGGGGGATGGGTTCATCCGTGGCCTCAGAGCCAGAGTGCAAGTCTGCTCTCTGCTCCTAAGAGTGTCCTGAGAGAGGTCAGAGGTAGCCCCCGGGAAGCGGGGTGGCCCCTGTAGGACAGACTAGCTGTCTGTGTACTTGAGTTTTGACCATATTTGCCCAGTGACATGTGGCCACCCCGGGCTGTGGCATAAATATCAGTTTATCAGGTTTATTTACTTTGTCCCTGCAGAGCACAGAGGAGCCAGCAGCCTCCCTGGGAGGTGTCACCCACTCAGAACACAGCCCTGGGCAGGAGGCTGGACCAAGGCTGGCACAGCTGGGGCCAGTGGGGCTTCTGAGCGTCCTTTGGGGTCCTGGGACATAGGAGACCAGGCTCAGCCTGCAGAGTGCTTTGTCAGTCTCCAGAAGACAAAGCAGGGCACCCTCTTTCCCAGAGGACTCTTAAGCCACCACCAGCAGGTCTCCATGTTGCTGTGTGTGACCAGAGACAGGCTGATCTGAACACCAGAGGCCAGTGGCCCAGGGGCTGGACTCAGACACAGGCTCCTAGCCCAGAAGAGCCCTGGAGACATGTCTTGGGAGGGGTAATGGGGCAGAGGCCTGCCACTCTCCGTAGACTCTGCTGGCGGTTCAGTGCTGGAGCACCATGACACAGGGAGACTGAGCCAGAAGCCAACTCAAGAGAAAATTTAAATGGCTGGATCTAGCCATTCCTGAGGCTGAAGCTGTGAAGGCCAAAGGCTTTCCCCATTAAAGCCAGCCTGCTTTCCTTCCTCCCCTCCCTTCTCCTCCCCTCCCCTCTCCTCCTCTCTCTTCCCTTCCCTTTGTCTTTTCTTTCTTATTTTTTTGAGACAAGGGCTCACTATGTAGCCCAGGCTGTCCTGGGGCTCACTATGTAGCCCAGGCTGTCCTGGGACTCACTATGTACCCAGGCTGGCCTCTAGTGATCTTCCTGCCTCAGCCTCCTAGGTACTAGGGTTCCCAGGCATGAACCACCACACCTAGTTCTTTCTCTTTCTTTTGATCTTTTTCTTCCTTTTTAGTATGTTTGTTATTGGTCAGAGAGTCTTATGTAAGTAACTCAGGCTGGCTTCAAACTATAGCAGAAGATGACAGATGACCTTGAACTTCTGCTCTTCCTGTCTCCACCTCCCCAGGACTGGGATTACAGGTGTGGGGTGCTGTACTGGGTTTATATGGTACTGGGGATTTAGCACAGGGCTTCTAGATAAGACCTCACATAAGGTCTTGCTGTATGGTCCAGGGTGGCTTTTGTTTGTTTGTTTTCGTTTTTCAAGCCAGGGTTTCTCTGTTGTAACTCTGGCTGTCCTGAAACTCACTCTGTAGATCAGACTGGCCTCAAACTCACAGAGATCTGCCTGTCTCTGCCTCCCCAGTGCTGGGATTAAATTCGTGTTCTACCACCACCCAGCCCAGGATGGCTTTGAACCAGCAATCCTCCAGCCTCTCAGACAGCTGGACCTATAAGCCCAAGCCACCACACCTGACTAGTGTGTTGACTTTCTTTCTTTTTAAAAATAAAAAATAAATGCTTTTCTCCCCAAGTTGCTTTTGGTCAGAGTGTTTGTTCTATCACAGCAACAGAAATCAACTTCAAGCACAGAGTGTTTTCTCTGGTGCAGATCAAGGTGCCTGCCCCTCGTCCTGATGTCTCTTCACCCCACTTGCTTAGTGCATTGGCTCCTCCTTCACAGTCAGGGCTCCGTGGCCTTTGATAACATCCTGGAATGGGGGTGAAGTTTTTACTATGGGCAGGGCAGATCTCTGTGGTCCATTGTCTGACATGTGATGTCTGTGACAGAGCATTAGCACACAGCAGGGGACCTGGCATCATGGAGCACAGGGACTGGGCTATGCCAGCTTCATTATTTCCCTGGTTCAGGTTGAACAGGGCCCTGGACCTTGGAAACCTTGTGCTGTTACTTTATAGACCCTGAACATTCCCAATGAGACTCTTGGGGTGCCTCTCCCATCATTTGCTCCCAGCCCAGTACATCTGTGCCCACACCAAGGTCTGGCCTGCTTTGTGGCTAGCCCCTCCTGACCCTCCCACACCCAACTCTCTGCTCCCTCCCCTGAGGGCACCCAGGCTGCACCCACTGTGGCTAGAATGCATCTGGGGTCTCAGGCTAGAGACAGGTGTCCTCAGTTCCATGCTGCTATAATTGATCCATTACATTCAAGTACTGCCTGCAACTTAGTGGACAATACACAGTCTTAGCGGGGAAGATAGCGTGTGTAGTGGTGCACTGCTGCAGCTCAACAAGAGTGACAGGAGGCATCCTCATACACGCAAACTCTGCCAGACCTCAGCAGTGGGAACCACCGTCCTGGCCAGCGCCAGACTCTACCGACAATGGAACCCCAAGCATCTGTGCTCAGGTGTTTTTATTGATTCAGAACTCCTCAGGTGCAGATCACAAGCAATCAAACACCCTCCACACACCTGCAGACAGTACGGAACACCAAGAACCTAGGCGGCCCTTCACCCAACAGTGCATAAAACAATTATTTTATATATAATTAAAAATAAACTTCTGCAACAGTGTGTCTTCCTGGAACTCTTGGAACCACTATTTAATTTCAGTCCCATTGATGCCATGGTGAGAGGCTGAGTCCTCCCTCACTTCTCCCTGCCTCTGCCTCGGGGCCTTTGCACCCACCGTCCTCATCTCTGGCATGCTCTTCCCTGCCTCCTGTCTGCTGCCCACTGTTGATCAGAATCTCTTTCTTACTCTACTTCCTCCTCGGCTCTGCCCACACCCACACCTCTATGTCCCTTACCCTACCCAGTAGCTAACTGTTCAGCAAGTGCCCACTGAGGGGGATGGGTCACCATGGGATGACCTGGTCTGTTCAGCAGCCAGAAAGAAGGGTGTCAGGGATGTGTTCCTGCCACTGGGGACAGGCCGAGCTCTTCTGGTGCCTGGTGTTTAGACTCTTTTGGTCAAAAGAACATTGAGTCACATACACAAAATCTGGGGCCAGGGCTCTGCCCTGCGCAGCCTCCAGCAAGCCACGGTAAGCAGAGCCTCACTTCTGAAGGGAAAGGCATTCCAGGCAAGAGCTCAGCAACAAGGGGGTTCTGGGGTGCAGAGGGGGAGAGCAGGAGGGAAGTCCTCTGTGGCCGAAGCTTGTCAAGAGCAGTCAGGAAGACTGGAGACCTGTGGGGCCCAGTCGGAAGTGATGCGTATGGCACAATATGGCTCTGGTTTCCCAGGGACCCAGAGGGAAAGCCTAGAAAGATGCCAGTTCCAGAAGGAGTCTGCCCTTGATGGCGAGAGCTTTCCCACTCGCTCATGGCCTCCTTCCAGCTGTCAGGAATGTATTGCCAATGCTTGGGGTCCCTGCTCACCCCAGCCCTCCGGTAAAGCCCCTTCCTGAGCTTTCCTCAGATTAAAAGCACCGAAGACCTGGCTGGGGACCTCTCCCCCTCCCCCATCCCTACTCCCGCAAGAGGCTACTGCCTACCATCTGCGTCACGGACGAGACGGGGATAAGCTCTTGGGTATAGTCCAGCCTGCCTGGTACCGCCCCGGGTGACCTGAGGACACAGGCCAGGAACCAGCCACTGAGCATGCCACTCCTCCAACCCCCACCGAGTCCCTCAGGACGGCCGCCTGGTCCCCAGCCTGCCTGGGATCCTCCTGACCCAGTGGCCCTTCTACCAGCTGGGGAGAGCACACCCCTCTCCAGGGGGTGAGCTCAGTGCCAGCCCAGGAGCTCTGGGTGGCTGCGCTGGAGTCTACATCCCTTCTTTCCTTAGGCCTCAAGGCAGCCTCTTTCCACTGTCGGAGAGGAGAACAAGACTCAGAGAGGGTATGTGAATGCACACGGTGACCCAGTAGACAGGATTCATGTCTTTCTCTCGATGGTCTTCTCAAGGCCCTCGCATTGGCTGGCCCTGCGGGACACAGCTGCATGCTTCCCATACAGGTAGCTGTCCACATGTCCCGGATCACAGTGGTAAAGGTGCAAGCCTGTCCAGTATGGTGTCGGTTCCGGCATGTACCCTTCATGCCGTCAGAGCTCATTGTCTCTGCCATAAACAACTGAACAAATGGCAGCACGGACTCATTAGAGCGTGTTGCTTGCCACTGGCGTGGAGCATTGCCTAGCTCAGGTAAGCATATGTCCTGGCCCCAGCAGTGCTGGAAGCTTCTCTGAGGTTCATGGTGACTTGTGTTCTACAGACCTGTACCGAGCTGTCTGGGAGGTCGACCTCCGAGCTAGTGAGTGGAACTTGGGAGCTTGGGCCCCTCCTGACTCCTCATCGCTCGCCAAGTCACCCTTGGAGTTCCGACCCGGGGCCTTACCTGCTGCCCTGCCATGGACGTCAAATCAAAGTGCCTAAGATTCAGCCGATGGGATTGCAGCTGCTGCCGTGAAACCCTGCTTGTATTGTAAAGGGTTTCTTAGTCCTGCTGTGAGATCCCCAGAACTTGTAAGTCCTCTGTGAAGGAGTCGGGCTGTACCTGACAGTCACATATGCTTCGGACTTAAGCACAGACCATTGCTATTTTTATTTGAAAATATCACTCTATAAAAGGAATCTTGAGACTGGAGAGATGATTCAGTCTCACAAGAAGTTCAGTTCCCAGCCCTCACGTTGGGTAACTCCCAACCACCTGTCGCTCCAGTGCTAAGGGACCTGACGCCCTTTTCTGGGCTCCAAGGGCACCTGCACACACATGCACACACATGCGCACACACACACACTCGTGTACACACAGTGGGAAAGAGGGCCAGATGTGGTGGCCCACACGCCTTTAATCTCGGTACTTAGGGAGCGGGGGCAGGCAGATCTCTGTGAGTTAAAGGGCTAACCCAGTCTACATAGTGAGTTCTAACCCAGCCAGGACTGCTTGTCTCAACAATAGTAAATATTCAAAAATCAGTAAAAAAGGGATCGTGCCTCTGTAAGGGAGGGCACAGTGAAATTACTGAACTGAACCCCTCCGTGGATAGATGGTGAGGGTTTCCTGGGGAGCAGTCTGCAAGCCCGTCTCTGGGGTGAGGGGAGCAAAATGATGGAAAATCAAGTAGATTTTAAGTGACAGCAGGGTAGAGTCTTTGAGCCATTCAGGCTGTTCCGATTGACCTGAAACCAGAATGCTCTTGCCTGAGGTAGTTGACCTTTGAGGATGGATTAAGGGAGATTCCTGGTTAAAAGAAACCCACTGGTAGGCCTCTGTTTACCCAATAACAACCTGACATTGTCACCAGCAGCCCTGTTGGGTTTTTGTTTTTTTAAGGAGTTTGCTTTGGACACAACATCTTCTGTGTTGGCAACCTTCTCAGAGGATGCTGTTGACTTCTGGAAGCTTGTCCTCAAGAGGCTTCGACCTGTCTCCAGGGTGAGGGGTCCCCTTCCCTTCCCATGCCCCAGTCTCTCTGCCCCAGAGGCTCTCCTCAGAGCTGCAGCAGACAGCTCTTGATTTGACACTCTAAGCCGGTCAGGATTCACTCAGTGTTGCAGAACCTGGTCCCAGCAGCCCCCAGACAGCCCCCCCCACCCCGCCCCACCTTCCAGTGAGCCTCCTCTTTGTGAGAAGGCTGTGGCTAGAGGAACTCATTTCCTTTCCTGGGGCCAAGAGTGCTCTCAGCGAGGGCTGAACCACCCTGGGGTAATCAAAGCCACCACTTCCTTGCACAACCTGTGGCTATATTTAGAGCCACAGCCTCTCAGGCCCAAAGTCAGGGCGTGGCTGGGCCTGCGGCTGCTTCCTGAGCTGAAGGAAGTTTCCACCAGTTTCCTCTCCAGCCTAGGCCAGAGGCACCTGCAGGCCGAGCTGCGGGCTGCACAAACTGTGAGCTCCTCCATCTCCGCAGTCACCTTAGGGTGATAGCTATTCCTAGGAGGGGCTGCCACCAGGTCACTCCTTCCTCCGGGACCCCGTGTTTCCCCAGGGTCTTCTACCTGGGGGGTAGAAGAGTAAGGGGGTGGAGCTCCTGTCCTTGTGAGGCCTGAGCACTGTTGTGGAGGAAATGGAAATTAAAACCACAAATGGTGATTTCAGAAAAAGCCAGGGGCTGGGGGTGTGGCTCAGATGGCAGAGTGCTGTGTGGCATGCGTGAGGCCCTAGGTTTGATTCCCTGCCATGCGTAAACCAAGCACAGTGTACGGCTATACTCAAGGCACTCAGGTTAGGAGGCATTAGGGTTAGGGATTACGGTTAGGGTTAGGGGTTACGGTTAGGGTTAGGGTTAGGGTTAGGGACAGGCGATAGGACAGGAGGGTCTGAAGCTCAAAGTCATCTTGGGCTGCATAGCAAGTCTGAGGCCAGACTGGCATATAGGGAACCTTGAATTTTTTATTTTATTTTGTTTTTAGGGGAGGGGAAGACTGGCTCTTCCGGGGAAGGCACTTGCCTACAGCCTAACTTCCTGAGTTTGATCCCAGGCCTCCCATGGTGAGAGCAGAGAACTGATCCCTACAGGCTGCCCCTGGCCTCTGCATCCACACCACCATGGTCTGACCTACCCAATAAGTAAATAAATACACGTGTTTTTAAAAGATAGGGAGATGGATGCACTGAGGTTAGGAGAGGCTGCAGAGACCTCTGGTCAGAGCGCCTCTGGGACCCCTGAGTGTGCGGGAGGAGCTCCAGGAGAGGAGATGGAGGTGTGGTGCGGAGATGGGGGGTGCAGGGGGTGAGTGTGGTGGGGGTGGCTGGTGATTGGTCAAAAAGCTGGGGACCAGAGGGTTCAGCCTGGAGAAGCCTCTGTGGGTCACCAGGATGGGAGTGGCTTTAAATATGGAGAAAGAGCCACTCCACTGCTGTTAGGAGAAGTGACAGGAAGGGGGGGGGTGCAGAGACTGGAGGCTTTGCAGTGGCCAGGCCTTCCCCTCAGGGAGTCATTCCCCAACACCAATGAAGCCTGGAGAGGCTGTCAGAGGCACAGGCTGGGGACACAGACACCCTGCAGGGGTCAGGACAGTCCCCAACACTGGAGAAGCAGGGGTGGAGAAGGCTGGCTTCAAGAGAGGCAGGAGGGGAGGATGGGGACCATTTGGTCCTGAGTTCCAGGACAGAGTCAGTGAGGGATGCAGACAGCCAGATCCCACAGAGTCCCACTGGAAAAGCTGCCTCTGACAGGGGTGTGGGAAGGGCGTGCAGTGACTGCAGGCTTGGCGCTGGCTGGCAGGCTGTTCTCACAGTCGTCCTTGCTTGCTGAGTCCAGTCTCTCCCTGACCTGGAGGTGTGAGGCTGCCTCCTGCACCCCAGGATCTAGGTGTGTGGGGACCCAAGGCATGCAGGATGGATGTAAATGGCACTCACCCACAAAAGTGGTGAGCTCCACACCTGTGTACCTGTGGCTTCCAAGACAGAGACTGATTCAACTGGCATGGCACCCCACAGGATGCATGTGTGTCTACAGGCCCTTGTGCCATCTTTTTTTTTTGTTGGGAGGCAGGGAAGGAGTTCGAGTTTTTTTGTCAGGGGTGGGGGAGTTCGAGACAGGGTTTCTCTGTGTAGCCCTGGCTGTCCTGGAAGTAGCTCTGTAGACCAGGCTGGTCTCGAACTCACAGAGATCCGCCTGCCTCTGCCTCTGGAGAGCCAGGATTAAAGGTGTGTGCCACCACCGCCCGGCTAACCTTGATCCATCTTTAATTCACCCTGTGTGGGGGTGGCAGGAAGCCACAGCAGTGATGCAGCCATAGATTCAGACATTGATTCGGGTTCAAAGGCTTTTTAACCTAAAACATTTAAGCCTCTGAGACTCACTGCTGACCCAGCCACTCTGACTAGCCCCTTCTGGACTCTTCTGGTTGGCTGACTCCCACAAGTTCTTTGACTGCTCTTCCCATCAGGTATTGACCACTTCTGCCAAACTGCCTGTGTGTCTCTGCCTCAGACTGTCCTCACTGCCTCTCTGCTTTATCCTCAGTCAGATGGCTTCATTGTATCTGTGTCTTGTCCTCCCTCTGCCCCTTATCCTGACTCTCTGAGCTGAGAGCCTGCTTTTATACCATGAGAGTT
This sequence comes from Cricetomys ansorgei, assembly GCA_026225945.1. NCBI lineage: Eukaryota > Metazoa > Chordata > Mammalia > Rodentia > Nesomyidae > Cricetomys > Cricetomys ansorgei. Next base: position 6,678,074 of record JAMJFZ010001249.1, read on the forward strand.
GGGTGTGTCCTCACTCTGGTAACTCTTCCCCTGATTCGTCACTTTGCTTGCTCTTCACTCTGCCATATCTCAGATGTCATTTCCTGTTTGACACTGACTCCTGAGCTCTGCTTCCTGTCTCCCAAATGCTAGGATTAAAGGCATACACCACCACTGCCTTCTGAATACTGGGATTAAAGATATGTACTACCACTGCTTTCTAAATACTGGGATTAAAGGTGTGTTCTACCACTGCTTTCTGAATACTGGGATTAAAGATGTGTACCAACAGCCCTTCTACCCTAGAGCAGCCACGCTGCCAGATTAAAGGATTAAATATTCCTCTACAGTGGTGGACATTGGCTACAGCTTGAGTTAGACTTCAGGGTCCCAGGAGACATTCACAGTGAGCAAGGACCTTCTGCTTACGCAGCATCTGGTACACAGGTGACTATGAAAGAAAGGGGTGTTGTCACTGGAATGAGCTGGTGGATATCTGGCCTGGAGACTTCCAGGAGATGGATGGGTGGCAGTCCCTGGATTCAGGAAAAGCTCCTGGCAATCTGGATTTGTTGATCCAAGAGCAAGAGTCTCAGCCTTGGTGGCTTTGTTTTCTCACAACCAGTGCCCAGGGCAGCAGTGTCCTCTGGATGGTATGGCTAGGGGGTTGCAGGTTGGGAGGACGGGGCGGACTTGGCCCTTCTCTGCAGCTCTGCTCGGACACGCTTCCATAGGCTCAGAGGGTTACGGCACTTGCCCGATGACCTGGTGGAAGCTGTCCTCTGCTCGCTACAGGCATTGTGGTGGGTGTGTGCGCCACAGGCACCCAGTAGAAATAAATAAATGAATGAGTGCATAAATAAATAAGTGTACGAAATAAAAGTTTAAACATCTTTTTCCCCAGTTTCCCAGGGCGCCCTGCCCTGTGACCTTGAGAGATGTGAGCCTAGAGGTCACAGAAGAACCAATAGAGGCACAGCCTGTAGCTGTAGCTGGGAGGAACGCCGACAGAGCCGTGGCCACACAGCTCACATCAGAAGTGAAACCTTGAAAGCCACAGGCTTTGCCAAAATCAGCCAGATTCTGAGGCTCCACCCGTGGGGGTCAGACAGGCGCCATGAATGTCCCAGTCTCTGGCCCAGTCCAGCCCGTGTCAAGTGTCCCAGCCAAGGAGATAGCACAGCAGCAACAGAGTGCTATATAAAACAGGAGTGGGGGAGGGGGAGACGGCTCAGTCAGTAGAGCACTCACTGCACAAGCCCGAGGTCCTGAGTTCTAATCCCCAGACCCCGTGTAGAAAGCCAGGTGTGTATCTCATGGATCCCTCGGGCTCAGCGGCCGCACAGTCTAGCTCCAGGTTTAGTGAGAGACCTTGTCTGAGAAATAGGTGAAGAGTGACCAAGGAAGAAGCCGAATTGCAGCCTCTGTGGACAGAAAGAGAGAGAGAGAGAGAGAGAGGAGAAGATGAAAAATCAGGAGAGCAGGAAATGAAGAGCTCACCCCACTGCAGTGCTGACACCAGTGGCTCAGTCACTAGTGATCCACGATTATCGACTGAGCCTCTTTTCTTCTTTTTAGTTTTTTGAGTCAGGGCCTGAACTTGACAGGTAGCTGAGGATGACCTTGAACTCCTGATGCCCATGTCTCCACCTCCCCAGTGCTGTCCCTGAGGACTGATGAGCCCTTGAGGCCTAGAAGGTCCTCACTTCCGGTTCAGGGCTGGGAACCGCAGCCAAGGCCACCAGGCCTTGCAGGGCGCCCGCAGTGGGCACCCCTGCCTCCCCCTTGCAGCTTCCTGCCTGAGTGCTGGGAACACCCCTTCCTCTCTCCCCCTCCCCCTCCTTCCTCTCACCCCTTCCTTCCTCTCACCCCTCCCCCTTCCTCTCATCCCTCCCCCCCTCTCACCCCTCCCCCCTTCCTCTTACCCCTCCCCCTTCCTCTCACCCCTCCCCCTTCCTGTCACCCCTCCCCCTCCTTCCTATCACCCCTCCCCCTTCCTATCACCCCTCCCCTGCTTCCTCTCACCCCTCCCTCCTTCCTCTCACCCCTACCCCTACCCCTCTTTCTCATCCCTTCCCTCTGCCGGTTTCCTGTATGCCCCCAGAGCTGACCCCTGATAACTATCACCCCACACTCCTGCTCCCATCTTGCTGGGAGGCATTCCTTGTGGAGGGGGCTGTCTGGGGTGTGCGCCCTCTTTCATCTCATAGCTCAAGATGAGAATCTCGCCAGCTCCCGAGCCTGCAGCCAGGACCTGCCACCTCCGCAGGTGACCTGACTGCCAACCAAGCCAGAGCGCTGGGAGGGAGAGCACCTAGGAGCAGCAGGAGAGGCGGCTGGGCCTCTGTCCTCTCCGTGCTCCCTACTACAGCCCGGCACACTCCCTGCCTGCAGGCCCCCACTTTGGTGGTCCTGGCATTGGTGGGTGGGGCTTACACGCTGTGTTTTGGCTCCAGGAAGGTGCTGCAGGGCCATGGGCCATGCAGGTGATAAGAAGGACTTGGGGTGACAGGTTCATCCTGAGAGCACTGGGGTGGCTGGAGGGCAGCCCCCCCCCAGATCACCCACCCCAGCTTCCCCCACCCCATGATATCTCTCTTATTTTTGTGCAACCCCAGGCTGGGCTTGTCTGTTTTGCTCTCTGTTGCAGCACAGTGCCCAGCAGGTGCCTGTTGGATAGCAGGGGTTGTACCTAGAGAGGTCCAGTTCTGGGGACCCCTAGTGGATAGAGCCCTTGGGGGATCCTGAGCCCATGACACCCCCTGCTGGAGGCTCAAATCTTCACTCATGTGACTATAGGCTGTGTGACCCAGGGCGGCTGTGTCTGCCTCTTTGTTCTCAGAGTGCACAGGCAGCAGGCCCTTCTCACCAAGATGCACAGGTACTCCAGGAGGCTTCCATGGCCCCTGCCATGGAGCCTGGTATCTCGCAAGCCTGGCTACATAGCAGTAAGATGGCCTACCAGCCCAGTGGGCACAAGTATGCTCCAAGCAGTGGAACCTTGGGTCTCAAAGGCAGGGTCAGGGCTCCAGCTGTGCTGCAGCCAAGTCTGGGCCTGCGCCCACTGCAGAGGAGTTCACCGTCGCTGTTGGGTGCTGGGCTCGGTCGCTTGGCCCTCTCTCTCCCACCAGCAGCAGGCAGAGAAAAGGGAAGTACCCCTACCCCGTCTGTTCTGAGGCCTCAGTTCCTTTTCGGTAAACTGGGGATAGTAAGGTCACCCCACCCCTACTAGGGATGAGGGAAACCATGAGAAAACACCCAGAACCCAGAGACTGAAGACAGAATATCTGACGACACTGCTAGATCCCAACGGAATCTGGCTCCCGGACAGACCCCGTGGCTCCCGCGCCTCCCGGTACCTGTTCCCTGCCCCTCCTACTCACTGGGCTCCAGCTACACTGGCCACCAGCCTGGGCCACTCTGGACCGAGCTTTCCCAGCCTAGAGGTATCTGCATATGCTGTTTCCTCTTCCTGGGACACCGGCCCCCTTTCCGAGGACTGGCCCCTACTAATTTTGGAGTCTCGATTTAAAATTTACCTACGTGAGGAAGCCTTCCCTGCCGGCCTTATTTAAAAGAGTGTCTCTCCAGACTGGTTTGCTGTGGCTCTCCCAGGCTTGGGATGGTGGCAGCCGGAACACAAGACGCTCAGCGTTGTAAGGTAAGCAAACTCTCTGGACAAAGCCCTTGGCTAGCCTGTGCAAGGCCCTGGGTTCAATTCTAGAACCAAACAATGAAAACCAAACTCTCTTTTTCTAAGCTACTCCCCCCACCCCCACCCGTTTATCAGGGCCCAGAGGAGCCCTGAGCTCCAGGTCTTTCTGGGACATAAATGAGGTGACACAGGTAAGTCTGCTGGTTTATCTGGCTGGTGGTTAGACCCCAAGTGGGAAGCCGAGCCACAACCTCTACACCTGCTCTCGTCCGGTGTCCTTGGGAACTCTCTATGCAGATGGAGACATGTCACTTTCCCCCTCGAGTGGCCAAAGTTGTGTCCACTACCTCTGCTTGGTGCTGACTTGGTGGGGCGGCATCCCAGGAGAAGAGACTCCAGCACACTGTCAAAACTGTCAAACAATTTCCCTGCCAGGTCTTTACAAGAATCCAAGGCCTCAGTGCCCGGTGCCAAGCTCCCACTTAAGACAATACCTCTGAAGCTGTGGGTCTGCACGGCGCCCGGATCTCTGCTCAGCCTTATATAGACAAAGGCCAGGGAATCCCTGTCCAGGTCTGGGCTGGAGTCCCAAGGGACCTGCCTGACCCTGGAGCTCTCACCTCTGAATCTGCCAGCCCCTGGCCAGGTGGGTGGGGGTGGCTGCCCGTCTGGTAGCACTGGGGCCAGTCCAGGGCCTTCTGGAGTCCCAGTGACCAGGCTAGCACAGGCTCTTACCAAATAAGGCCCGAGCAGCCTGGCCAGGCTCTGCAGCTGCTCACCCTGCCTGCAGCGCTCACCAGCAGAGATTTGCTCACCGCTGGTTCCCAGAGCCCCTGATGCAGTGCGCCCAGTTCTGTGTCCCTTTCCTGTGGGAAGCTTTTGAATATTCCACTGGAGCCCCAAGAGCAGGAAAGTTCAAGGGTACTGGGGACCTTGCTCCATTGGTGACCTCAAAAATGGCGGAAGCATGACCCCTGCCCCCAGCACACAAAGCCCCCTGTTCCCACATGTCCTGGGGTAGGAATGAGCTTGCCTAAGGGCCAGGCCCTTCCCAGTGTCTTGTCTGTAGGGGCGAGGGCCAAGGTTTGCCAAAGAACTTGGACAGGTAGCTGGGGCTCAAGGGCAAACTGAGATCTGATCTCACCTGTGTCTGCCCTGGGAAGAGTGTGACCTGCGGTGGGGCCAGTGGAGGAAGACCAGCCCACAGGACCCAGCTGAGGCCAGGGGGCCTGGGGGGCCAGGGGGCCAGGTATGTATCAAGACTTCCTTTGGGTGTGAACTCCTGCCAGCCTATCTCAGTTCCTGCAAGCTATTCTGCTTCCTGGAGTTGGGGCACAGGGACTCTCCTTCCGTTTCAGATCACCCTCCCTACCTCTTCATCACCTCCAACTTTCTCACGGTCATAGGAGCTAGCGAGACATGCCACATCTCTCTGACACCCCCAGAGCAGGAAGTATGTGGGTGGAGGTAGTCCTGCTGTCCTACTGCCTGTGTGAACCTGTGTACGTGTGTGTGTGTGTGTGTATGTGCATGCGTGTGTGTGCCTATGTGACCTTTGTGTGTGTGTGTGCACACGTGTGTGTGTGTATGCCTGTGTGTGTGCATATATGTGTGTGTGCATGTGTGTATATGCCTGTGTGTGTGTGCATATGTGTGTGTATGCCTGTGTGTGTGTACATGTGTGTGTGTGTGTGCATATGTGTGTGTATTCCTGTGTGTGTGCATATATGTATGTGTGTGTCCATGTGTGTGTGTGTATGCCTATGTGACCTCTATGTGTGTGTGTGTGTGTGTGTGTACGTGCATGTGTGTGAATGTGTGCATGTTCATGAGAGTGTGTGTATGCCTATGTGACCTGTGTGTGTATGTGTATGTGCATGTGTGTGTGCCTATGTGACATCTGTGTGTGTGTGTGCATACATGTGTGTGTGTGTGTGTGTATGCCTGTGTGTATGCATATGTGTGTATGCCTGTGTGTGTGTATGCCTGTGTGTGTGTGCATATGTGTGTGTATGTGCATGTGTGTGTGTATGCCTATGTGACCTGTGTGTGTGTACATGCATGTGTGTATGTGTGTGTGCATGTTCATGAGAGTGTGTGTGTATGTGTACGTGTGTGTGTGTGTGTACCTGCATGTGTGTGTGTGCCTATGTGACCTGTGTGTGTGTGTATGTGTACGTGCATGTGTGTGTATGTGTACCTGCATGTGTGTGTGCCTATGTGACTTCTGTGTGTGTGTGTGTGCATATATGTTTGTGTGCAGGTGTGTGTGTGTGTGTATGCCTCTGTGTGTGTGTGCAGTTGTGTTTGTGTATGCCTGTGTGTGTGTGGGGGGGTGTGTATGCTTATGTGACCTGTGTGTGTGTGTGCAGGTGTGTGTGTGTATGCCTGTCTGTGTGTGTGTGTGTGTGTGTGTGTGTGCAGGTGTGTATGTGTATGTGTGTGTGTGTGTGTGTGTGTGTGTGCAGGTATGTGTGGGGTGTGGGGGCTGGTCCAGCTCTTCAGAGCCTCTGGCTCCAGTCTGGGACTTGAGGTGATCAGTACCAAGCCTGCTAGTCACCATGGACTCCAAGCAGGGTCTGCAAGTGTCTGTGAAATGACCTGTGCCTGCTTGGTTTACAAACAGCTGGGCCACCCAGCTAAGAGTGTCCCTGGTTACTCTGTCTAAGTGCAGGAAGGCCAGCAGCGATTTGCAGCCTCTGAGTCCAGCCAGGGTGGTGGGTGCTTTATCGTGGGTGAGGTGTCTGAGGGGCCTGGGAACACTGGCATGCCTGATACATCAACTTGGACAGAGCTGAGTCCCGGAGGCCAGGAAGCGTAGGGGAAGGCCATTGTGGAGTTGTTAGACCAGAGCTCTGGCCCTGATGGCCCTAACAAGCCAGGCTCAGCCACCTGTCCTTAACAGGACAGCTAAAGAGCAAATCATAATGAAACACAGAGAAAGGAGATTCATTTCTTGTGGCCATATTGGGCAAAGCAAACAAAGAGGTCCAGTGACCTCTGATTCCATCTTCAGGGCCCTGGCTCAGGGTTTAAGGGTCTGGGTTTAAACAGATTGCAGAGGATGCTCTCTGCTAGGCAGTCTGGTCAGGGTGTGTCCTGCCCATCACTGGCCATCGTTGACTGGCTCCGGTCTCTCCTGCAAGGTGGCCTGACAAGCTGTCAGACTGCATGGACTCTTCCTGGGAGAGTCTGGGCTTCAGCCTTTCCCTCCCCAGCATGGGGTTCCCAGAACAATTCCGGTTTCTCAGGGTGCATTGTCTCAATAGTCTGCCCACAGGAGGGGCTTGTGTTGCTCCTGCCAGGCCCTCCATACCCACCCTCCAGACAGCTCAGTGAGCTCCTCCCACTAGAGGAAGCCCTGCTTTTTTTCTAAACATCTCTGTGATTGACAGAAGCCCCCCAGCTGAGGCGTGTCCTCTGGGGGCCTTGTGAATACTACTCAGAAAGTGTGTGTGGTGGCAGTGGAGGGAATAAAACACCTGCTCCCTGGCAACAGGACAGGGTGTGGCTGGGTTACAGCTCCCAGTGGGGGAGCTCAGCGTCCCTCCAGTGGGGCAAGCTCTGGGGTTTGGGTCCTGCCAAGTCCCTGGCTGAGGCTGGGGTGGTAGCCCAGGTCATCTCCCCTCCGGGTTTCACTGGAACGGAACCTGCGATGCAGCCATTCACCTTGGTTTTTAAATAGGAGAAAGAAAGATCTGCGAGTGGGTTTAGGGAGCTGTTGCTCTGGCCCTGAGCTCCGCAGAAGCATCTGGCCAGTGTGCCAGCCACTTTCCAGTATCCTTCTTTAAGGTGGAGAGAGGGAGTATGATTTCCAAGACCTCGTGCCCCAGGGCCTCTGAACGGACTTCCAAGCGCTCAAATAAACTTGTTCTTTCAAGTAATAAGTTGGAGAAGATGTATTTAAGCCGCCGGGACCTAGGAATTGGGGATCAGGAAGTGGGGGACTGGATGGGCAAAGGCGCCTGTGCCCAAGTGCATGCAGGCCTGTTTTCTGTTTTATAGCTGCCGAGGCTCGGAGAGGCTGTGTGGGTTACCTGTGACCCCAGGCCTCGGCCCATAAGGCTCTGTAGAAGCTAACTAACAGAACTAGGAGCATAAGTGTCATTTTTCTGTGGAACTGGCTTCAAGCATTGCCTCTGGGACCTTGAGGGGGACGTTTCATTCCCAAACTTGGGTTCCTTCCAGATCCAAGAGTTGAACTCTGATCCTTTCCAGCTAGCCTCAGTTTAATGTCTGTCAAACGGGAACATCTGCCATTGGCTCTTTCAGTTGCTTATTTGCCGAGCACCTGCTGTGTCCTACTGACATGCATAGGTGCTTTTCTGGGTGCTGACATGGGTGTGTCACACACTCCCCACTGGGTGAGTTTGGGGTTGGAGGCAGATGGCATGCCAGACCAGGGGTCTTCAGTCGGCTTGGCTCAGAAGGATCGAGGCCCCAGGCTGTGAGGTGGTGGAGGTGGGGTGGGATGGGAAGGAACTCTGCAGCACAAGCCCTGGCTGTGTCTGCACCATCTGCCTTTAGATGGGGGGGGGGAGGGCAGAGGGAGGGACAGGGGCAGAGGGCAGAGCAGTGGGGGAGGGTTTGGGAAGAGCCAGGGGCAGAGCCTCCCTCTCTCCCGTTCTTTTTTTGAGACAGAGTTTCTCTGTTGTAACTCTGGCTGTCCTGGAACTCACTCTGTAGACCAGGCAGGCCTCGAACTCACAGAGATCCACCTGCCTCTGCTTCCCAAATGCTGGGATTAAAGGTGTGTGTGCCACCACTGCCTGGCATACTCCCATTCTTTTTAAACAAGAAAAGAAATGGCAGAGGGTTAAAAAAGAAAAAAAAGCGAGGGGCGGCTTGGTTGGTAGAGTCCTTGCCTGTCACGCCAAAGGCTCTGTGTTAGATCCCCGGTGCCACGCAGAACTGGATACACGTCTGTAAACCCGACCTCAGGAGACGGAAGGAGGAAGTTCAGAAGTTCAAAGTCATCTTCTGCTATACAACTTCAAGGCCAGCCTGGGCTGCACAAGACTGTCTAAAAAATTTTCCTTAGAAAGTCCACAAACAACAACAAACCACAAACAAAGAAGATGAACAAAGGTCTGGAGAGATCAGTGGCCAAAACATTTGCTGCTCTCTCGGGGGCCCAGGGTTCAGTTCCCAGCGCCTACGTGACGGTTTATAGCATTATGATCTGGCGCCTTCTTTTGGCCTCAGCAGGCTCCTGCATGCGTGTGGTGCATTCTGGTGTGCACGCACACATACGCATGCACATGCACACAGTCACAGATTAAAATAAAGATCTTAAAATGAGAGGTTTCAGATGTAGAGTTCGGTGGGGACACGGTTAAGATACTCACATGAAGAGCTACTAATGTCACAGGCAGATAGACAGCACCCGGTGGGCTCAGAGGAGAGCTCAGGCCCACCAGGTAGAGTGGAGAACCTTCTTATCCTCTCAGAGGCTGGGGGGTGGGGTTCATGTCTTGAGGTCATCCCTGATTCTGGGATGAAGGAGGAGGGCGTGGAGTTCTGAGGTAAGTCTGGCCCACTCTGAGGCTGTGAGGAAGGAGTTGGTCTAGTTAAGGTGCACCCATTGTACTCGGCTAGAGGGGTGTGTCCCTGCCTGTCACCCCGGTGTCAGAGGTTCCTCGGGTGAACTGAGAACAGTGCCTGTCAACCCCTGGATTTCAGGCACCTACATCTGCTGGAGAATCAGAGGTTGGCAGGCAGCTTTCTGTAGGCCACGTTCCACTGGCTGCGTGAGAGAGAGCTCCCAGTGGCCTGCTCACCCTTCCTAGCCCTAGACCATTGTGAATTGCTGGCTAGGCGCTGTTCCCTGGAGCTCGCCCATCCCCCACACCCCGACACTCCCACCTTCTGTCTCCAGCCAGGTACCGCCTCCTGAGCCCTGGACCTGCCCCCAGACCACTCACCTGTCTCAGCAGGACTGCGTCTTCAGTTCCATATAACCCAGTGGGCTCCCGGCTCTCTCTCTTTTGTCTCTCTGCTCCCTCTCTTTGTCTCTCTCTCTCTGCATCCCTCTCTCTGCCCCGTGCTCTCTCTTACCATTCTCTCTCTCTTTCTCTTTCTGTCTCTCTCTCTCTCTCCCCCCTCCCCCATCCTCTTCTCTTCTTGCTCTCTCATCCTGCTGTCCTGTCTCCCTCCCTGTCTCCCCTCCCCTCCTCTCTCTCTCTCCTCCCCTCTTTCTCTCTGCCTACAGGGTCCTGTTCTACCCGACTCAGCGTTCCTCCCCCTCCCCCATAACTATAAACCTTTACTAAAACTGGCCAGCGTCTGTGTCCACCGCCTCTGTACATATAAAGAATTATTACACAGACAACACAGGGAAGAGGATTTGGCAGATAGAAAACTAGGGCTCCAGGGGCGAGATCACTAGCCTAGGGTCACAGGTTCATGCAGGTGACAGATGAGAGAAGGTCCTGTGTGGCAGGTAGGAGGCAGGGGAAGTGGGGAGGGGCCTGACCTCCTTGTCTACCCAGGGTCCTGGCTCTGATTTCTCAGCAGCTGCCGCTCAGCCCCATACAGGCCAGAGTCCTTTGCCCTGACCAGAGGACTTTGAGCACATGACAGCAGCTGCTCTCAGGGTTGATGGTAGCCCCACCTTGGTGTGGGATTCTTCTCTCTGAGCTGGAGACCTGGCATCTTTGGCAGCCTGTGGGGACTAATTTTAAACCTCACAGCTGGTTTTGGTAGCAGCGGCTGACATGTGCATGCGGAAGCCCTGGGTACTGCCGACGTTCTGGACTGACTTTGCACATGAGCAGGCATGAATCAGAGGGCGTGAAGGCTGGGGTGCATTTCCATTGAGACCCGGAGAGGGAAGAGGACAGAGAGCCAGCCTCGTGTGAGGGACTTAGGATGGATAGGATGTCACAGAAGGTGCAGGCTGAAGCCAAAGAGAGGTGCAGGGTTTGTACGGAGTTATTAGAGGCGAAGTCTGGATCCTGATGGGCTTAACATGCCAGACTAGCCCTCTCATCCTCAACACACCAGTTAAAGCAACAACCAGCAAAAAGCAGAGAGAGGAGAGTTATTCAGCATGGCCACACTGGAAAGAGGAATAAATAAGGAGCTCTAGTAGTCCCCCTCAAATTCATCTTCAGGATCCTGGCGTGGGGTTTAGGTTTACATAGAGGGCAGAGGATGCACACCTAAACAGTCCGGTCAAGGCGTGTCCTGCCCACCGCTGATCCATTGTTGACCGGATCCAGTCCTTGGTAGCTATGCTGCTGTGTGGCTCAGCCAAGAAGACAGGAAAGTCGTTTCACAGGTGCAAACCCTGCCAGACCTCAGGAGAGGGAACCACCATCATGGCAAGAGCCAGACTGTACAGTAGAACCTGAGCATCTAAGCTCAGGTGTTTTTATTGATCCAAAACTTCTCAGGTGTTCTACTGATAACACATGCAGATCATTAACAATCAACACCCCCCCACCCACCCAAATCCAACACCAGACAATACAAAATGCCAAGACCTAGGCAGCCCCTCACCCAACAGTGCACAAACAATTGTTTTATACATAACTAAAAATAAACTTCCACAACAATTCCTCTTTTCTGTATAAGATGAAAAAACTTGCTTTATCTCTACAGCACAGTTTAACACCACACCAGCAAATCCAGTTTCAAGAGGAACAATCACGAGGGTGATTGCACAGGACCACATGAAACCAAACATCTATCTAGCTTTTCACAATGTCTTTGGACAGCAGAAACACATTATCAATGTCCAATTATCTGGAATCCACTTACTTTCTTCTAGGCTCCTCTGAAGGGCCTGGGTCGCTTCTCTTCTCTGCCCTCTGCAGCACACGCAGCTTGTCCTCCAGGCTCTGGCTGCCTCCACTCCACTGCTGCTGCTGTTCTTGGTGGTCGTCCCATGGTACTGGCATCTTCAGAACACTGGGGTTCCTTGCTACAACTGGGCTGCACTTTCACCAATAGCCTCTCCTGGGCTCTCTTCATGGTGCCAAACCTCAACTTATCTGCATGACCCCTTCAATCTGGGTCTTCAATCGCTACTGAGGCTGCACTTTTACCAGTGGCCTCTCCTGGCCTCTTACAGTGCCAAGGCTTAGCTGCTCTCCATGATCCCTTCATGCCTTCAAAACCAATACCACCTGGGTGACTCTTACAGTACCACGTTCAGCTACCAGCATGGTATACAACCTTGGCCAATTCTGGAGGACAGTTTCTGTGTGCTGACCCTATCAAAATGGGAAAACAATTTGGGGACCAATCGACTTGTCCCAACTTGGTTTGTGCCTAGCAACCGCTTGAACAGTAAATAAAAAGGCTTGCTTTTTGCTCCTCGGGGCCGCTTCTATCTTGCGTGTTAGAACAGTCCCAGTATACTGGAATAAATCCTCTTGCTATTTGCATTGATATCCCGTCTGTGAGACTCTGTGGGGGTGCGGCATTCTGGTTTGGGTCCCTGGGGTCCAACAAACATTTTCCAAATTTTAAGATAGAGTAGGCTGGTTTGTAGGAAAAACTGGTAATCTTGTCTGCAGGAAGGGTTCCCTCATGGGGTGAAGTTCACATCACCACAGCAGATGTGTCTTGTCAGGACCTCCTCACCTCACCAGTATCTGGACAGGTTTGCAGAAAGCAAAACAAAATAAAAGGGACTCTACGAGGTCTGGAGTATCTTTTTCTTCTTCCCTGTCTCCATGTGGGATTAGCTGTTGTGATGTCTTGCCCCACGTTGCAGGCACCATTTGGTACCTACTACTATGGCAGTCCACTGAGAAAGACATGGAGGCACATTCACAGGTGCAAACCCTGCCAGACCTCAGCAGAGGGAACCACCATCACGGCCAGTGCCATACTGGACAGTGGAACCCCGAGCATCTGAGCTCAGGAGTTTTTAATTGATCCAGAACTCCTCAGGTTTCTACTGATAGTGTATGCAGATCCTGAGCAATCGGGTATTCTACTGATACCACACGCAGATCATTAGTAATCAAACATCCCCCACACAAATCCAGCACCCACAGACAATACAAAGTGACAAGAACCTAGGCAGCCCCTCACCAACAGTGAGGTGTACCAACAGTGCACACAAAAATATTTTATACATAACTAAAACTAAACTTCCACAACAGTCCCTCCTGTGAGGTGGTCTGACAAGCTGTCAAACTGGATGGAATCTCTCCCTGGGAGGCAGGTTCTCCTTCCTGTTGGCAGCAGCCTTTCTTGTCTCCAGCATGAAATTCCCAGGGCAATTCCAGTTTCTTGGGATGCATTATTTCAAAAGTCTGAAACCCCAGGGAGGAACACAGTGTCTCTATAATGTCTGCAGTTCTGCCTGCTCTAGCCTAGGGCTCTGCTGTGCTCTGCTCCTCATGGGGGTGAGGCCTGCACAGGCGACAGCTCATCCTGGCAACCCCATGTGACTCAGAGGTAGGGTCTAGGCCGTGGTCTAGGATGAAGGGAAGGAAGTGCCTTCCTGATGAAGCACCAACATGTAGTTTAAAGCAGCAGAGATTGAAATCGACACTCAAAGCGTGAACCCGGGTGGCTCTTTCCAAGCAAGGCTGCAGAGGGAATCCACCCCAGGCCTGTCTTTCTAGGTGTGCTACTTGCTGGTGCCCAAGGCACCCTGTGGCTTGTGTACATCTCTTCGGGCTCAGTGGTCCACCAGGTCTCTCCCTTGTGTCTCTGTGTCTCAGACCTCCCATTCCTCTCCCAGAACACCCGCATCGGACCTAGAGTTCCACCCACAAAGATGCCGTTTCCACACAAAGTCTCCCTCTGGCCTGGGTGAACATGAGTTGGGGGAGAGCATTGTTTGATCCAGTGCAGACTCCTGCACACATAGGCACGCGCAGAGGAGATCAGGACACCTGGGGTGTCCCACCTACGGCAGAATTCTGGGCTTTCCCACTCTCTGGGAGCAAAGCGACCTGTGGTCCTAGTGTTAAATGAAAATGCAGAGTCCCAGACTCAAGACAATTAAGGATTTCAAGGGCTTTCCAGACCACAGGAACCTCAGTAGCAGAGAGCTTGTCTAGGGTTCGACCCCCAGCACTACACAAACAGGGTGCGGGGTGGTACGTGCCTGTGACCTGGGCACTTGGGGAGGTGGAGGCAGGAGGATCAGGAGTCCAAGCTGCGAACTGATTTTGAAGCCGACTTGGGCCACTCGAGACTCTGTCTCAGTAAACAACCCAGCGACAACAACAATGAACAAATTAAGACATCATTATTATTATTAAAGATGGAGACAAAGAGCAGTAAGCGAAGGCATTGTTTTGAGCTCGGCACCTGCGGGACTGCGCAGGTCACCGTGAGAGGCTGGCCCACAGTGGGGGCCCAAACTGCTTTCCCCTTGCAGAAATAGACTCTTCTTTGATGCGGAGGAGCTAGTTGGTGCTGTGGTGCTGTGTTCTGCCCTTGCTGGCTCCACATTACCCAGGGACCTCTTCGGGGTCTGCGCCCCATGTCCCGTCAACCACTAGGACTGTAGTCACACACAGAGCTCTGCTGGCCTCCGGGCTGAGAGGCTGGTTTACCCAAAGCCCCCAACACAGGGGCCCGAGGGAGCTGAACCTGGGTTCCCCTGTGGCTGCTGCCCAGAGAGAAGGCTCCTGCCTGACTCCCTGGCTCCTCTTCTGTAGCTATGTGGACACTGATGTATGGTGCCACACACCGTGCCCAGGGGTAAGCTTGGGTGGAGCAGGGTGGAGATGGCCCCTGGCTGGCCACAGTGACTGTTAGGAGTTTTGCATGATGTGGGATGCAGGTGACCAGTGGGCCCTCCTGTCTGTAGTCACCCCACAGCCTGGCCATTATGCAAATAAGCCACCTCAGCAAGCTCAGGCCGGAGGTGAGAAGTTTGGCTCTGACTTCCTGTTCCTCTCTCCTCCTGCCACCCACCTCCCGCCCTCTCCCGTCACCGTGACATGCTCCCTTTGCTTTGCTCAGAGGAACTCATCCCAGGGTGATCCCAGGGCTATCTCCTAAGACTCCGGTGCCCACCCAGTTCTTGGCTTCCCCCACAACATAGCTGGGCAAGTGAAGGGTGAGGATGACTCACTAACAGTCCAAGTGGATTCCCTGGTTATAAGCCCACTCTCTTCCCAGGCCCCTGGAAGCGGAGACGTGTCTTGGTCTGGCGCTTGTTGGCTGCTGGCTAACGGTGGCTGTGTCTCCGGTGGCTGCCCAATGACAACTCGGCTGTTCCCAGAGCCCTGTCCCTCCTCCCGTCTCTTTCCACACTGATGTCAGCCACTCTGACCTCTAGACTGAGTTGTACTTCGGCCCAAGGAAGTCCTGGGGAGACTGAAGGCCAGGCTGCGGTGAAGGCTCTGCAGGGTCAGGACTGTGATTTGGGAGTCTGATTCCTCTGAAAGAGTCTCTGGATTACTGCCCTGACTTGACTATTGTGAATTCTCTTGAACAAAATCTCCTTCTTGCTCGTTTCCCAGAAAACCATGCAGGGGTCCTGGCACCGAGCTTGGTCCCCAAACCCCAGCAGGGAAGAGCCCAGGGTACCCTCTGTCTCCGAATAGGTTTACACCCTGATCCCCCATCCACAAGTCCCCTGTGAGGCCCTGTGCCTGGGGATGGCTCACTGAATCTCACCACCATTGTGGTCTGAATCTGAAATGTCACCCACGGGTGTGATCACCCACGAAACACTTGGTCACCACATGTGACTCTATCTTGGGAGGTTCTGGAAACTTCTGTGGGACCTGGCTAGAGGAAGTAGGTTACTGGAGCTGTGGACCCCACCCCCACGTCCTGTCTGCCAGGAGACCCTGGATCATCCCTCGCTGTGTCTATCTCAGCTTCCTGTCTGCCTTGAGGTGAAGAGCTGCCTCTGCTACCAGCTTCTGCCTCCATGATGTCCTGGCTCCGTGGACCAAACTTCCTGCGACCATAAGCCTCAATAAACTGCCCCCCCCCCCCGTTGAGTTGTCACACATTTTTTGTCACAGTCATGAGAAAGGCGGGGCCACAGGTTGTGGTTCACGCTCCGGGCTGTCTTCGAAGCAGCACGAGTGGCGGATGTGGTCTGTTGTACGGGTGGGGGATCCAGGCGGGAAGGACATGCAGCAATGAGCGATGCCAGGGGTAGGAGAGGCAGAGATACCCACCCGGGCTGCAAAGCCGGATCCCCGCCACAACCTCCTGTCCCCCAGCGGTGAAGACTCCTGCACGGTCCGGGTCTGCACCGCGATGCCCCATCCACAAGTCCCCCTCGTGATTGCTTTGTGCCCCAGAAGGCCTAAGTCCTGAGACCATGGGGAAGTCGGTACCACTTGTGGTTAGCACTGGGACTTTCAGACCCCGGTAATATCCCTCACGCAGGCCGGCACGGTGACGTCACAGGATCTCCCGATATGGCCAGGCAGGTTCCGAGGTGGCTTTCTAAGGTCAGTCCCAGGCTACAGATGAAGAGACCGAGGAGGTACATGGATGAGGCCGGAGGCCCAGCAGCCTTGGTAAAGTCCATGCTCACAGTGGGCTCTGCCTGACCCATCCCTGCCCTCTGGAGTCGGTGGTCTAGGACCTCTCAGTGGTGAGATACAGGACCACGTGGTCCTCCATTCTAGGGGATGCTCTTAACACACCTGACTCTGGGGCTTTCCCTGCCAGCTCCCGGGTGCCATCCGCCACATTTGCGGCTTTGGCTCTGAGACAGAGACGAGGCTGCCCGACCCGAGCTCGTGTGTCCTGCAGACAGGGCACAGAGGTCAGCCCTGGGCCACCCAGGACTTGTTCTGGCAGATCCCCAGACTGCACTGACCTCTGGGGAAGAGGGTCTACCAGCTGCTCCAGCGAGCCCCTTGGGACTCTGTGATCACCCAGGGGTGCTCTTGACATTGATCCTCCTCTGGTCTCCTTGTGGTGACAGGGCTTGGGAGTGCTGGTGTGGGACCATTGTCTCAATATGACGATGGAAGGCTTTTGGGTCCTGTTTCAGATACTGGTGGATCCCACTGAGGGCCTCAAAGCCTCTATTGGACGCCCCCCCCCCCCGCCCCAAGACAGGATCTAGCTATGGAGTTAAGATCGTTCCATACATAGCCCATGCTGGCCTCAAGCTTATGGCAATTCTCTTTCTCCAGCGTCTCTAATTCTGGGATCCCAGGCATAACTCATCATGTCTGACTCAGTTTCCCCTTCAGTGTAAGTTCCCACTTGCTGGGATGGCATGAGAAGATGGGCCTGTGACCCGGATGCTCAGGCCAGGGGTGTCCTGGGACTCTCTGGAGAATCCACGGTTCAGGACTCCTCCTCCGAGATGGCCTCCCAGCACCTGGGAGGGTCCTCAGGCTAGGAGACAAATCCCTCAAAGTGTTTTCACAGACTGACTGGAAGGGCATCCAATCTTCTCGAGACTCTCTCTCTCTCTCTCTCTCTTTCTCTGAGTCTCTCTGTTTCTCTCTCTGTGTCTCTCTGTTTCTCTCTGTGTTTCTTGTTTCTCTCTGTGTCTCTCTCTCTCTGTCTCTCTGTTTCTGTGTGTCTCTCTGTTTCTCTGATTTTCTGTCTCTCTGTTTTTCTGTCTCTGTCTCTGTCTCTGTCTCTCTCTCTCTCTCTGTGGAGAGGGGTGTTGTTCCTGTGGGACTCTTAAACTTTGAAAGTTTCATCACCAGCAGAGGAAACTGCTGAGAGCCGTCCCTGGGTCTGGTGGTCACACTCCGATGTTATCATCCTGTGCGACCAGGTACATTTATCCCAGCCAAGAACTCACCATGAGCTCACCCCTGGATGTGGGGTTCCAAGGCCAGGAAGACGGCTCAGTGAATAGGGCTGCCTGGCCATAGACTGACAACCTGAGTTTGGTACCAGGACCAACACGGAGGAAAGAGAGAACTGACTCCCACAAGTTTTCCTCTGACCTGCACGCATGTTCCGTGGCACTTGGTACACACATAGCCACACCTCACCCAACCGACGCAGTGCAATAAAAACGTACAGACAAAAAGAGATGGAGCTCCTGGTGTGCAGTAGCTGTTTTCAGTGAATTTCTGCGCCCTGGGCGAGGTCTACGATGGCTACGCTCATGGTCACTTGGGAGGATCTAGAATCATGGAAGAGATAAAGTTCTGGGCATGTCTGGGAGGGAGTGTCTAGATTGTTTTGTGGTGGGAGACCCAGTCTGAACACAGGCAGCACCATTACGTGGGCTGGGCCTCCCAAATGAACAAGGAGAAAGCGGGCTGAGCTCCAGCTTCCTCGTTCTCTGCTTCCTGACCGCAGCTCCAGCGTGACCTGCTGACTTCCCTGCCATGATGACCTAGACCCTCGAACTGTAATCCAAAGCAAGCCCTTCCTCCCTTAAGTCGCCAGCGTCGGGTATGTGTTGCAACAACCAGAGAGTACCTCACACGGCGTCCCGCCTGAGCCTGTGCACCCACAGCCGTCACACCCGGGCTCCCGAGTCTGCAGTGGTCTCCCCATCGACCCTTGTCCGTGTAACGGTCCTGACCGTTTTGGGGAGCACAGGTCAGGGATTGTGACATGCTCTGTGGGCTGGGTCTGTCTGGTGCTTTTTGGGGGGTCTCAGAAGGCTGTGGGATTTTGAAAGAACAGGTGAGGATCCAGCTTCTCTTACTGTGGTTTTTACTATGAATTAAATGTGTGTGCGTGTGCACATGCGTGCCGCGGGGTACGTGGAGAGGTCAGAGGGCAACTCGTGAGAGTCAGTTCTCTCCTTCACCATGAGGGTTCCGGGGTATTCAGGTCATCAGACTTGGTGGCAAATGACTCTGCCAGCTATGCCATTTCTCCAGCTGTGTTCCCTGCCTCCTCCCCCACCCCCGCCATTTTCTTTAGCTTTTTGAGATGGCTCTATTGGGCTGACCTCAATCTACTACGTACCCAAGGATGGCTTTGAACTCTTGGTCCTCCTGCCTCCACCTCCCAAGTGATAGGATTCTAGGTTCTCTAGGTAGGGTTACGATTGCTGTGGTGAATCACCATGACCAAAGCAACTTGAGGAGGAGAGGGCTTATTTCACTCCCAGTTCCAGGTAACAGTTCATCATCAAAGGAAGTCAGGACAGGAACTCACACAGAGCGGGAACCCGGGGCAGGTGCTGATACAGAGGCCATGGAGGGTCCTGCTCGGCCTGCTTCCTTCCTTCCTTCCTTTCTTTCTTTCTTTTTTTTTTTTTTAGACAGGGTCTCTCTGTTGTAACTCTGGCTGTCCCAGAACTCACTCTGTAGACCAGGCTGGCCTCGAACTCACAGAGACCCGCCTGCCTCTGCCTCCCGAGGGCTGGGATTAAAGGCGTATGCCACTCCCCCGCATCTGAAACCCCCACCCCCTCACCCCATCACCTTCAGCCTGCTTTCTTATAGAACCCAGGACCACCGGCCCAGGGGTGGCACCGCTCACAATGGGCTGGGCCTCCCCATCAATCACTAGCTAAGGAAATGCCTGTAAGCTTGCCTGCAGCCCTATCTCATGGAGACAGTTTTTAAATTGAGGTTCCCTCCTCTTAGATGACTTTAGCTTGTGCCAAATTGACATAAAACTATCCAGCAACTAGGTGTATGCCAACATGTCTGCCTTTATGTCCCGAATGCCTCTCTTAGGTCCTGTCTGATGGGTACCAGGCCCCAGCTAGGCCTCCATTGCTACACGATTTTTGAGGAAGCTTTTCTGACATCTGCGCTCTGACCTAACCAATTTCTTGCTGAAATCCACCCCAGTCACGACCCTGAGCCGCACACTGTGGTCTGACTTCCTGGATACCCTCTCCTCCCACAGGGCCATGTAGAAAGATACCGAGCACTCCGTCCGGGTGCTTCCTTGGAGACACCAACCCCTCTCATCGGCAGGAGGAATCCAGGGAGGGTGTGGAGAGAGAGAATGTTCCAGAAGGATTTAGCGGGGAGGGAAGAAGGCAGGTTAGGAACTGCCTGGTGGGTAGCAGACCTGGGTATGAATTCCCTCTCTGCACCGACCACTGATCTTGGGCAAGCCGCCTCCTGTGCCACCTCTCTGGGTCTCACCAGACTCACAGCAAAGGGGACAATGTTGCAGATGGTTGCACTGGGCACTGGGAAGAGCCAATGAGGCAGTGTTGACGGTGTGGGGACTCTGGAGCTGGGCAGAGCAAGTTTCTCCAGACAAGCCTGTGCCAACTTGAAAGACGGACTATAAAAGGGACCACACTCATGGGGCTCCTTTTGGGGAGGTTTTACGACCCTACTCTCCTGGAAGAATCTGCAGTTATCCCATCAGAGGTCAACTTGCAGAGCCAGCAATCCTAGAAGGACAGGCTCCTGAAGACTGTGTATCAGCTGAACCTCCCTCAGTCGGCCGCTGGCTCTGTCTCCTCTGTACCTACAGCCAGACTTTGCACTTGACATTTTCTTCTGAGTTTTTTTGAGTTTCTTGTAGGGAGGTCACCCTGAGCTGTGCGTCCCTCTAGGCTTGGACCCTTGGAAGCTCATGTTCTCCCGTCCAAACACTGTGCAGCGTCAGTTGTGACTGGATTGTGTTCAGAAAGCCCCGTTCCTTCTGTGAGACACACAGGGCACTGCCTTCAGCAGGCGTCAGTGCTATTCACAGGACCCATCCGGGTCACCGTGGGTGTCAACTTCAGACTACAGTTTGCACACATTAAGCTTCAGCTGTGAGCTCTTCCCCCGCCTCAGTGCAGCGGTCTGGGTCCCGGCTGCCTCGGTCAGTCTTGCCCCTGAGCTCAGCTCTCAAAGGCCCTCTTCAGAGGAGGCCTTTCAGGTCTTGCAGGTGGAACTCACCTTCAGTGGCCTGCATGGCCTGGGTTGCCAGCTTAGCCCTCGTAGCCTCTGCCTGAATCTTCTTGGCCTCTGTGGTGCTGACTGGAACTGCATGCATGCTTACACACACACACACACACACACACACGCACATGCACACGCACACACACACGCACACGCCACTGTGTGTGGAGTCAGAGGACAACTCGCTTCTAACCGTGTGAGTTCTGGGGATAAAACTCAGGTTATTAGACTTGGCACCAAGTACTCTTACAGAACCGTCTTGATGGTCAGTGACTCTTGATTTTCTTCTTCTTCTTTTTATTCGTATTAATGTTACTTTTGTTTACTATTTTGCGTGTGCACAAAGACACACTTTCCTCATGTGTACACGTAGCAGAGGTCGTTGCCCAGTGATTCTGTTTTTCTTTCTTTGTTTTTGAGATGGTGTCTCACTAAACCAAAGCAAAGCAGAGAAATTAAATAAGTAAAATATTGAAATGAGCCAGGCAGTGGTGGCACAGGGCTTTATCCCAAGTAGGCAGGTGGATCTCTGAGCTGCAGGCCAGCCTGGTCTACAGACCAAGTTCCAGGACAGCCAGGGCTGCACAGAGAAACCCTATCTCAAAAACCAATATATATGTGTGTCTCTGTGTACATGTGTGTGTATGTGTGTGTGTGTGTAAATTTCAAAAGGTCCTGGGCACAGAACCGCAGATGTGGAACACAGCCCGTGTTGGTCACCGCAGTCCAGCTCCCCCCCATTTATCAGGGCAGATGGCTGCCCTGGGCTGGAAGTTTGTTGATTTGACTTTCAAATCCAAGGTGCGTGGTGCTCTTCCCAACCCCCACATGTGCAGGAAAGTGACAGACACACATCTGAGTTCAGAGTGCAAAGAGAGAAACACAGGGCGTTGCTCGTCAGCCTGCAGGACAAACCACAATGCCCTCTGCACGCTCTCAGGAGCAGCCACGTGGGAGATGTGCGCTTGTGCCCCAGACCTTGGCATTCATCGCAGGCTCAGGTTGGGAGCCTCGGGGGCGCTCATCAGGAGCATTCCCTGCTGACGGCCTTCGACTTCACACAGAGGCTCTCAGTGGCTGGTTTTGTTCCCCAGGGACACTTGGTAGCTCCAGCAGTATTTGGGACGTTTGAGCAATGCTTCCACGAGAAAGTGTTCAATGTTTATCTGAAATGCGATTTATTTTTTCTTTTTCCTCCTCCTCTTTCTTCTTTTTGTGGTTTTCTGAGATAGGGTTTCTCTGTTGTAACTCTGGCTGTCCTGGAACTCACTCTGTAGACCAGGCTGGCCTCGAACTCACAGAGATCCGCCTGCCTCTGCCTCCTAAGTGCTGGGATTACAGGTGTGCACTACCACTGCCCAGCATTTTTTTTTTTTAACTAAAAAAGGGTCCCATGTTAGCCCAGGATGGCCCTGAACTCACTGTGTGGCTGAGGATAGCCTTGAACTCCTGAGCCGGTGTGCTGGGATCAGTGGTGTACGTCACCACTACTGGCTTCCTGTCGTGCTGGAGAGTGACCCCAAGTCATCGTGTGTGCTAGAGAAGCACTTTACCACCAGAAACTGCCTGCCTGGCCCAACAATTATTTTTTAATTCAAGTTCAACTGAGCGGTCCCTATGTTATTTACAGCCTGCATCCTGCCTCGTGGACAGACATCTACCCTCTGCTTATTGCTTCAAAATTAATTTTTTGTTGCATTTCTTCTGTGTGTGTGCGTGTGTGTGTGTGTGTGTGTGTGTGTGTGTGTGTGTGTGTGTGTGTGTGTGTGTGTGTGTGTGTGTGTGTACATGTGTGGGCCATGTGCACGCCAGCGTGTGCCACAGCACACACACGGAGGCAGAGGACAACTTGGAGAAGCCTGTTCTCTCCTCCCACCTTGTGTGTCCAAAGTCATCAGGCTTGGCAGCCAGCACCTTTACCCAGTGAGCCTTATAGCTTTAAGCCCAGTCTATTGAAGTATAAAGCAGACTTATAATTTAATTTAATTAAGTGTAATTTAATACTCAGGTGGCGGTTTGCATGGATTTCCACAAAGTGGACACACTCAGGTAACCAGGGTCCAGATGAGAAGAGAGAGACAAACTGTGACCCAGAAGCCATCAGGCCCTGCTGCTCCTCACCATCCGCTCAAGGACAGCGGTCAGCCTCCTTTCCAGTCCCTACATTGACTTCAGAGCCCGTGAGCTGAAGCTCCTGGAACGTTCTATGGTGTGTGAGCGGGCTGTGGAGCTGTTCCTTCCATTCTCTGCGCTCATTGGTTCTCAGATCCTGACAGTAATCATTTGATCGAGGTTGTGACAAATGTACTGGTAAGAACATTCTGGAACATTCTGGAACAATCCTCCTTTAAACATCAGGCTAACTCTTAATGTTGTTCTTATCAATGCAGATAGACATCTAGGTGTTGAACACTGATCTGTTACTGACAACAGGTTAAGAGTTTGGTTCTATCACCTAGGAAATGGCCCCTAGCATTGCCTGCAGACAGTAGGCGATTCATACACATTGGAGAAAGAAAAGGGTTGTCTGCATCTGGCTTTTCGGAGACCAAGCCATCGAGGGTTAATCCTAGGCTTTGGTAAGGCAAATGTCAGGGAAATGGGCTCTGGGCTCCTGCCTAGGACCAACCCACTGGTGTGGGAGGGCTGGAGGGGGTCCCCCTCCCCCTCCCCGAGGCTGAAGGCTGCCTGCCCTGCCAGCACCTGCATGGGATGTGCTATTTATAGCTGCCCAGGCTGCCCTGGATGTTCCCAGACAGCTGCCAGCAAGGACATTCCTGGGGCTTTTCAAAAGTCTGCGGTCCCCTCTTTCCGGGGCTCTGGGCCGCCGCTGAAGGGTTCCAGGGCAGCGCTGGCTCCTCAGGTCCTGCAGTCAGAATCTTACAAGAGTAGCTGACTCCTGGCTGTCCTGCATCTCAGGCAGGCACAGGGAGACAGGCTGTCCCAAAGGAGATGAAGAGAGGACCCAGAGGAAGCAGGGGGACTGTGAAGAACAGGGGAGTCCTCCGGGCCTTTGCACCTGCTGCTCCCCACACTGGGCCCCCACACCATGATGCTGTCATTTCTATAGTCACCTAGTCTCAGTTCACCCCGAGGAAATGCCCCCGCCCACCAGGGGACCTTCACGCATGTCCTCAGGTCCTGTTGCTGTAGGAGACTGAGCTGAACTGAAGGTCAGCTCTGTGTCCTACCCACAAGCTCCCTAGGACGGCACCGTCTCTGTCCCACAAGCACTGTGTCTGTTGACTCCGTCCCTGCATTCACTGGCCTCATGGCTTACTGCTCACTCTCGAAGTGAATCCTAATCATAAGTTCTAGAACTTCAGACAAAGAGCAGAGCAGAAAGGAATGAGGCCACCCAGGGAGTCCCAGAAGGTCTCCTATGTGTCCTTTGCTCTGTGAAGCTGAGAGTCCACAGAGGTAGGTGCTGTGTGCCTCCCACAGCGGGAGCCCTCGCTTGTTACCCAACAGTCTGGCCTGAGCGCTGGAAGCTTCTGGAAGGGTCTAGCAGGCCTCAGTCATCTGCAGCAGGAAGCGGTGTGTGTGCTGTCACCACTGAGTTTCATTGATGGTTTTGCAATGTCCGGGTTCTCTTGTCTTCCTCTGTGGAGAAGAGGTGGGCTCACAGTCTGGTGCGCCTCTCTCTCTCCCTTCCTCTCTCTCTCTCTTTCTCTGTCCCTTTCTCCCTCCCACTCCCTGCTCCACTTGGGAGTTCTGGTAGCCCTGAGCTAGATCCCACCTCATATTCTAGAATAGTTGGTTCAGGAGCAACAGGACACCAGGATTCTCCAAAGGTCCCTGATGTAATCTCAGCACTCAAGAGATGGACGTAGGAAGATTAGGGGTTCAAGGATAGCCTTGGGTACATAGATTGAGGCCAGCCTGAACTACAAGAGACCCTGTTTTAAAAAAAACCAAAAACATGGGCTGGCAAAATAGTTCAGCAGGTAAAGGTCCTTGATGCCGAGACTGACGACCTGGGTTCTATCCCTGGGACCCACATGGTGGAGGAAGAGAGCCTAAGCCAGACATGGAGGCGCACACCTTTAATCCCAGCGCAGGGAGCAGAGACAGGTGGATCTCTGTGAGTTCGAGGCCAGTCTGGTCTACAGAGTGAGTTCTAGGACATGACATCGAGACTCTGTCTTGAAGGAAAAGAGAGAGACAGAGAGAGAGAGAGAGAGGGTGAATCTATTCCATGAGTTGTCTTCCATTTTGTGTACACATACATACACACATACACACACATACACACACATACACACACATACACATACATACACATACACACACATATACACACATACATACACACACATACATACACATACACATACATACACATACATATACATACACACACATATACACACATACACATACGCACACATACACACACATACACACACATACACACATACACATACACACACACACACACATACACACATACACATACACACACACACATGCATACACATGAACGCACACACACACGATTTTTTTCTCTAACTTCTCCTGGGGAGTTCTAACACCTAGCAAAGCTTGCAGATCGCTGTGGCTTGTAGACACTGGGCTCTTGGAGGCTGACATAATCGGGAGCCCAGCAGCAGGCATCTTTTCCTGGCTGGGAGCTCCCTCCAGGGGCCAGGAAGGGCAGGTCACTGAGAGAGCAGAGTAAGAGAAAAGGAAGCAGGGCGGACTGTGCAGAACTGGGGAGCCCTTCTGAGGTGGGATTGCTCTCTCTGTGCACCAGGTCCTCTGGCCCTGTGCACTGCCCGCTGTCCCGCCCAGATCCACCCACAGATGTGAATGCGACTGGCCCCATGGCTCCTATGTTTGAGTGCTTGGTCCCCGTGGGAAGAACTGTTAAAGGATTAGGAGATGTGTCCCCATTCTCCCCCCCCCTCTCTCTCTTTCTCTCTAGATAGGAAGCATGTACACTCTCAGCTACTGCTCCAGCACCATGCCTGCCTGCCTGCTCTCATGCTCCCCGCCTGATGGTCATGGGCGCTAACCCTCTGGAACACGAGCCCCACACTAAATGCTTTCTTTTAGAACTTGCTTTGACCGTGTCGTTTCATCATGGTAACGGGACGGTAACTAAGACGGTGGGCAGCTCTGAAGGGTGCTCGCTGATGCCCACTGTAGATCCTGTGGGGACAGAAGGATTGTCTTCCGGAACAGTCGGGTCTGGGGCCTCATGAACTGTGTCATGCCAGACAGCCATGCTGTCCATGCAGCCTCAGGTTGCCTGGCAGTGGCTGAGGCTTGTCCTCGCTCTGTACGGTGGCTTTTCTTAACCTGCTGCTGCTCAAGACAGCATTTTGCCTAAGAAATTTGTATATGATTGTGAGTATTTAAATACGTAAAGATAGGCATACAAAGGAGGATCTATTGGTAATAAACAATCATAAAGACATTTATTTTAAGGCAATTCTTTGGTATTCATATAATTTAAACCCCCCTTACCCCCCACACACCTTGTTAAGACAGGATCTCACCATGTAGCCCTGGCTGACATGAAACTCTCTGTATAGACCAGGCTGGCCTCTGTCTTCCCCAGTGCTGGGATTAAAGGCATATGTACGCCACCACTCCCAGAGGTTACTGCTTATTCTTCAAAAGGAGGCTAACCTCAGGTGTCAGTCCTTAGTCACTGTCCACCTTATTTTTAGGACTGAGTCTAACTGGGAGCTGGAATTTAGGCTAGCCTGGCCAGCCCCTGGGGAATCTGCCTGTTACCGCCTGCCCGCTGCTGAGGTCACAGCCACCAGCCACCAAGATCAGCCTTTCACATGTGTGCTGGCGGCAAGCTCAGGACTTCATGCTTGCAAGGCCATCGCACTCCTGGCTGAGCCATCTCTCCAGGCTCCTGTGACAACAGAGGCTCAGGAGAATATGGCCGAGATGGGACCACTTGCCCCTCCCTGGTATGCCCAGGGAAAGCCCCCCAGGTGACTCAGGCTGAGCAAGACTTCCTGCATCTGCTTCTTCATCCATTCATGTATTCCCTCATGCACTGGCTCAGCACATGATCACTTAATACCAACACTGGGCCCCGAGCTGAGGGCAAGGCACCTGTCCCTGCTCTCCTCGGTGAGACTGGGCCCCTAGTGGCTACAGACCCATCAATCGATAGGCAGTACAGGGTATGGATTGAGCACCATGATGAGAGAGTTAGTTTGGATCTTAGATCTCCCTCAAAAGGCCTATGAAGTGAGGGACAGATGGTAGAGTCTTCAAAAGGTAGAGCCCTTGGTCCATGCTCGGTGACTCATGCCTTTAGGTCCAACACTTGGGAGGCAGAGGCAGGATGATCTCCGTGAGTTCAAGGCCAGCCTGGCCTTACATAGCAAGTTCTAGGCCAGTGAGACCCGTCTCAAATAAGGTAAAAGGCAGGGTCCTCTAGGGGTCCTTGGGACACTGTGGTATGCTCTCGAAGGATTATGGGTCCTATGCCCTTCCTCTTCCTTTTTTGGGGCGGAGGAGGGAGAGGCAGGGAGAGCAGGGTCTTATGTGCCCAGGATGGCCTCAAACTCACTAAGTAGCTGATGATGACCTCTTGCCTCTACCTCCCCAATCATAGCTGTGGTTACAGTTATGCACTAATGTAAGAAGCTGTAGCCCATCGCCTGGGAGGCAGAGATGGATCAAGGGAATCTGCTGCTCTTGCAGAGGACCCGGGTCCAGTTCCCAGCACCCATATCTGTGGGCAGCTCGTAGATGCCTGTAACTCCAGCCCCACAAGATGCGGGCACTTCTTCCGGCCTCTGAGGAACCTGCACACACACATACACTCATAAGTAAAAAAATGAATAAATCTTAAAAAAAGAATAACACGGTTTGTGAACCATTTAAAAAGAACCAAACAAAGGTGAACAGCACACGAGGACACGCGTGAAGTTGACCTATGACCTCTTCCATGTGCACGCCCACACGCTCAGGAGAATCGAGAGAGTGACAAGGTTCCCAGGAGGCAGGGACAGGGTCATGTCTCGCAGTGAGCCGGCGTGCAGGTCAGCGAGGTGACGCTTGCAGAAGCGCCTGGTCTGGAGAGGTGCTCAGTCGCCCCCGGCAACGACAACATTTGCCAGCATTTTCCGTTCACACGGGTGACACTGGCTTTCCAAGCAGTCCCTGGTCGTGCCGTTTTATTTTTAAAATAAACATCTTTTCTTCCTTTCTCTTTTGAAACAGGGTACTGTGTGGCCCAGGCTGGCTTTGAACTCACTATGTAGGGGAGGAAGACCTTGAACTCCCGAAGCTCCTGCCTTCCAGCTTCTGAAATTACCGGCCTGGATACAACACTCGGATGGAACCTGGGGCTCTGTGCACGCGAGGCAGGCACGGTCAACTGCTGGTGTGTTCCTCAGGCCTCCCTCTCTCAAGATCTTCCTGCCCCATCTACGGCATTTGCTTCCTGGGTGTAATACAAACTGCTGACGTTTTAAAGAAATGAATTGGAGGTAAGTCTCAGAGCTGGTGCCCCCTGGCGCAGTCCAGATCTGGGAATTATTAAACCCAGGTACCTGGTCATTAGAGAGGGCAGCTTCTGTAACCCACATCTAGCCACCTAGGACACATGGCGGGTAGCTCCGTGCGACCTATCGGTGTAGAAGCCACCTACAGACACTTTATCTGGACACCCAGAGATTCCCTCACCCGTCCCCGGCCTGTGCGGCTTGCGGCTTCCACCCCGGACCTGGCTGGTATTTTTAGCTTGCAGGCACCCTGCACAGCCCCGGTCGCTGACCAAATTTAGAAATCTCAAGCGTCTCACTGGAAGGCCCGATGAATGAACAGGCTCTGCGAGTGAGCTGCAGCTGGCGCCGCTGGGGAAGCCTGGAGGTGGAGAGCAGCGGGGGGAAGGGAGGCGCCCTCCGCCACCCCGCGGTCCAGCCAGCCTCCGGAACAGCAGAGCTCACCCCTGTGCACCAGAGCCTGGCAGGGGCTCTGTGGGAGGTGACCTGACAGGGCCTGGTGATGGTAGGGGTGATGGTGAGGCCTTGGGGCAGGGTGGGCGGATGCGGGACACGGTGGTCATCCTCATGCCACAGCTGTGTCCCCTTGTCAACATTAGTGCGCGTGCTTCACCTGAGACTAGAGAGCCTGAGATCAAACTGTCCCGAGACTGAGACTAACATCCTCGCTCTCTGTTTCTCTCCAGTTTCTCCTGCTTAGGACAAGTGATCTGACTCTCTCTCTCTCTCTCTCTCTCTCTCTCTCTCTCTCTCCTGCTTAGGACAGATGATCTCTCTCTCTCTCCTGCTTAGGACAGATGATCCCTCTCTCCCTCTCTCTCTGTCTTTCTCTCTCCTGCTTAGGACGAACGATCTGACTAAATGGTTCTTTTCCATTAGTAGATACCTTTAACCTCCACATTGCCAACATGCACAGACAGGCCAGTCACTTTTGTTCCCAGGTGACACCACTGTCACCTGGGGCTTTCCACCAGGCCTGAGGTTCAAGGTTCCAAGGACCCCCCAGTGAAGGGCTTGTTTTCCAAAGGCCAAGACCCCTCCCACTGTTGGCTGGCTCAGTGGTTGCTGAGCTAAGCAGCCATGGTCTCCGGGAGCTACCCACACCCCAGCCCTATTTTACTCTTTTTGTTCAGGCCTCAGAGTGTAATCATGGTCATGGTCTGGGAAGTCTTTTAATCACTTTGGATTGCTCTGCCAGCCGACATCCATTCACAAGACGTGACGCCTGCAGCAGGCCACGCTAAGCTCGTTCAGTCGCTCCTAAGACAACTGTTGTTGAAAGTTTTTTTTTTAAAGACTTAGTTTAAAATTTATTTTATTTTATTTTTTTGTGTGCATTTGCCTGTCCGTATGTCTATGTACCACGTATGTGCCTGGTGCCTGTGCAGGTCAGAGGAGGGAATCAGATCCCCCGGAACGGGAGTTACAGGCAGTGTGAGCTGCCATGTGTGTGCTGGGAATTGAACCTGGGTCCTCTGGAAGAGCAGCCAGTGCTCTTAACTGTGGAGCCAGTCCTCCAGCTCCAAAAGAGCTATTTCACTAGTGCTGTTTGCATGATGCCTCTTGGCCAGTTCCTACCTGCAGGAGATCTTCGTGCGCCTTACGCTATGGCCAGCACAACAGGCCTCCTGCTCTGCCCACTGCCCTGAGCGGAAGCAGAGGCAGGCACAGCTTTTGAAACACCAGGTTGTGTGGGGTTTCATAGATGATCGGCAGTGACCAGGTCTATAATGACAGCCACGCCTTAGAAATCATGGGGCAGCTGCCGGGAGGGTCTCACACCCGGCACTCAGCTACAAATCAAGTCTGTGAGAGGCTGGGGACACAGAACGAGACCCAAGAGGAGCACCACATTCCGAGACCTACCTCAGTGCGTTTAAGTAGCAGTAACGGTGTCCTGCAGAGACTGCACAGGACCATTACGGTGGGGCTGCCTCTGAGGGCAGCTGTTCTAAACCTGTGGGTCGCAACACCTTTGGGGGTTGAATGGCCTCTTCACAGGGGTCCCCTAAGACCGTCTGCATATCAGATATTTACATTACGATTCACAACAGTAGCAAAATGACAGTTATGAAGTAGCAACAACAATACTTTTATGGTTGGGGGTCAGCACACCATGAGGAACTGTGTTAAAGGGTCTCAGCGTCAGGAGGGTTGAGAACCGCCAGTCAAGGGCATAAGAAGAGCTCAGCGTTCATCCTGGAGACAAGAGCTAGGAAAGAAGCCTTTCTTGTCACTATAAGTGGGCCGGCCGGGTGTGGGTGCCCACAGCACGACCTGTCATCGGCAGATCACGGGTCTCAGGCGCAGAGGTTGAGGCAATGTAACCGGGCTTCTCTTAGGTCTCAGTTTTTGTTTGTTTTTTACAAAAAAAAAAACAAAAGAAACGGTCTGTGTAGAGGAGAGTGACCATCAACCCAAGTTGTAATTTAGACACGGCCTCCTGGCAAAAAAGGCATTAACTGGGCCAGAGAGCCTTCCGGCCATTCCTGCTGAATCCCTAAGTCTCCAACCGGTCTTAAGCAAAGCGATCCTTCCCAGGCAGTTCCTCTACTTAGCACCTTCACCGGAAGGTTCTCAGAGCATCTCCAACCCAGCAGCCGCACACCCCGTTTCTCTTTTGCTCTCTCTTTGGGTTCAGCACAAAGTAAGCTGCCAAGACTTAGAACTAATGGAAAAGCCTTGAATCACCTGCACCAATGCTCAAGAAGGAGATGCCTGCCCCCTGATGGGCACTGTGGGCACTGCTGCTACCGTAGAGCGCTCCGGAATCCTGGGCACTCCAGGAGGCTCCTGTGTGGCTGTGTGGTCGCCCCGGAATGGTGGTGGGATTGAGCACAGAGCAGAGTCAACACCAGCCAGCCCTGGCACTCTGCTGCCTGATTTAAAAGTCTGTTTGCAAGATTTTGACAACTCTTTAGAGACCTACTAGGCTTGTTTTCTATTGGATTTTCCTTGAATGCACTATGTAGCCAAAGATGACCTTGAACTCCTGAATCGCTTGTCTCCACAATGCTGGCATCACGAACCTGCCCCGCTGTACTGTTTATTCTGTGCTGGAGATCAAACTCAGGGCTTCATGCGAGGCAAGCTCTCCACCAACTGAGTGACAGCCCCAGCTCGGCACTGCAGTCTAGCACCGTAAGGGCATGTTCTTTAAACAGTTTTATTTTATTTGTGAGTGTTTTGCCTGCATGTACGCCTGTGTACCATGTGTGTGCAGTGTCCCTGGAGGCAAGAACAGGGTGTGAGAACCCCCGGAACTGGAGTTACTAACAGCTGTAAGCTGCCACGAGGGTGCTGAGAACTGAACCTGGGTCCTCTGCGTGAGCAGCCGGTGCTCTAATCACTGAGCAATCTCTCCAGCCCCGCCTCGTCTGAAAACATTAAATTGCCACGAAGTGCGTGTAAGAGTTCTCGCTGTGGGTATGCCTTTTTAAAAATTACGTGCGCACGTTCACGTCTGTCATGGCATACACATGGCGCTCAGAGAACAACTTGTGGGATAGCTTCAGTTCTCCCCTAGGGATGGAACCCAAAAGTCATCAGGCTTGGCGGCAAGCACCTTCGCCTGTGGAACCATCTTGCTGACCCCACAATAGCTGCTTTAAATGCACAGTTCAGATCTGTTAGGCATACCACACTGCTGTGTAACCGTCACGCCCATTCTGAAACTCTTCATAGTAAAAAATTGACTAATGGGTGTTTGAATGTCCCCATTAAACACTATCTCTCTATGCTCCAGCCTCTGCTGACCACCGTCCTCCTGTTCCTCGCTGGCATGCCAACTCCCTGGGGAGCCCCGACCACGCCGCTCATCAGGATTCAGTGTTCACCTAGGATGAAGCATAGTTGCTTTTTAGGGCTGCATAGTGATCCAATGTATGGACCGTGTTCTGTTCTCATCTTCCCCCAACGATGGAGTCTGGCTTTCACCTTTGGCTTCTGGGGTACTGTTTGAATGAGAGTGCACAGATATCTCTCAGGAACCCCAATTCCAGGTCATTTGGGAAGGAGCCCAGCAGGGAGCTGTTGAACCACACGGGAATTTCACTTTAACTGTTCTGAGGAACGGTCACTGTCTTCATAAGTCAAAGCCTCCTATGTCTCCACTACAGAGGACACCAGGTCCTCCAAATCCTCGCTCTACAGAGACAACCTTGTGTATGTGTGCTTCTGTGTGTGCTGAGTGTGGAGGTCGGAGGTCAACACTGAGCACCTTACTGGGCTCTCTACACCTTACATTTTTGAGGCAGATCTTTTACTGCATCTGGGACCCACTGATTCAGCTCTGTTGCATCAAACTGTCTCTGACCCGAAGCACTGGAGTCCCAGGTGTGTGCGGCCACACCTTGCCTTCCACTGGGTCCCAGGGAGCCGGGGTCCCATGCTTGCACAGCAAAAACCTTTACCTTCTGAGCCATGCCCCTGCGCCCCTGACACTCAAGAAGACATTAAAGTTTTCTAAAAATGTGTGTGTGTGTGTGTGTGTGTGTGAGAGAGAGAGAGAGAGAGAGAGAGAGAGAGAGAGAGAGAGCGAGAGAGCACACCATGTAGAAGTTAAAGGTCAACCTATCAGGAGCTGGTATTCTTCCACAATGTGGGTCTTAGGGATTGAACTCAGGTCACCAGCTTGGTGGTAAGTGCCTTTACCCACTGAGCCATCTCACTGGCCCAACAAACAAAAAAATGTATTATCTCTGTGTGTGTGCACGCGCGCGCGCGTGTGTGGTTTTTTACATGCCATGTGGTACTTGAAGAAGCAGGAAGAGGGCAGCAGATCACCTGGAGCTGGAGTTATAGGAAGTTGTGAGCTTCCCAACATGTGTTCCGGGGACCTAACTCAGGTCCTCTGCGAGAGCAGTGTGTACTCGTCACTGCTGAGCCATCTCTCCAGCTCCCCAGAACATTTTAAAGACTACCGTGAACTGGGCTCTCCAGTGCAGGTGTAACCCTCGTTACTCAGGGGGCTCAGGACTGAGATCTCCCTGGACTACGCAGAGTGCAATCAAGGCCAGCCTGGATAACTTTCTCAAAATAGAAAATATAAAGACTGTGGTGGGGTGCCCCGTGGCAGGGCGTTGCCCAGTGTGCCCAAGGCCCTGGGTTTAATCTCTAGAACAACAAAAACAAACAAAAATGAAAAAGACCACCATTGGCATATAACAAAGACAGGTTTTAAAAATCATTTCATTTTATTGAATTATTCAAAAGTCTTTACAACAGTCAAAAATAAGCAAATACAAAAATCAAGTCACAATGACAGCATACGACAGACCACGGAGTTTAAATCCTGTTATGTGTCACATGTGAATGGGATTCATTTGCGGCAGGGGGAGAACGTAGCAGCTAACTGCTGGGAACTGCTCCCACGTCCACGCCACAGGGCGCCACACGCGGGGTGTTTGGAACAGATCGCCATTTACGAATTTGAACTTGGGGCCTGTGGGTGATTCAGAGGCACGGCGGTGTACGGGTCCACAGCAAAGCATACTTAGCAAAGGTAGGGACTCTGCAGACAGATCCTGGCTAAGCTCAGCCGCACAGAGGCACCCCAGACACCGTGTCACAGCGAGAGCTGGATAAGGGTATCTCCCTAACTGGTGAGAATCACAGAAAGTTCAAATTCTTCACAAATGCACATTTTATTACCAGAGTCTCTTCTCACTGCCAATCATTTTAAAAATGTAAATAAAATACTTTTAGTAAGTCAAAAGGGTCAGAAAATGAAATGCTAAGGAATTATACGGATAGCTGTTTTTTTTTGAGAGACAGTCTCATGTAGCCCAGGCTAGCCTGGAGTTTGGTATGTAGCTGAGGATGGCCCTGAAGACCCCATCCTCCTTCCTTTACCTTCTGGGTTCTTGGGTGACAGATGTGTGCCGTCACGCCCAGGTAAGAAATAATAACAATGCCAGGGCAATTTCATAGCTGGCAAAGAATGAAAAAATACGAACCGGGTGTGGTGCGGGAGGATGAAAAGTTCAAAGTATGGCTAGGCTGTAGAATGAGTTCATGTCCAGCCTGGGCAACCATTTTGTTTGGAAAAGTGGGGTGGGTGCTGGGGTTGTGGTTGGTGGTGGGGTGGGTGCTGGGGATGTAGTTGGTGGTGGGGTGGGCGCTGGGGTTGTGGTTGGTGGTGGGGTGGGTGCTGCAGTTGTAGTTGGTGGTGGGGTGGGCGCTGGGGTTGTGGTTGGTGGTGGGGTGGGTGCTGCAGTTGTAGTTGGTGGTGGGGTGGTTGCTGGGGTTGTAGTTGGTGGTGGGGTGGGTGGTGGGGTTGTGGTTGTTGGGGTGGGCGCTGGGGTTGTGGTTGGTGGTGGGGCACTGACCCAGTTTGTGCCAGGCCTTAGGTTCAATCCACAGGTCTACAAAAGTCGGGGGGGGGCAGAAATCTGAATGTGAGCCTTGCTCTACATCAAAGTAAAATCTATTATACATGTGTGTATATATATGTATATATATATTTTTTTTCCTAGTCAAATGGGCTACTTATGGTTTTCTACTATTCTAGCTTTTCATGGCACCAAGACCCTTGTGTTGAAGTTAGAATTCATTGTGAGCTTCACGGTAGCTTTAAAAGTCATGGAAATTCATCTGAATAAAAAGGTGTACAATTCATCGTCAGCATTTAAATACCCCAGAATCAGAAGCACCAAGGGTGGCCACTACAGCTGAAAGATGCCCTGCTCTAGCCGCCGAGGTGCTAGCCGGCCTGAGGTCCTCTGGACGTACGTACTACCTAAAAACTGTCCCTGGCTCCTGGTGGGCCACCCTGCCCGCGCCCACTGAGTGAGCTCGCCGCTAAGGAGCGCCCTTCACGCCAAGCTCTGACTCTCATCTTTCAGGAAAAAGCTACACTTTTTTTTTCTACAAACATATCTACACACTACCTCAAACTCGGGGAACGCGGCGATCACCGTGGCTGGGATCTTGTCTCTGTGTCTAACCTAGAGGCTGCCGCCTGGAGCAGCCTGTCACTTATCCATCATGTTGAAGATCATCTCGCAGGTCAGGCCTTCATCCAGGTTCTGGCTCCCAGCTGCACTTTTGCTCAGAGCCGGCTCCCCGGGGCACTGCGCCCCCTCCGAGGTGGCGCTCTCCTGGGCGGCAGCATCTTGGGGAAAAGACAGTGAGTGAGAAAATGTGAGAGAGGCCAAGACATGCAGATTGGGAATCGGAAAGTTGGGGCATGCCAAAACCCCAACACCGGCTTTCAGCGTCCTGCTTTGAGGCAGGGCTGCTCAGCCCTGGCAGTGGGGGCAGGGAGTCCTTTGTGGGGTATTGCGGGTATTATAGGAGGTCAGCAGCTTCTCGACCATGCACCTCCTCTTCAGCTGCGGCAAGCAAAAATGTCACCAGACATGACCCCTGAGACGGCTCAGCGGGAAACAGCCCCGTAACGGGCCCATGCCCGCCGGCCCGCATTGACTTTCTGGCTGTGGTTAACAAAGAGAAAAACACTGCCAAATTAAAGCAAAATGGCAGAAGAGTCGTACCGCTGTCGGGCCCTGCTCTCTGCCCCACGGCCTGCTTCCTCTGCACATGCTCTCCTTTCGTGGAGGCGGCCAGCTTCTCATGCTCCGGGTCACACTTCTTCCTGTGTCTCCGTAGGTTACTCTGTGGAAGACAACACAGGCTACTAGTAAACATCGGCGTCCCCATGTGCAGTTTGCGACCCACGGTTAAGAGATGGACTTCACTGGGCCAGTGAGAAGACCCAACCGGGAAGAGGCTCAGCCTGGGGGTCTGATTCAGAGCCTGGGGACCCACGTGACCAAAGGAGAGAACTGACTCCTGTAAATCAGCCTCCGAGCTCTGCACGTGTGCTGTGACATGCTACACCCCCTGATTTTCCACACACACACACACACACACACACACACACACACACACACACACACACAAAAGGTGGGCTTCAGGAAGACAGAAACCCAAACCAAAATGACCTTAAAATATTTATTGCTTTTAAGTGTGTGTAAGTGTGTGTGTGTGCGCATGTGTGTGCGTGTGTGTGTGTGTGTGTGTGTGTGTGTGTGCAGGTATTGCCCCTGGGTGAAGGTGTCTCTGGAGGCCAGAAGGGGATGTCAGATCCCCTGGAGCTGGAGTTGCAGGTGGTCCTGAGCCAGCTGCTGTGGGTGCTGGGTAATCGGTCAGGTCCTCTACAAGAGCAGTACATATTCTTCACGGCTGAGCTGTCTCTCCAGGTCCCCCAAATGGCCCTTTAAAGGGGACTGTTCCTGCTATAATTAGGTCTATTCAAACACTAGCTTGTTTTAATTTTTAAAGTAAGACGGACTATATCTTCCTGCGATGCTTTCACCCTGCGGAGTGAGACCTGCCACTAAACCAGAAACTCAACGCGCCATCTATTTCTACGTCTACCCATCATGCCTGTCACCTGGCTGCTCCCCTGAAACCTGCGTTCAGGACATGGTCAGTTAGTGTTTGCACCACATGCAGAACTTAGAAAGAAAGGCCCGGTGTGGTGGCTCATGTCACCCAGCTGAAAGGAATCGTAACTAAGACACTCAGGTATAAAAAGACAACACCCATCCTGGCTGAGTGTGCTGGTTAGCCCAGTGTGGATTCTGGTGCACCCACCCTTTTTACAAAAAGAACCTGCCTTGCTGGGCTACTTCCAGCTGTGTGCTCCTTTGTGTGACACAGAGAACAATTCAGTGGCTCATCTAGGACTTCAAATCTGCCTGGGAGAGTGTCTAGATCCCCTGCCTTGAGAGAGAAAAGCCCAGTCCCATCGAGATGAAACCCCCTCCCACCTCAGGGTCTAAGGTGAACAACGCTCTTTGCATAATGATCTCAGGACAGAAAGTTTCTCAGCAGCAAAGGAAGGGCTGAAGAAAATTCCACGGTGACCAGGAAATCCTTGTTCACAAGACCCAGGTAGGAAATGCAGAGTGGGGAAGAGCTCCTTGGTGGTTGGGTCACCCTGGGGATGCGATATGCTGAGACGCACCGTGAGCGTGGAGTCTGATCCACGGCTCCACACGTGTCCTTGGTGGCTTCTGATTGCTAAGAAGCACCTGAGAGAGGGCACTGCCCCATGAGGGCATCAGCGGAAGATGGATGAAGCGGTCAGAACCAGAATACGAGAAACCTCCGTTACCAGAGGCTGAGGGCGTCGAAACTCTGACAGATCAACTCTCACGAAGCCAGAATGGGAAGCAATTAGGCTAAGCAAAACTCTAAGGAAGCAAAGTCCCCCAGGCAGGAGAGGTCTCCTCTGAGGGTCTGGAGGTACTCTCAATGTTCACAAGCCAAGGTCACTCCTCTTTCCCAAAATAACAGCGCCACCTATAGGCTCTGTGGCACACTTCCTGGTCTCTCCTTCATTCAGCAGCAGTGCTCAACCTGTGGGTTGTGACCCATTTGGGGGCTGGGTGGGGGTCAGACCAAAATGATTGTCCCACAGTGCCGCAGTCACACCCGCCAGGGACGAGACTCAACCCCAGGCATGATGTTGCTTAGACAAGCCTTTCTCGCTAGGGATTCTGGTAAGAAAACTGCTCCCCACATTTTGCACTGCAGACCTAGGCTCCCGCATCTCCCTCCAGCCCAGAGAGCGACCTGCTATTGTTTTAACCTGAATTTAACGCTGGCTGAGTTTCTCTTCTCTCCTAGAAGGCAAAGGAGGTACCTCATGCTGATTCTGGCCATTCTGTCAGCTACAAATGCCTGAAAGCAGCATTTAGGCCAAAGACAAGCGAAGAGGAGCCCAACAGACAAGAAGCAATTTTAGACATTTAACCTTTGTCCTCTATTCTGGCTTCTCCTGGGGCCTACAATTTACAGTGCTAACAATGTTCACCCTTACCTGTCCCAGGACCAGCCAAGGACTTCCTTGTCTCCCTGCACCTGGATGCTACACAAACGGAAAGACGGGTGTGCTTTTTGGGATCTTTTAAAGACCCATTTTAAAGGTCCACTGAAGAGATAACCCTAATTGTCATTATGGACTTGGGGTAACACCCAATCTGGCTTTTTCTGGCTGGCTGGGGGTCATTAAGTTTGACACTTAGGGGTATATATCCCACCAATGGGAGATGAGATGCAATCACCACCTAAGTCAGGGAGAACAGAACCCATCTTGGCTGAGCACATTCACTAGTTCAGTTTAGGTCCTGGGACTCCCCCCTCTCCTTTTTGGCTTTTGTTAAAGACAGGGTTTCTCTGTTGCAACTCTGGCTGTCCTGGAACTCACTCTGTAGACCAGGTTGGCCTCGAACTCACAGAGAACCTCCTGCTTCTGCTTCCCATGCGCTGGGATTAAAGGTGTGTGCCGTTACCACCTGGCACACCCCCTTTCTACAAGAAGAAACTGCTTTGCTGAGTTACTTTAACTTTGTGATTTTAAGTGGTCTACTATCCATGTCTGCTGTCAAGTTCTGGCAGAAGCTGGCCAGGGAAGCTGAGAGTATTTATTCTATTTACAGAGAAAACGTACTGTCCCTGGTTTTGCAGGTTATGAATGAAATAAAGCTTGTCTTCAGTGGTGGTGGTGGGTGGTCGTGGAGTCAGTATTCCTCTGAGCACCTGAGATGAGCCACAGGTGTTCCCCCAGCCATGAGGGAAGCAGCGGCTGCCTGCCTGCCTGCCGCCTGTCTGCCTGCCTGCCTACTGCCTGCTGCCTGCCTGTCTGCTTGCTGCCTGCCTGCCTGCCTGCTGCCTGCTGCCTGCCTCCTGCCTGCTGCCTGCTGCCTGCCTCCTGCCTGCCTGCTGCCTGCCTGCTGCCTGCCTGCTGCCTGCCTGCTGCCTGCCTGCCTGCTGCCTGCTGCCTGCCTGCTGCCTGCCTCCTGCCTGCCTGCCTCCTGCATGCCTGCTGCCTGCCTGCTGCCTGCCTGCCTGCCTGCCCTGCATAAGGATTAGAGCTGGGTGCAAAGCTGAATCAACACACATGAATACATACATGCCTGCTCTCAAAAAGCAGTAGGTCAAGAATGCTAAGTGTGACACGATACACACTTCTGGAGCCAGAAGAGAAGGAGCAGCAGAGATGTCACCTGGGTCGGGGTCACCATAGGAAAAGGAGTGTTGCTGGCCGGTGGCATTCTGATACAGAAATAAACTGGTGTGTGTTCCAGTGAGCAGAAATTTGTGAATACTTTTAGATTTAAACTTGGGACAAATTAGGGTGCGCTTACCTGAAACCTACTGACCAGCATCCCACCAGAGAGCAAACCTGTGAGTCTGTAACAGGCTCACTGGGGCCAGGATTCCAGGAAAAAAACGTCAGAATCCCAGACCAGCCAGTTGCTTAAGTTGCCCGCCTTCAGTCCTTGGCCCTCAGAGTTGATCCTGGGACTCCCTGCTGCCACAGAGACAGACGTCCCACAGAGAGCCTAACACCCAAAGGCCACCAGTGGGTGCGGATGCCTCAATTAGATGTGCCCCTCCACCCCACATTAGAGAAGCCTGCTGTGATACTTCCCCTTCCTCTGAAACCTATAAGAAGACCATTCTGTCTTATCAGAGTCCAACCATGCTTCTGTCTGTCTGTCTGTCCACGATGTTAATAACTCTAACAAACTCCTTATCTAAAAGAACAATCTGCCCCCATGTTCCCCTTGAGCCTCGCACCTGAGACCTTTCTCTTAACCTTCTGAAAGGTAAACTGGATTCAAGTACCCAGCTCCGCTTTCATTTTTAACAACCAGAATCACTCAGCCACACTGCTCCCCAATTCCAGACTCACACACTGTGATGTGGTACATGTTTGCTAAGCCCTGACATTTTGAGGTAATTTGTGGTGCGGAGATAGAAGATGAATGCAGCATCTGACAGAATATAAAATGAGTATGAATTGGCTCCTTGGTTTTACACCCTGGAAATGTCTGAGAATTGAAATTGCTCTGTGAAGATGCCTGCATTTGGTTCACAGGACAATAGTCAACCATCACACTTTGTAAACTAGGTTCTGCCCAGCATGGTGGCACATGCCTCTAATCCCTGAACTCAAGAGGGAGAGACAGGCAGATCTCTATGAGTTCAAGGTCAACCTGTTTTACGTAATGAGTTCCAGGCTAGCCTGGTCTACAAAGTGAGACCCTGTCTCAAAAAACGAAAACAAGAATCCAGGTTCTCTCAGGAGTCAGAGAATTCTCTAAACCGTTTTCAATACAGTGTGGTAGGTCAGGGTCTGCTGAAACAGAGTAGCTTTATCAAAATAAAAGGGGTTATAAACAGAAACACCAACCTAAAATACCATTAAGAAGCAACCATTTCATACCTACCAAAGACTGTATAAGCGTACACACTCGGGAGGCTAACGCAGGGGAACACAAGTTCAGGGCCGGAATGAACAATTCAGTTAAGAGCTGTTCTAAATAAATAAATAAGTAAATAAGTAAGTAAATAAATAAATAGCCAGGCAGTGGTGGCACACACCTTTAATCCTGGCACCTGGGAAGCAGACGCAGGTGGATCTCTGTGAGTTTGAGGCCAGCATGGTCTACAGCATGAGTTCCCGGACAGCCAGAGTTACAACAGAGAAACCTTGTCTTGAAACACACACACACGCACACACACACGCACACGCACACACACACACAGAAGGTGGAGTGCTTGCTGGCATACACCTGCCGCTGAGTTCGATCGTCAGGGCTGTGTTGTGTGTGCTGTGTGTGCTGTGTGCATGAGCTTCCCCTTTGCCTCTCCAGGGAGAGCATGTGTTTAAAATAATTGAGTCAGAACCTTCCTCAGAGGAGGTGGTCACCGTCTGAAGTCCCAGTACCCCAGGAGACGGAAGGACGCTTACCCAGCGGGAAAAGCTTTTCCCACACTTGGGGCACTGTTGCACGTCAGGGACGAAGGTCGGGTCGTGGTGCTTCCGCAGGTGAGTGGTGAGCAGCTGCTTCTGCCGGAAGTGCTTATCGCAGGCGAGGCAGGAGAAAGGCTTCTCACCTGTGTGCGTGCGCATGTGCGCTGTCAAGCACCGCTCCTGGGGGGAAAGCAGGAACACAGCTGAGTGGGGTGGAGGGGTTCTTCAGAACTGTCATTACCATAATCTCACCCCTCGAGAGCAGTGTGGCCCTCAGAGTCGGGGGCTGCTGCGTGCCAGGGGGTCAGGGTCATCCTAGGCTACCTGTAGAGTTCTGAGCCAGCCTGAGTTACAAAGACCTACCTGCTCAAACAAATAAACAAAAAACAAACCCTAAAACAGAACAACAAAAGGCTATCTGTGGCTCATGCCTTGAAGACTTGTTATTTTTATTTATGTATGTGTGAGTGTGTATGTGCGTGCACGCACACCTGTCTGGATACCAGAGGAGGCTGGAGGAAAGCGTCAGATCCCCCTGAGCTGGAGTTACCGGTAGTTGTAAGTCACCTTATGTAGGTGCTGGGAATCAAATTCTAGTCCTCTAGAAGAGCAGCAAGGACTTTTAACTACTGAGCGCCTCTCTGGCCCCAGTGGAGCATACACTCAGGAAGACAGCGAGTATGAAATCTTGCCTCTGGTGTCCACGGGTGAGACAGTCACCAAGCTCCAGGCAGGACACACTGGGACCACCACTCACTCCAAAGTACTTCTGTGTGTGTGACTGAGACATCCCCGAAGTGAGGAATTGACATTTTGAAAAGTTAAAAGAAAATCAGTACATTAAAAAAAAATAATAATAATACCACCACATCCTAGGGTTGCCATGCGGGTTGAGTGGTCGGGCCTCACACATGGCAAAACCCTCAGGGACTGTCTGAAACTCAGAGTTAATTGTCCCCGTGTTGCTGCTGAGTCTGACAGCCCTCTTCGGGGAACTCAGGAGAAGTCTGCCTCTGTTTCTCCCCCAACTGTGTGGTGTTTGTTAAGTGTACGAGAACCCAGGAGTGAGGGGGAAGCCGGGGAGATGGTCCCCGTGCAAGCAGGAAGACCCTCAGTCGGACCCTCAACAACCAACCCTGTGTAAGCTAGGTGTGGTGGCGGGTGCCTGTGAGCTCAGCTCTGGCAGGAGGCTGATTCCAGGGGCTCTGTGGTCAGCTAGCCTCGTCACCGAGCTCCAGGATCCGAGGCTCTCTCAAACACAAGGTGGACAGAGATGAGGAAGACAGGGAAGCTGAGCTCTGGACAGTGCGTGGGCAGGCACACCCCACACGGAGGAGGCAGGCTTCTGGTAGCTGTGAACACCTTCTGCTCATACATCCAGCTCAACAAACTGATTTCTTAAAGTGTCGTGGCAGCACTGAACCCGACGCCAGGGCAACGAGCCTCTCGCCTGTGTTCGGTCCTCTGTTTGGATGCTCAGTGACCTTTTGCCCAGGAGCGGCTCTGTGGCATCACAGATGCATCGCCCGGAGAAGACCTGGGTACAGAGCTGCAGAGTGTGTGAACGCCGACACCGTTCATCCCGCAGCCAAATGGAAGCTGCTTCCTGGAGGTCGTGAGATCCCATCAGAAGAGTCTTCAAGGACCAGAAAGCTGTAAAGCTCAGTGCCAAATCTGAATTCGAATTCTCTACTGGAAGGTGAAGTTTTACCGGCGGCGTCACGGTCCCCCCCCCGAATTTCCCACTGTGCCATCCATTTGTCAAGAGAACGTTCCCCCGAGGGCTTATCACCACCTGCAGAGTCTGTCTGCAGAGTCTGTACTTGTTCAAATGAAAATGGCTACCATGGGAAAGTGGTTGGCTGGACCAGCCTCAAGCTGCCCTCTTCCTCCCACAGGACATGGAAGGCCGTGCTGGGTCAGGATTCACTGCAGCGAGGACCTCAACGGCATCGCTGAGGACATGTATCTGCTTCTGATTTTGTGTGTGGCCCATGGGGCAGTGCACGTGTGCAGGCAGAGGACATCTTTGTGACTCTGGTTCTCTCCTTCCACCATCGCACGGGTGCCGGGGATGGAACCTGGGTCATCAAGCTACTGGATTACTCTACTGGCCGGAGGAGCACTTATCTGCTGAGCCACCTCGAGGGGCCCTTTGGACATTCTTGAGTGCCCTGCCCTTTGTTTTGGCTTCTGGGCAAAGGAAGATCACAGCCATGGCCAGTCCTGTCTTGTAGGGTGCCTCCGCCGCAGGCAGGGTGGAGACACACCACTGCTCCGACATCAGATGTCTACAGAGGGAGGAGGTGGAGCACTCCGGGATCACTCTGATGGTGGCTTGGCAGGTGTGGGCCCCGAGTGTGCTGAGGACCTTGGCAGGCTTGTGGCCCTTCTCCGCAGCTCCAGCCGATGGTCGGTGGCCGCTCCAGCTACTCTGGGCTGATCCGGTCAAGCCTGACTCTTCCAAGGTTATCAGTGGGAGAAGGCCTCTTTTCTTTTTCTTTCTTTCTTCTGTGGTTGATTTTTGAGAGAAGGTCTCATTATGTAGCCATGGCTGTCTAGGAATTTGTTATGTAGACCAGGCTAACCTTGAACTTAAGAGATTTATCTGCCTCTCCCCCGAGTGCTGGGACCAAAGTTGTGCAGCCTGGTTCATTTTCTTTGCTTTTTCTTTATGTGTGTCTGTACGTGCAAGTGCACAGAGAGCTGAAGATACACAGGATCCCTGGAGCTGGAGTTACAGCTACCACTCAACATGGGTGCTGGGAATCGAACTCCCGTCCTCATGCTAGACCTGCAGTCACTCTTAATTGCTGAGCCAGCTCTCTAGCCTCCCCCTCCTTCTTTTCTTCCTTTTTAAATTTTAGGTTTGTTTATTTGTTTAACTTTAATATGTGTGCGTGTTTTGCTTGCATGTATGTACGTGTACCACATGTGTACCTGGTACCCAGGGAAAACAGAAGAGAGTATCAGATCCCCTGGAACTGGGGTTATCCTGGGCTAAGAGCCATGAACCATCATGTGGGTTCTGGGACTCAAACCCAGGTTCTCCTAAGAGCAGAGCTATCTCTCTAGCCCCCAGGCTCTTTCTTGAGGACGACTGTTTCCCCGTCTCCCCATTTGCTCACACAGTTAGCGTTGGCGCTGACTCACACCTCACCTGCTTGCATGCATAGTCACAGTGTTTGCACTTGAACTTCTTCTCGTTCTTATGGGTCCGCTGATGCTGAATGAGGGCGTAGCGCTCGTGGAAGCCCGCGGGACAGTAGCGGCACTTGATCTCCTCGGGGCTGCGGC
Source organism: Cricetomys ansorgei (assembly GCA_026225945.1). Lineage (NCBI taxonomy): Eukaryota > Metazoa > Chordata > Mammalia > Rodentia > Nesomyidae > Cricetomys > Cricetomys ansorgei. The sequence continues at coordinate 6,722,006 of JAMJFZ010001249.1, forward strand.
TGTGCAGGTTTCTCAGATGGACACCTGTAAGAGCCATAGGAGGCAATGTGCTTGCTGGCCTGCGGCACCAAGACCATGCAGGGACTTCTTGGGTCGGGTGGGCAGTTCTGGGCACCACGGACTCTCTGATACCTCGGGGCTCCCTACCACACGCTAGCTTGCTTCCCTCAGATCCCTGCATATCCAGGTCGTTCCCCAGGGCACGAATGCTCCCCCCACCCCCCATCCCCAGGACCACTGCCGGGAGGAACACAGAGGCCTTGGCTAAGACCTGTTCAACAGGAGAGCAAAGCAATAGAAGGTCTGCTGTGAATGTTGAGAACCTCAGCCTAGTGTGGGGGTTCGGGGCAAGCCTGAAGGGTTTTCTGTAACAAAACCATGACTGTTGTCCTGCTGGGAGTCCAGGCCCCTTTGTCCCCATGAAGGGGCAAGCCTCGCCTGGTGGCCACGTGACACTATGTGAGCCTAGACAAAGACACCCCGATGGAGGAGCACCTGCACCTCCTGACTTGGAGACGACAGACCACTACCTCATTCTTACAGGGAGACCAAGAGCCAGCATCTCTACAGCCTGCCCACAGGGGCCGCAGCGCAGACCCTCTGGCATGTGACCGACAGGCCATACTTGGCAACTGGCTGGTGCTCCTTTTGTCCTAACAGCTCCCACTGGGCAGGGCTGTGTGGGACCTCAGGAGCCACAGCAGCATTGACAGAATGTTCCAGACAACAGACAAAAGTTAAGATTGGTCGAACACCTTTACCCGTGCAGGTACGGTTCCAAAATATCTGGAATTTCCCGAGGCAAGTGGGAGGACTTTTATTTTTTGCTGACGCTTTTGCTGTCTCTCAAGACACCATAAGTTTGGGAAGAGGAAAAACGAGCGTGAGGAGGGAAGCTGTGGAGATCCGGCAGCTCCCCTGCCAGCTCTCCATTCTCAATAGGTCCTTGCCCTAAGTAGGTCCCGCCCTCCACAGCTCCTGTCTATGCCAAAGGCCGTCTGTCCCTCCCTGCAAGGCTGGTGCACTGCATGCTCCCAAGCGCATGCCCAGAGTCACCCCTGCAAGCCTCGTCCCGTTCTGGCGTGTCCTGTGTCACAAGGGCTCACCACAGGATAAGGACTTTGTGTCACAGGCTGCCTATGACTGAGTCAAGTCCCTTGGGGGAGAATCCTGCCTCAGTTTCTCCTCTAGACCCTCCGCTCCCAGAAGGACGTGGAAAGGGAAGGCTGGGGAGAGAATACGGGCCGAACTCCTAACACAGCTGCGGTTTAACACGCAGGTCATCAGGACGGCTGCCCTAGCAAACAATTCCCTGCGTCCTTCAGTCTCAGAGTCCTTATCTGGAAAAGCAAGTCCAACACGAGATAAAGCACCGGTTGGATCCTACATGTACGTGGACCCGGTCACCAGGCCAGCTTCTGAACTGCACTTACCCAGATGGCCACCAGAGGGTGGTACAGGACTGTACAAATTTACTTCTAGAACAGTTTCCCAGGCCCAGTGAGGTCTTCCAGAGGTGGGAAGGCTCTGCCGGTTTGCAGGCCTTGGGAGTCCAAGGGGCATGTCCATACTGTGGCCAAGGGGACACGATTACACGAGAAACTCACGCAGGTCACTCTTCCTCGCGATGATGGTGGCACAGTGGGGACACTCGTGTTTGGGCACGTTCTCGCCGTGCTTCTGCACCACGTGGATCTTCATGGTCCCGCTCTGGGTGAACCTCGCATGGCAGGTGGGGCACTCATAAGGCTTCTCACCTGTGACAGGAGCAAGAAGTGCCTCTCTGGAGCGTGGCTTCCGGTGGGGCCCGGTCCTTCCCAGCCTGTGCTGGGGCTTTTCTCTAGGTTACTACTTCCTGTAGGTCTCAGCCTCAGTGGCATAGGACCAGGAAGGCAAGACAGACAGAGGGTCCCCGGGCCCTGACTTAAGGTTCTCTGACACTGGTGATTCCTCAGCAGTTCAGAGCAGTGACTGAGACTGTATACGAGGAGACCTGTCATAAAGAGTCTTTACACATGCAAACCAACTGAGCAGTGCACACGGCTCCCACCTGAGTGGGGCATGACTCTCACCTGAGTGGATCTGCATATGGCTCCCATCTGGGTGGGTGCCTGACTTCTCGCCTGAGTGGGTGCCTGACTCTCGCCTGAGTGGGGCACACGGCTCCCACCTGAGTAGGTGGGTGGCTTGCACCTGAGTTGTTGCATGGCTCTCACCTGAGTGGACATGACTCTCACCTGAGTGGGTGCCTGGCTCTCACCTGAGTGGGTGCTTGTGGCTCTCACCTGAGTGGGTCCGCATGTGGCGCTTCAGCTTGTAGGTGTCCTTGCTCGCATAAGAACACAGGCAGCACTGGAAGGGGCGCTCGCCTGTGTGTGAGCGGATGTGGCGCTTCAGCTTGCTTGCCTAGGACATGAGGGAGAGGGTCATGGCGACGGGAGCCTGGGGGTGGCCAGGACTTCAGTTTACCACCTTCATATGAGAGACGCGAGGCTGGGCAGCTCGTGCCTGCAACCCCAGCCCTCCCTGAGGGATGAGGATGGCTGCAGCTCTCTGAGTTTGAGACCAGCCTGACTACAGAGTGAGTTCCAGGACTGCCAGGGCTGCACAGACGAGCCCTGTCTCGAAAGCAGCAGCAACGACAACAAAGGCAAAGGGAAAAGATTTAAGTGGTCCAGACATCGGCATCAGGGTGTCCGGTGAAACAGAACCGTCCACTCCGCCAGCGATTCTTGATCCTGCCGCTGGCTGTACGCACAAGGTCCTTCGGGGTTAGTGAGCAGTGGTTTGAAGACCTCCACACCGAGTTCCACTCCACAAAGGGACTCGGCCCTTGCTGCTCAGCGCTGTGTGTCTGTCTGTGTGTCCAAGGCCTCGTCTGCTCACAGCGGTCAACTTTACATCCCTGTAAACGCACGGGCTGGAAAAGCTTTCCAGAGTGGAAACCTGAGCTAAATGGAGAGCCCGTGAGGTGCCCAGGGTTCAGAGTCCTCATGGGCCCTCTGCTAACTGGGGTTCAAGACACAGATGGTCCCTCGCCACCAAGTGTGGTTCTGTGTGCTGGTACTGGGTTCTTTTAAAGATGTTTTTTGTTGCTTTTGAGACAGGGACTCACTTTGTAGTTCAGGCTGGCCTCAGACACGCAGCCGTCCTGCTGTCTTTGCCTCCTGTATGCTGGTCTGGCTGTACTTACTAGGAGTCGGTGGCAGGAGAGCTCTATGAGTTCGAGGCCAGCCTGTTCTACATAGTGAGTTCCAGGCCAGCCAGGGCTACAAAGTGAGTACTGAACCAGCCAGGGCCACAGTACGAGACGCTGTCTCAAACACAGACAAAAGTGACAGAGGGAAGTTTTAAGTGGAAGGAAATGAACTCTATCAGTCATCGATGAACTCTATTTGGCATGGAAGGCCATTAAACAGGAACAGCAGGGAGCTTCTCATTTGCCATGGCAGCCTGCCTTGGTGCTCCCCAGGATGTCTGATGCCACCCTCTCTCCTTGGTTTTTCACAGGGTGCAGGGCCATCAGCCACATTGGGCTATAGGCTTGGGAACCCACATCACCCTGCTTACACTTGGAAAAGGGTGTGTGGATCTGCTTCCCTGGAATGCAGAAGGTACACCTAGGCCAGAAGGGTGAAAAACAAGACCCAGCATGAACAACTCAGCTTCAATTCTTTTTTTTTAAGGAAGAAATATGGGCATCGTTTTCCACGTATCACAGGAAAAGAAAGAAAATTAATTTTTTCTTTTTCTCTCTATTTTTTTTTTTGGTTTTTTGAGACAGGGTTTCTCTGTTGTAACTCTGGCAGTCCTGGAACTCACTCTGCAGACCAGGCTGGCCTCAAACTCACAGAGATAACGCCTGCCTCTGCCTCCCCAGTGGTGGGACTAAAGGCATGGGCCACCACCACCCAGCAGGAGAAGACATTTTAACGCTGCAGTGTGAGGGTTCAGGTCCAGTGAGGCAAGTGGTTGGAGGTCAAAGGTGATGGCGCAGGGCTCCTGGCCTGGCCTCTCCAGGTAGGTGGACCTCTACCACTGAGTGACATCTCCAGCCCGCTTAGTCTTTATTTTGAGACCATGTCGGAGTTGTGCGGGCTGCCTTCGAGTTCACACGTGAAAGGCGGGGGCAAGGAGGGCACAGTCATCGCCCCAGCCCAATGCTAACCAGCAGGCACCATTGGACGGTGGCGGCATAGCGGTCAGTGCTCCGTGGGCCATCCCTAGGCTGTGCGGATGCTCTGCAACTGCGCAGGGACTCAGAGCCTCCAAGTTCTTGGGGAGAAGTGAGAGGACCCATGGTGAGTCCTTCCCATGCGGAGCCCGTGTCCCCCGTCTGACACCTCACGTTCTAGCCACAACCTTTGCCTCAGACAGGAAAGCTGCTTTTAAAAATAGTCACGGCGGAAAGAGGTTCTTGGACTGGAATCTGAGCCGTCTGTGAAATCCCCCAATTTATGAAACACACTTGCGCCACTGCCTTGTCTAAGCTCTCGCTGTCCCCTTTAGCTTAGTTCCCGCTAGAGGTCCCTGCTTAGCCCTCCCATCCAGCCTCACCACAGGGCGCAGCCAGCTTCCTGACACAAAAGGGAACCTTGTACACGGACTGCCAGGAAATGGGCCTGAAAAGGAGACACCACACATGGCCTTTATTTCACTGAAGGAACTGATGGCAGGCGACACAGGCCCATCATCCCAGCTACCCAGGACGCTGAGGTAGGAGGATTTCAAGTTCAAGGACTGCCTGGCCTGCAGAGTGAGTTTAAGGCCAACCTGAGCAACTCAGGGAGACCCTGTCTCAAAATAAGATATAGTTGAGGGCATAGTTCAGTGGTAGAGCTGCTGCCTACCATGTCCGAGGCCCTGGGTCCAAACCCCAGTACCACATACCACACATGCATACACACGCATGACCACATACAACACATGCATACACACGTATGACCACATACAACACATGCATACACACGTATGACCACATGCAACACATACATACACGTGCATGCCCTCTTACAACACATGCATACACACGCATGACCACATACAACACATGCATACACAGACATGCCCACATACAACACATGGATACACAGACATGCCCACATACAACACACACATACACATGCATGCCCTCTTACAACACATGCATACACACGCATGCCCACTTACAACACATGTATATACACGCATAACCACATACAACACACACATACACATGCATGACCACATATAACACATGTATACACATGCATGACCACATGTATACACAGGCATGACCACATACAACACATGCATACACAGGCATGACCACATGTATACACAGGCATGACCACATACAACACATGCATACACAGGCATGACCACATACAACACATGCATACACATGCATGCACACCTAACACCTAGTTGCCATGAGCAGACCATGCAGCTAAATTCCTTCAGAGTCTGTGGTGGTGCAGTGTGTGTGGTCAGAGTTGCATCTTCAAGCCCGTGGCTCTGTGTCTGTCCAGGTGGCGTTGGGGCCAAGCTCAAAAGCTTCAGCCCAAATTCCCAAGTTTGGGGCTGGAGAGATGGCTCAGTGGTTATGAACACTGGTTGTTCTTCCAGAGGACCCAGGTTCAACTCCTAGCACCCGCATGACAGCTCAGAACTGTCTGTAACTCTAATTCCAGGGGGTGTGACTCTTATATCAATGCACATAGATAAAATTAAACAAATTATTTAAAAAAAAAAATCCCAAATTCTATGCTAGAGAAGATATTCTGTGACCCCTACTGTGACATAAAATACTGGAAAGGCCTTTCAACAAGTCGGAGCCCCCCCTTCTCAATCTCTTTCTCTCTCTCTCTCTTTCCCATTTTTAAATTTTCATTTGTGCATGAGTGTTTTGCCTGCATATATGTCTGTGCACCACATGCGTGCCTGGTACTCTGGCCTCCACGTGGGTGCTGGGAATCGAACCCAGGTCCTCTGCAAGAGCAGCCAGAGCTCCTAACTGATGACCCACTCTCCAGCCCCGACGTTATGTTTGGCCATGGCTAATATTGCAATCTATTCACTCTGGGGGTTGGGAGAAGAGATGGCTCAGCAGTTAAGGGCACGCATCGCTCTTGCAGAGGACCCGGGTTCTGTCCCCGCACTCCGTCAAATTGCTCCCAGCCCCTCTAACTGCGGCTCCAGGGAATCTGCTACCTCTTTTGGTTTCCTCAGGAGCCCGCACTCTCATGCACATACCACTCCCTCCCAATTATAAATATAATAAAGATAAATATTTGTTTGGGGGGCAGTGAGATGACCTGGCTGGTAAAGGTGTTTGCTGCCAAGCCTGACGGTCTGAATTTAATTAAGAAGGAGAAAACTGACTCTTTTCTATTTTCAATCTGGACAATAATGCCTGTGGCTTCTGGCATAGATTTTAAAATGTGTCTTTGGTGGGAGGTTGAGTAACAGGTCAGCGTCCCTCTCGGGGTAGCGGTTTCTCACAGGGCCGACCGCGAGGGGTCTCACCTCAACGCTGGCATACTTGCACACGGAGCACTTGAAGGGCTTCTCGTGAGTGTGTTTGTATCGCCTGTGCCGGACCAGTTCTCCGCTGGTGACAAACGCCATGTCGCAGTCCCCACACTTGTAGGGCCTGGTTCCTGGAAAATCACATGGTTTATACTTTTCAAACAAGACTTACAAAACTTCCAGTGACTTTCTAGTTTTGAACTGGCAGTCTGAAAGGCTTCGGCAATTAAGAAGTTCTGTGAACTATAAATATCGCAGATGTACGAGACAGCACTCTGGTGACAGCCCGTGCTTTTAGCTGAAATTCAAGAAGGCGTTGGGGTGGGGGTGGGGTACAAAACTTATCTGGGAACAGTGTAGCAGGCTTGTAACTCCAGCCCTCAGAAGGCTAAGGCAGGAGGATCGGGGGTTGGGGGTCAGCCTGAGCTACAAGTGAGATCTTATTTCCAAAACAAAAACAAGTCAAAACAGGAAAAAGAAAAAGGCAAAACTATGTACAATGGAACTCCCTTCTCGTTGGAGGGCAAGGTCCACATGCTCCTGGGATGCTTATGATACGGTTTAATTAGACAATAAAAACCAGAACCAACAGTGCTGGGGATAGAACCCAGGGCCCGGCGTAGGCGAGGTGAGTGCTCCACTACTGAGCTCCGCCCCACCTTCTTGGATTTTCTACTTAGACCGAGGTTGACCTTTAGTAATGGGCCCCCAGGAGAAGGGGGAGCTCACTCGGTTTCCCCTGCGTCCTCCCCGAGACTCACCTGTGTGGGTGTTGACGTGGTTCCGAAGCAGGGTGACGGTGCGGAACGCCTTCAGGCACAGGTGGCACAGGTGAGGCTTCTCGCCGCTGTGGATTTTGACGTGACGTGTGAAAGTCGAGTATTTGGATGCAGTGAACGGGCAGGTGTCGCACTGGAAGGTTCGAGGTTTTCCTGCAGGGAGAAGGCCCACAGTGACATATCTGGCAAGTACCTCAGGACACCCCATTCTCGATGAAGAGTGTCTTGTTAGGAGACACCCAGCTTCTGTTCCTGGCTGTCTAGGTCTCTAACCCACCTTCCCTGTGGTGCAGAATGGGCACCAGCGGGGCTCACCGAGTCTCTGTAACTCCAGTTCCAGATAATACGCTGCCCTCTTCTGGCCTCCACGGGCACTGCGCACAGGCGGTGCACAGAAATACATGCGCGTGCGCACACATAAATTAAAAATAAATAAATCTTACAGAAATATCAAAACATTTAGAGTGTGATGTACAGAGAGGACAGATGTGTCTCCTCAAAGCAGGAGGCCCAGAATCAAGTCTCCCATAAGCATGGTTCCCCGTGGATATGTTCTCTGTTGGGTGAAAGGGAGACACCCTGCACTTCCCGGAATCCTCCACCCAAGCCAGAAGAGCTCTGGGAAACTGGCACGAAGCTAAGCAAAAGCACACCAACAGCTACAGGCGACTAACCTAAATTTGGTTCTAAAATAAAATAAAAACAAAACATGGCTCCTCCGTTGCGAGCCTCATTTTAGTGCCCACCCGCCACAAGGGTGGCGGCGACTGTACTGGACAGCCTGAATACACCTCTCCTGTACCTCAGGGTATTCTACTTGGCAGAGCCAGACAAGTGGGGACACCCTCCCCCAGAAGACAGCTGTGAAGGAGGGATGCAGGCTCAGTTAGCACTTCCTGGCAGAGCTCACGAGGAGCTGGTGGAGGGCAGTTCCTAGCTTTCAGCACTGTGGAAGGTCACATCTGCTGATTTAAGGCACTGAGCAACCAGTGCTTGGTGACAACAGTCACAGGAAACGCACGCAAGCAGCCATAACCTCGAAAGGGTTTCTCCACAGATGACACACAGATGGCCAATCGGTGCCTGGAGAAACATAAGTAAAAACAGCCAGGCTCCTTTCCACGCCCAGCACCAGAACAACAGGACAAGCGCACCGGAGCCGACTTGGTTCGGGTGTGGAGAATGACACTGCTGGTGTCTACAGAGATAGTTTGGTGGTTTATCAGAAAGTTAAACGTGAGGCAGGAGAGCCGGCTTAAGAGTGCTTTCCATGCAATCACAAGGACCTGAGTTCAAGTCCCCAGCACCCATGTCAAAAGCCAGACATGGCCACACATGCCCTTGACCCTAGTGCTGTGGGAGCTGGAGACAGGAGGGCCGCTGGAGCTCGCTGGCCTCCAGCCTAGCTTCAGGTTCAACGAGAGAGACAGTCTCAAGAGAGCAAGGCAGAGAGTGTGCGGGAGAATACCCTGTGACCTCTTCCTAGGGCGCCTCCTCATGCATTCATGGGTATGTGTACACCCAACACATGCACAGAGATAAACAGGGAACAAAGATGTAGCCCAGCAAGTCCCTCAAATCGAAGTACATACACAGCCGTAGGAACACCATTCACAATCGCCAAAGAGTGGCCACAACCTCAACATCAGCAAAGGACAATGGATGGTTGTGGTATGTCCATCCAATAGAATACTAGCCAGCTGTCAAAAAGGAAATGCGGATGCATGCTACAGTGTGGATGAACCCTGAGGCTACACTGGGGAAAGAATAAAGACCGGAAAGCCACGTGTGTTATAAGTATTATTATAGACATGTTATTCCGTATGTGCAGAACAACAAAAAAAGTATATTGGTGGTTCCCAGGGCCTGAAGACCAGGATGGAAGTTAACTAAATGACAGAGACTTCTTTGGTGCGTGTGTGTGTGTGTGTGTGTGTGTGTGTGTGTGTGTGTGTGTGTGTGTGTGTTGTGGGGAGGGGTGATAGAAATGTTCTGGAATTAGAGTGGTAATGTTTGTGTGGGATTACAAATACATTAAAAACTGGAAAATAAGCTAAGAGAGAAATTTGGGGCTTCGGCCTCATGGCTGACTGGTTGAGAAACGACCACAAAGCAAACAGCAGAAACCCAGCTCCAGAGGCGAGAGGGCGGCTGGTCCCTTTGTATACGGAGTCACCTCCTCTACCCTCGCCATGGCTACTAGGAGAGAAAGATACTGTACGCTGTCACAGAACAGCTTTTTAGTGGGGTTTTTTTTTTTCCTTCCTGGGTTGGGGGTGGAACCCGAGGTCTCGTTCGTGCTGAGAAAGTGCTCAGCTGCTAAGCCACATCCCAGTCGGATAGAACTTTTAAAAATAAGTCAGCTAGAAATTGAGATAATGGGATAAAATGTCTTGATTTCAATAAGTGAGAAATTACTTTAAAACAGCAGCCCATTAAATCGCTGTGACTCAAATTCTTCCTGCGGGCTGTCAGGAGGTCATCGAGTACGCTCATAATGGGAACTCCAGAGTCTCACAAGCCCCCTGCCTCTGACCACACATCACCGAGATCCCCCCACAGGGCCATGGACGCCCACACATGAAGGCTACTCTTTCTGCAGTCTCGACCCTCGGTCCCAACTCCTAGGCTGGCTTCATTCTCCATGAAGCCCCCAGCCTGGCTCAGGCCTTCTTCCTGGTCCCCAGTCTCACGCTGTCTTTCTTTCTGTCCCCTAACTTCGCTTCTACCCTTTCCTAGCCTCTGGCCCTCTGCAAGAAGGGCTCCCTGGTCCCATTACCTATGCCCTCGTTCTTCTACGGGGCAGGACTGGCTGCCCTGCTCGGTAATTACCTGCCCCTGACTAACACTCCCAAGGAACTGTAATCCAAAAAGCAGAGGCCAGGGCCCAGCCTGCAATTTATGTGCATTACACATTTTGAAATATTTAAAAACTGCTTTTAAAATGTCTGTGTGCAAAATAGGGAAAAAAAAAAAAACCACTTGTTTGATTTACAATATAGAACATCAGTTTTAAAATTTCTTCCATCTTTGATGTTCTGAAAGGAACTTTAAAAGTCAGCACTTCAAATGTCAATAATTGCCACCTTCCCACAAGAGAGCTAAGCGTCTTCTCGGTGCCTCGTGTAAGCTGGCCAGCCTACCCTTGGCTTTCCTTTGAGGTTTTGGGGCATCGGCTTTGGGCACGCTTGTCGGCCTCGGAGCTGGCTGAGCTTGCTGCTCTTCTCGGCTTAGATGGGAAACGGTCAGAACCGTTTTGTCTTTCCCTTCGTCATTGGATGTCATTTCCACAAAGAGGAACCCCTCTTCTCCTTTCTCATCTGGCGCCCTCTCTGCCGGCAGCTGGTCCTTCCCATCTTCTTCAGACTGAAGTAAAAACGAGCAATCAAAAGCAACATCGTTAGTCATAACCTGATAAAACTCTTCATTCTGGCAAACTATAGGACACAGAAAGAACAGCAAACATACTCGTTGCGACCGAGCGCTAGCACCAGGGCCTCCGGTGACTCAACCTTTGCCGTACAGTGGTCGCTGTTTTTCTGAGACAGGGTCTCAGGTGGTCAAAACAGCCTCCCATTCACTGTGTGCCTGAGGATGACCCTGAACTTCTAACCGTCCTCCTCCTGAATGCCAGAACCACCGCTGCGAACCACGGGTTTATTTATTTATTTGTTTAGTTTGGTTTGTTTAGAGACAGGGTTTCTCTGTTGTCACTCTGGCAGTCCCGGAACTCACTCTGTAGACCAGGCTGGCCTCGAACTCACAGAGATAACGCCTGCCTCTGCCTCCCCAGTGCTGGGATTACAGGTGTGCTCCCCCACCGCCTGGCAATACCACAGGTGTGTAAGTTGCTGGGAGTGGAACCCCGGCTTCAAGCATGCTAGGCAATCACCGTACCAACCGAGCTATATCTCTAGGTTTATATATAAATATATGTAGTTATTTTTTACTGCTTTATTTTCCAACTTCAAAACATCCTGTCCATACCCAATCTCACAAAGCCTCACTCTAAGAGAAATCAGTTTGACTTCTCTCTCTGCCACGAGGCACGGGTGTGTGACCACGAACCATACCTTCTTCAGGGCTGTGCTTTCGCCCAAGTTTGGCGGTGACTCTTGACCCTCCTCGACCACCGGCACGTTCTCCCTCAGCAGGTGAAAGTGCATCAGCCCCAGCTCCTCATGCTGGTAAAGCTCTTCCGGGATGCTGATGGTGACACAATGTTGAAGGCCGAGCTGCGGCTCCGGGTCCAGCCACAGCACGGAAGGCAGCTGCAGGAAGCCTTCCACCTGGGGCAGCTCCTCTGAGCAGGGCACGCTCAGCCATCCGAGCACGTCCTGGGAGGCTAGGTGCACGGTCTGCAGGGTCAGGATTCGCCTCTCGCTTTCCACCGGGGCCCACAGAGGCGGCTCAGGCTGATCTTTCTGGGGCCCAGCATCCGGAAGCTGGCTGCTCTTCTGGGCCTCCGCCTCCACAGTACCTGCCTGGGCTTCCACTCTCTGTACCCCATTCTCTTCCTTCTCCTCCCCAAGGTCTCCAGGCTTCAGCTTCTGCTCTTTGATTTGGGTGAAGTGCTCAGAAGGTACAGGGACCTCAGCGGAGGCCATGGTGACGCCGTCACCTGATGGAGAGAGGGCACGCAGTCATTACAGGGTGCAGAGGGGCTGAGGCCTAGCGGACATGGGCTTTGATCAAGGTGCAAAACACGGCCAGTGTCCCAGGCCAGGCTGAGCCCTGCAGTGAGGCCATGTCTCAAAACATGCCCCGCCCCCAGGGTCTCTGGTATAACTTACGCTACAGCTGGCAACAATCCAGCATTCTAAGTCGCAGTCTGGGCCCACGACGGTGAAGGGCACTGTTCTGTGCGGGCATGGCCCAGGTCTGAGCAAAACGGGGTCAGCGCACAGGTCCCCACAGCCCCCTCCCCAACCCCGTAGGCCACCCTAGGTCTGCAGGGCAGAGCAGCCTGTCTTTGGGCCTCGTGGCTTTTGCCAGCCATGTGCACGGGCCCACCTGGCTCCACGGCCGCCTCCCACGCTTGCGCCCTGCCTGTCCTGCTCTGTCCCACCTCACCCACCCCTTCCCACCCATGCCCACACCCCCTCTGCTCCCCAGGAGGCCGAGGTGCCCCGGGGCCTCACCACAGAGGCGGGGCCCCGGCAGTCGACTGGGTGGCCGCCACCTTGCCACCTCGTGCTGAGCTGCTCTTCGTGCTGCAGCCGCTGCCACCCCCTCCCCCAAGGAGAGCTGTGCGCAGGCGCCGGCGGGAAAGGGGTGGAGCTAGGGAGAGGGAGAGCAAACGAAGGAGATAAGGAGTGGGGGGGGTGATGGGTGAAGAGGGAGAGATGGCGTCCTAGGGGGCGCTGGAGTCCTCGGGGAGGATGATGGACAGGGAGGGAGAGATGGCGTTCTAGGGGGCGCTGGAGTCCTGGGAGGGGTGATGGGTGAAGAGGGAGAGATGGCGTCCTGGAGGGGGCGCTGGAGGCATGGCGGGCGGATGATGGACAGGGAGGTGGGGGAGGGGTCCAGCAGGAAGCTGCGGTAACTAAGGGTGAGGTGGAGGGGAACCGACCTGGAGGGCCTTTGGAGACTGTGGAAGGATGCACAAGGCACAAGTGCTGGAGAGGAAGGTCCTGCAGGAGGCAGAGGCGCACGTGTGTGCATGTGTGTGTGCATGTGTGCGCGCGTGTGCGCATGTGTGCAACGCGTGTGTGCATGTGTGTGTGCATGTGTACACGCGTGCGTGTGAGTGTGTGAGTGTATGTGCATGTGTGTGCGCGCGTGTGCGCATGTGTGTGTGTGGTGCTGGGTGACGAAGATGTAAAATGGAGAGCCACAAACCTCGTGACGGGACACAAGGGTGGTAAAGAAGCTGTGGAGGGAGGGAGACAGGACCAGGGAGGCCAGAGTAGACAGATGCGAACAAGAGAGTTTCGTTGAAATTTTGGAATATTGGAAAGTTGTAAAGTTGCAGAGCACACCTTAAAAATATCAGCGGGCCTCAAATGTGTTGTCTTCAAACTTGTGCTTATCTTTAACCTGCCTGCAGCCTTTGCTCACACTGCTCCACGTGCCACTAGAGGGCGGGGCCAGGGTAGAGGCCACACGGAAGGCCTGGACCTCGGGGGACCAGAGGTCTCAACAGAAGCATCCTTTGGGGGCAGGTGGGCGGTCAGGTGAAGTGGGTGGGGACAAGAGTGGAAACTGGGGGACAGTGTTGACCCGAAGGCCAACAGGACACTTCCCTTGGGGCTCCCCCAACTCTGCGGAGTTCTTTTCTCGATTTTCCACAACTAGGTGTGTGTATTGTCTTGTTAAAGGTATGACTTATAACTCTCAACATTCAACACATTTAAAAAATGTGATCTCATTTGCTGGCTGTGAATAAATATAAGTCTCAAAGGACAGCACATAGTTTGAGGAACAGGCTTCTAAAAAAATAAGCGACCTTGCCAGTGTTCCCCGGTCTGGTTCGCGCTTTCCAGGACCTAGGGGTGGGTCTCCTTCTGTCTGTAGCCAGGGAATTTTTCGACATACACACACATGCCTTCTCTGTCCTAGCCTGTTCTCTCCCCCTCCCATAGCTATGTGTCTCTTATTTCAGAACAGTCTACAAACAAAGATTTTTTTAATTTCGATAGTGCAATGGGTAGAACTCAATTTTAACAGAAACTCTTGTAGCGTTCATGAGTTATAGGTTCTTGGGTCACTGGCTTTCTTATGTCTGAGTGTGTGTGTGTGTGTGTGTGTGTGTGTGTGTGTGTGCTGGAACTTGAGCTGGGAAGATAAATATTTGCTGGTCCCTGTGAAAACAGTGCTATAACACTTTTAAATCACTTAAATGACTTTTTCTACTTGAACAATAACCACCTGCCCAGTGCCTTCATGGGTAATTTTGCAGCTAGAAGATTTTCTCAGGATATAGATTGATGTTGGAAATTTTCAAAAACCGATTAAAACCTCCCCACTGGGCTGTTTCTTTCTTTTGTTTTTGGAGATGGTAGCTGAGGCTGGCAAGCTTGGAACTCACTATGTAGTCCAGGCTAGCCTACTTTTTCTTTTCATCCTTTTTAATTTTTTTATATCCTCAAGGTACTTATTATTTATTATCATTTATTTATTTGGTTTTTCAAGACAGGGTTTCTCTGTTGTAACTCTGGCTGTCCTGGAACTCACTCTGTAGACCAGGCTGGCCTTGAACTCACAGAGATCCACCTGCTTGTGCCTCCCGAGTGCTGGGATTAAAGGCGTGCGCCACCGCCGCCTGGCTCCTCAAGGTTTTTTAATTTTTATTTGTTTGTTTTGAGACAGGGTCTCCTAGTGATGGGAAGGCCATCTTCTCCTTTGATGGACTCACCCTTTCTCTCTGTGGTTCACTTTCAGTGTTTTTTCTTTGTCTTCTTGTTGTTTTGAGGAAATGGTCCATGACTGAGCTACACTGGAAGCTATTTTGCTTGTTTTGCAACAGCTTCTTGCTATGTAGCCTAGGCTAGCCTGGAATTCTCTATCTTCCCATCTCAATTCCTTGGGGCTGGGATTACAGGAGTTTGCTACCTGGCCTAGTTTGCCTTCCATTCTTCTAAATGGCCCCGGGGGGCAGCACAATGGCCCATCCGGCAAAGGCGCATACCTCGAGTGTTGGAAGTTTGATCCCTGGAGACTGTACAGTGAAGAGAAAACTTTTCTTTCCCCCCTCTTCTTGCTTTTTTTTTCTTCCTTAAAAAAAAAAAAAAGGTTTATTTTATTTTATGTGTGTGTTTGGTCTGCTTGTATGTGTGTGCACTGTGTGTACCTGGTGCCCCAGGAAGCCAGAGGAGGGTTTCAGAATCCCTGGGATTGAAGTTAGGGATGGGCGTGAGCTGCCATGTGGGTGCTGAAAGCTGAACCTGAGCGCACTGCAGCAGCGAGTGCTCTTAGCCACGGAGGCATTTCTCCATCTCCCCCTTTGTTTTTGAGATAAGGTTTCATGTAGCCCAGGATGGCCTTGTGCCTGAGGATGACCTTGAACTGCTGATCTTCCTGTCTCCACTTCCTGAGTGCTGAAATTACTGGTTGGTGCCAGTATCCCGGTTCAAGTGCAGATACAAAGCTAGAGATATGAATGAGACATAAGTCAGTGAAAGGAGGAACATCGGAGGGGAAACTGAGGTAGACTTGGAAGAGTAGAGTGGGAGTTTCATAAAAGGAGAAAGGTAGACTGGGAAGGGGAGCTGGGGGGAGGCCCTGAGGGGGGGAGGGGAAGCCCTGGCCTGCTGGTTTTCCTTGTGGTCCTGGAAGACAGAATTTGGAGCGAGGCACCTCTTACAGCTGTGCTGGGTTTCTGCTGGCAGGCCTGAGAACTCAGGAAGCAGTTTAGCACAGTGAGGTGTGACCCCCCAGTTTGAACTCATATCCTCCCCTACCACCCTCTCACTGTCTCCCTTAGACACCCCACATCTTAGTCTTAAACACTGGGTAATGTTTACTTGTTTCTTGCTTATTGCTGCTAAGAATTTTATATAAAAGTATTTCCAATCTCTAAACATTATATATTTAGTTTATTACACTCATTTTAATATACATTGTAATTAAGGTATGGAGGAATATACACATAGCATGCAGCCACATATGACATGCAAATGCATACCTTCGTGTGATAATTCAAGTGTGCATTTGCACATGCTATACACGCATATATTTGCATGTGATAGCTATGTGTATCATGCATGCACGGTCCCCACCTATGCTATGTGGGATGGGTGGAAAGCTCTAGATGGGCAGGGATCTCTGTCACTTTTACCAGCCTGGCCCTGACAGCTGTTGGTGGAGAAGCTTGGCACTAGAGTCAGTCCTCTAGCCCTTTGTGATTCTTCCTTGCCACCTTGCTAACACACATGAAGAGTACATATGATTTGCATGTGATCTGCATATCCTACAAACTCACAGGATGTCACGGTGGGTATGTTCTTGTCACCTTACAGTGGTGACATCTTTCAGTGCTTTTGACTTGTCCGACAGCAGTCCATCCGGGCTCTGGGTGTTTGTAGTAAGTCAGCTGTAAAGGACTTTTCTCCTTGGAAAGTGGGTACCATAAAAGCCTTCTGGCTTTTATGAGGTGAGCTCTGGCATCCAGCACTTCCAATTCGGACCTATGTGTGCCATTCCCCAAGATGGATTGGGACATGTACAAGAAAAACTTAACACTTGAGGAGGCCGTGGTCAGGGCTAGGGTTTGCTTTGCTGCATAGACTGCACACCCAGCCTTCATCACCTGCTGGGGTTGGCGGAAAGAGCCGGTGCCCTGCCTGCCACTGTTACACGTGAGGATTGGAGATTAAACGCCCTGATTTTCTTCTGCATGGTTAATCACTCCTATTTCTACTTCTTGCTGCTCTGAAGTTGGATTAGCAATGGATGTGGAGATGATTTTTTAATTTACATTTACATGGAAAATTTGGTCCTTCTAAGTGTTGAAGATAATTTGTACCAAAAAAAAAAAAAGCAAATAACTTTTGTCCAAAATGTTCCTGAGGTCACCTTGATTTCAGCCAATAGAGGCCCAGAAGTGACTGTGTTGGTACGTGTCAGTGGCCTGTTGGGCAAACATTGTTTTTATGCCCATCATTATACTTTGAACTTTGACATGACCACGGAGAGAATGTACCAACTTCATGGGCGACTCAGCGCTGCCTTGGACTTGGCTGCTTGTGGGGAGTTTGGGGACAGACGAGGCAAAGGAACCTCAAAACCAGAAAGTTCCATGAGTCTCAGGGGTGGTGCACAAGAGGAACTGTTACATAAAAGTGTCCCTGGCTTCCAGAACTCTCCAGAACTTCACTGGTAAAGCCTCCACGTTATCCTGCTGACAGCTGGAAATGAATCTAGTAAATGAAGGAAGGCTTTGTGACATTCAGTCGAATGGACCCTGACCACAAGCAGCCTTGAAAGAGGCTCTCCGGAATACACCTGGTAGACAGTTCCAGTATCAGGGGTGCCGAAGGGGCTCGTGTTGGGTGCTAAAGGAGTTCCCTTTCTCCTTTGCATAGACTGGTACAAATAAAAGGAGTGTGCTGTAAGAACTTTGAAATGTGATTATTCTGAATTAGCCTATTGTCATTGGGAGGACCTTATGAGGAGACCGGGGTGGGGGTGGGGGTGGGGGTGGGGGTGGGGGTGGGGTTCATGGTCAGAGGCAGATGTAGCCAAGGAAGTGGAGAAAAGAGATTCAAGGGTAATGTTCTCTGGACTTTGGAGATGGCTGGAAGCCAGGAAAGAGGAGGACTCTAGAAAATTCCTCTAACGTGCAAACATAGTCCAAAGCAGAGTTGTTTATCCCCCGCCCATTCAAATCCTGCTTTCTTCCGGCTTCCACTGCACTCAATGATACCCTTGTAGATGCTTCTAGAAGCTCTTGGCGAACATCTAAGAGATTCTTCCTTCTCTTACAACAGCATTCATTCCTTCTGCAAATGGACCTACCTCCAGAGTCTGCGCTCCCGATCCTATCTGTAGCTCTCACCCAGATCTGGCCAGCGTCATGTCCTACCATTGCGTTCTGCCTTGCTCCGGGCAGAGCACTCTCCCCCCCCCCCAGCCTTCTGCCCACCCTCCCTTTTCCCTTTGGAGTCTGTGATTGTCCACATGGTCAGCCCTGCCCTTCCACATGGCCCTTGTCTCTCCTTAAGCCCTCAAACCTGCTGTGCCCTGGAGAGCTCTGCTTGGGATTTTCCCTCCAACATGAAAGGGCCTGGTCTCCAGAGTATCAAAACTGGCTCTTTTATCTTCTGCAAATCTCTGACCACCTGTCTGCTCTCAAAGTCCCCTGAAGTAAAGTTGAAACCCCCATTCTGTTGTGGTTGGCTTCAGTGCCTCACGGACAGCAAGTGACACGTCTCAAGAAGGCAGAATTTCCCTGCTCTGCCGGCAGTAACATTTGGGTGACACGTGTGCCACGTCTGTGCTAGGTCGGTGTCCGAGCACGGGGAGACAGTCCTCGGATGTTCACGAGCGCGCACGCGTGGGCACGGCATGGACAATCACCTCTCCTGTTTCCTTTTGTCTTTTTGAGGCAGGATCTTGTTCTATCGTCCACCCTGGCCTCAAACATTAGTCCTTCTGCCCCAGCCTCCCTCATGCTGGGATCACAGGTGCATACCCAGGCCAGTGACGCAGCCATCTGCAACCCTTTAACCCTGTTCTGGGTAGCACCCCCCACCCCCCAGCCCCCCAGTACTGGGGATCAAGTCTAGGACTTTTCACAGGGTAAGTAAGTGCTCTACCAGTGACCTACTTTCTCCAGCAGCTTATCCTGGTTCCCAGGCTTGCTATTTACCAGGACTGTGAGGAGCGCTGGCTTATCTCTACTCTTGCTTGTGTATCTAATATTGGTCCAGTGTAATATGCATCGTAGAACGTTAACTGCCGGCCTTGTCAACGTTACAAGACTGTATCCCTTAAGCAAATAGTGAGAAATCCGGTTCCCAGGGAGAAGCTGCCAGCACGTCCCTGGTGGACCTCTTTTGCTGAAACTACCTTTGGCCTTTTAAATTTTTTTTTATTTGTATGGGTGTTTTCCCTGCATGTATGTCTGTGTGTCATGTATGTGCCTGTCCACGAAGGTCAGAAAAGGGAACTGGGTCCCGAGGAAGTGGAGTTACAGACATTTGTAACCACCCTCCCTGTGGGTGCTGAGAACAGCACCCCAGTCCGCTGCAAGAGCAGACAGTGCTTGCGAGCACTGAGCCATCTCTCCAGCCCCCGAACTTCGGCTTTAAATGGACATGAGCTCCAAAGTCAGGTGTAGAGGAGAGTCGCAAGCCCAAGTCTGGGAACGGGGGAAGAGAATTCTCCTCCTGAGCAGGACACATTCAGGTGGATAAAGGGCTGCAGGACAACGTTCTCTCTGATGGCAAATAGCCTTTTGTCTAGCTTCCTCTTACAGGACCCTTGCCAGGAGGTGGCCACATATTTGTGAAAGGAACTTGCGAAGAAAAGAAAGAGCAAGCAGCCAGTAGCCAGGAGGCTGGGAGAGCAGGAGGGAGGTGGCAAGGCCATGGAACTGGCTCTGTTGCTGGGCCCAGCCACACTTCTCAAGGAGAGAGGTCGCTCAGTGGGGTTGGCTTCTACACTTTGCTCCATAATGCGATTGCCCCAGTTTAGGAAACTGCCCCAGGACGTCCTGGCAGCTGGGAGGGGAGAGACCCTGGACAGCTAGAGAGGAGGTGGCTTGGGGGTGTGGCTCAGTTGGTAAAGTGCCTGCTTCGCTTACACAAATATCTGGCTCCCATCGCTAGCACTGCAAGCCAGATGTGGCAGTACACACCTGTAACCCTAACATGCAGGAGGTGGAGACAGTAGGATCTGAAGTTCAAGGTCATCCTCTGGTACATAGGGAATTCCAGGCCAGTCCGGGCTCCATAAGACACTGTTTCAAAAGGAAAAAGACTATGGAGAGGAAGTGGAATTCATTAGGTTATTTCTGTCTCTGTGTGTCTCTCTCTCTCTGTCTCTCTCTGTCTCTGTGTCTGTCTCTCTGTCTGTCTGTCTGTCTATCTGTGTGTGTGTGTGTGTGTGTGTGTGTGTGCGTGTGTGTGTGTGTGTAGACAGACATAGAAAAGGGAGAGAGGCCAGGGTAAGGGATGGGAGATAGCTCTGCAAACAGTTAACAGCTGCTCTGGTTGGCGGTTGGCTTTCGATATGGCAGCCCTCTGCTGCACACACAGGTTTGGGGGAGTGCTGTGAGGTACGAACTTGTACACATACACTCCTGTGCAAGGTTCTCTGACAGTCAGACTGCAGGACAGCCCCCCAAGCATACCTCATGCTGGGCTACACCACCCACCTCCACCCTCCCCCTCCACCCCGGTGAAGGACTCAAGATCTGACCCTCCCGGAGCCTGGCTGGGATCTGGGGACAGACAAGGGAGGCCTGCACCTGTCTTATCAGGACTCCAGGGCCAGTACCATAACTCTGGCACATGTTGGTGCCTCTGGAGACAACGCTGATTTTAATCCAGAGGACACTTGCTCCAAAGTCCTCCTGCTCCACACAGTCAAAGGGGCCCAAGCTTCTGCAGGGGAACAGACATTGTCTGAGGTGTCACTGTGAGGCTGGAACCCAGGTTGTCCATAGACTCATGTGGGCAGAGAAGCCCTGGGGCCCCTCTGGTCTGGTCCCCTGTCCACTGCAGCCCAGGGACCCTCAGTGCAGTTGGGTGTGGCACCGCAAGGAGCCTACGCTATGGATAAACGTTGTACTTCTAAATCTAAGATCAAGGTTTCAAAGTAGCTTCCCTGTAGGAACCAGGCAAGTCACCGCCTTTGGCTGGAGAGGGGCAGGGTCTCCCTCACAGTAACTCTTGTTCTCGGGTCCAGCAGACCGCAGCGGGAGAGGCGTTTTCGGAGGCTGCTGTGTGTACAAGTCCATCCATCCCAGTTTCAAACTGGAAACAAATTAAAAGAATGTCAAGTTTTCTTGCCAACCAAGCAAAAGAGGTATGTTGAACAGATCTGGTGTAAGCCGGCAGATGACCTCTGTTCTGGATACTTTTCTACTGACCCTCATTTTGTTTTTTCTTTTTAGGTCCCAGAACAAGAAGAACTAGAGGAAGTTGTGTGGTGATACTTGGAAATACTTTAGTCATTCATTAAATCCCTGCTTTTCTCAAGTGAGTGCTCCGAAAGCCTTAATGATTAACATCGTGCTTGGCAGCCTACCACAGGGACGCTGGGGCTTGCTTCCTTGGTTTACCCCCTGGGGATATGGGATAGGTATACCGTGGTCAAGGTAGCAGATGGCAGTACCTGGCTCAACCCACAGTGACTTAAGAGCTCAGTTCCGGTTCGGGGCTGTGTGTGGTGGTCTCACCACGCAGCCCTCTCCCAGGCTAGTATCCATCTGGTGTGTTCTGTTGGCCTTTGTGATTTCTACCCATCTTGATTGGTCCTGATTTGGAGGATCCGGGCCAGTGTTAGCAGTGGGCACGGGAGCAGCAGCACAGTCACCGGTAACTTCCGTTCCGTGCGCTAGCTGAGGGCTTAGGGGCACATGTGTGTGTGTCGATCACAACCCTGGATGTCCTCAGAAACTCTCCACGGAAGACTCTCACTCTCACTGGCTTGGAAGGAGGCCAGGCTGGGAAACCACAGAGCCCTAGGCATCCACCTGTCTGCTGCCCTATGCTGGGATCGCAAGGATGCCACCATGCCTCGCTTTTTCAAGCATTTCATTGACTGACCATCTCCCCAGGCACTCACAAGACAGTCTATTCTAATTCCCTAACACATCTGGTTATAGCCATCCTTTTCCAATACTCAAAGACAGACATTGGTATGTGTATGAGTACGCATACTCACCCCCCCACACACACAGAGTGAGGGGAGTGAAGGAGAGAGGGAGGGTGGGGAGAGAGAGAAGGAGGGAGACAGAACTCTTCAGTCCTTGGGTAACCACCTCGCTCTTTTTCATGAGTTCTCTTCTAAAGCTCCTCTTAGGGCCCCTGAAACCTTTCCTCCCATGTCTGCCCGGGCTCCCCAAGGATTCTGCATGCCTGCCCTGCTCTTTCCCACCCTCAGAGCCCCAGGAAGTTGGAGAAGGCACAAAGCCTAGCTCCTGCAAGCTGGACATGGACCTTAGGAAAGGCCTTGAGTTTGGCAGGAAGACACTGGAGGAATGTGAGCACATTTCTCAAACTCTTCTGGGGCAGAAGAGATGGCTCAGTGATTGTAGTATGTCCTGCTCTCGCAGAAGATCCTAGCACCCACATCGGCCGGTTTATAACCATCTGTGACTCCTACACCAGCGCGTCTGATGCCCTCTTACGGACTCTGCAGGCATCTGCACGCACACCTGAATGTACCCACACAGATACCACATGCACTTAATTAAAAATAAAAAATAAGTCTTCATAAAACTTTTGGAAGGAAACTTTGCTGCCAGCCTTGGCTGTGCAGTGAGTTCAAAGCCAGCTGGTCATCACTGACACAGCCAAGGCAGATGTGAAGGAAGCCATTCTTTGCATGTTGAATTTGAAACTCTGACCTGGGAGGAAGCCTCACATCGTGTGACTTTACACCGGCTCCCAAGTGTAAGGAGCTCAGCCTTGCTCTGCCGCTCACGAACCTCACCCCTCCCTACTGTGCCCTTCCAGATGTTTCCCTGTGCACAGATGTTACTCATAGACCACTTCTGAACCCACCTTCCCTCAGGACACCTGTGAGCGTATCTCTTTGGCCTGACCTCTTAGCTTCCCTGGGGGTTGAGACTCAAGAGGACAGGCCTGGCCATCTTCTGACCCTCCGCCCTCCAGCCTTAAAAGGTATTTGACTGACATTCAGCAGAGGAACAGACTTGAGTTCAAATGTCAAGGACTCAGAGAAGCAACCACAGAGCAACACACTCGGTGTCTCTTCCTAGTGCAGCCTCCAGCCATTGCCTGGGAGACTACATGACTCTGGGTGTTCCAGGACCTCTGTGTGGCAGACATGAAGGTATAGGACTCTGGCCTCCGTTGCTAGTCAACACCTTTGATCCACTCTAGAACTTTTTATCAGCGCTGCTTCCTTCCGAGGAATATTCTCTGGCTTCTTGCCAGCAACCTGTAAGGATACTTTAGACTTAAACTGCCCATCAGCAATTAGTCTGGACTTTAGTTGTTTTCGAAAGATGAATTTAGAAGTACTTTTCTAATTAACAGCGGTTGTCAAAGGGGACAAAGTCTCCACCAGGGCCCAGACAGGCCCACAGCGTGTCAGGCTGGAGCCTCTGGGGGCCCTGGGTGATGAGCAGGAGGAACTGGCGGCTCAGAAACCAATTAGCTTGTGGCTTCGGTTGCTAATGGGGGAACAGCGCCCAGCAGAGCCGGCCTGCTTGAGAGTGGAGTTCAGACGGGGCAGCGTGGCAGCTGAGCTAGCAGAACTGATGAAGAGACGGGTTTCGAAGGCTCCGGTGATCTCAGCGCCGTCACAACTTTCATCGTGGTTTGATGGAACACTTCTGAGTTTGCGTTGCCGGAGCCTGGGTTAAAGATGTAACAGCTACCGATGTCTGTTCTAGATAATAAAGCCTGAAGGCTCGGGGTGTGGAGCGTTTGTCATGGGGCTTACGTCCACACATTCTTTTCAGAACAGTTACTATCTGCGAAGCTGTCACGGTAAAGCCTGCTGATATTAATAAGGCGCTTCTTCTGTGTCTCCTTCTGCGGTTGTTTGTGTGACTCTTGGCTCCCTCTCCCCTCCCCCCTCCCCGCAACACCGAGGACTGAACCTAATGCTCTCACGAGGTCGAGCATCCACCCGTGAGCTACCTCCCAGACCTCTTTTAATTTTTGTTTTTGAAACAGGAGCTCATGCAATCGCCCAAACAGGCCATGAACTCATGGTCCCTCTGCCTCAGCTTCCCAGGTAGCTTGGTTCTGGCTGTGATACGGCTTTCTTAATGGTCTTCTTTGGTCGTGTGCTGATGTCACAGGGCAACCAATGGCACAGAGGGCCCGGAGGGGTCATCTTGGTGCTGATCCTTGGCTCTGGGCTTGGCTGGCAGCTCAGGGCTCCAGATGCCTGCTCCTTTCAGACCTCTCAGGGGAGCTAACCAGACACGGAGGGCACTGGGGCATCCAGAGAGGGCTGGTTTCTTACTTGACAGCAAAAACATCACCTTCTCTAAGATGCCAATCTGCCACTTAAGATGTCCTGTCCCTTGTAGCTGTTGCTGAAGGTCCTTTCAAAACAGTTCCATGGTGGCTGGGTGGTGAGGGCTAGTCTGAAAGGCTTGTCCTAACTCCATTACAAGCTTGAAACCGACCGCTCCTAAGTATGGAGCCTCTTCATCGATAGATTAAAAAGACACTTCAGTTATGGGAGTATTCCTTGGTTCTTGTCTTCTTGAAGGAAAGAATTCAGTCAAGAGGCCTATGTGGATTAAACAGAAATGTACTTAGTAAAGCTAAACAAAGCAAACACAGAGAGATTGGAGTGTTCTTCCCTAAGGCAGGGAACAGCCCAGAGAGTTATTAAGCATTTATTAAGCAATGAGTTATGAAGTTGTGAGCTGCAAAGGTTTGGAGAATATTTCTGAGGTGGATGGTATCTCCCGGGGTAAGGTGTTGATCATAACCATGCAGATCCCTCTCTGCCCCGTGTCTTTCCATGCTCCCTTCTCCAGACTCGACCTACACCTTCTTGTCCACTTGTTGTGTGACTGTTTTCTGGGGAGATGTAAACAAATATCCCCTCACTCCAGATAGAAGATCTAGGACAAGCCAAAGAAATGACTCCACCCAAGTCCAACTGAGTGAACCAATGAGTTTATCGGGGTGACTTATGCAAACTCAAAGACATTCATGGAAGCTGCAACCCTGGAGCTCTCTGATGGTTTCCTCCCCTGCAGTCCTTACACTTATATAATTCTGGGGCGGAAAGGGGCCTTGTGGATCTTGTAAGTTTCAGGTCCTTCCTGAGACTTACGAGTTGTTTACTTCAGGTTCTTAAGGAGCATCCCTCCAGGATGGAAATCTTTCAACGTGGAGAACATTGCTACATATCACCATCTAGCCCTCTCCTCTTCATCCTTATCTTTAGTGTTCTCTCCTCTTTTGCACATTTGTGTGTGTGTGTGTGCGTGCACTTGTGTGTGGCCACACATGTGTGAACGTACAGCCCAAGATCCATGGCACAGGAGTGAAGGTCAGAGGACAACTTGGAGGAGTTGGTTCTCTCCTTCTACCATGTGGGTTCTGGGGATGGAACTCTGGTTACCAGGCTTGGCAGCAAGTGCCTTTACCTGCGAACCGCCTCACTGACTCCTAATGTCCCCCTTAATCATGTGGGCACAGTGTCACAGAGCAGAAGACAGCCTTCTGGCCCTGCGTGGTCTGTAGCAGGGTACTTCTTGGCCATACAGTGATAAGACAACTAATGGTGTCAGACCCTTGATGTGAGCGAGGTAGTCCCTCTGACCATTCGGCTTCCTGGGGAAATGAGGGGTGGCAGCATTTCCGGAAGTGGTACTTGAGAGGGGAAGGAGACTGAGCTCCTTTTTCTCCTCTCAGTGACAACTTGATCCTAAGCTCAGAGGCACCTCTCAGAAGTCACCCCAAGAGCGTTTGAAGGACAGCGCTTCCCTGCACGTGTATGTCTAGACTCAGCGTTCCGCTTCAGCAGCTCGGTGGCTGTATCTGTGTTACCGTCCAATTTGAAATGTTGAGCTCTTTACCAACGAGTTCAGTGGCCTGGAAAGCTCTCCATCTCCACAGGACCCCTCCTTTCATTATCGTTTGGACTGACGTCTGAGAAGGCTTGGCTGACTATGTAAGAAGTTTAAGTGACTTTCCAATAAAAGTGGGGATGTCTTTGATTACCTTCAGAGCCAACAAGAGCGGGGCCTGGGGCGGGAGGTGGCGGGGGGAGGGGGAGGAAAACTTCCAGGAGACGGGAAGGAGACAGGGTGGTACTGTTTAGAACTCTCTCTTCAAGGTCGGTATTTATCATGCCTTGGACAATCCCCACGGAGAATTTGTAGCTCTAATCTCGGCCCCATTCCATGCTCTTGAAAGCACTCTGTGCTTTATAAAGAGCCTTCGGCAGCACCAGAAATCTTGTTGACAACATTAAGTTGCTTAGCAAAGCCTTTCTTGAGCATCTGAAAGAATAAACTTTAACCCGGCCTCTATCAGGACGAGTGTAAATCAGAGGCCTCCAGAACTGATGAGGTTTACTTGGCTCGTGTCCACTTTGTGTGTGTGTTGGTTTTCAGTTTTTGAAACAGGGTTTCTGGAACTAACTCTGTAGACAAGGCTGGCCTTGAACTCACAGAGATAATGCCTGCCTCTGTCTTCCAAGTGCTGGGATTAAAGGCGTGGGCCACCATCACCTAGCTGTGTGTTCTTAATAGAGACATAAGCACAGGGGCTAAGGAGCCAACTCAGTCAGTGAAGTGTCCAAGCACGAGGAACCCCAGAACCCACATAAAAATCAGGGTATGGCAGTGTGTGCCTAGAATCCCAGCACTGGGGAGCCAGAGACAGGAGAATCTCTGAGGCTCACTGGCCAGCCAGCTTGGCTAAACTGGTGAGCTCTGGGTTCAGTGAGAACGTAAAAAAATAATAAAAGTAAAAATTAAAAAAGGTAAAGTGACTGAGGAAGGCACCTCGTGCTAACTTCTGCCCCCCACATGAAAGTACGCGCACACACACACACACACACACACACACACATACACACCGTACACATGTGTGCGTGCACATGCACATACACACACACACACACATACACATGCACAGACAAAAGAAAACATCTAAGAGCAGTCAGTACATGCCACGGACATGTGAGGATCACATCATGGCATGGTTTTTTGTTTTTTTCGAGACAGGGTTTCTCTGTGTGGCCCCGGCTGTCCTGGAACTCGCTCTGTAGACCAGTCTGGGCTCAAACTCAGAGATCCACCTCCCTCTGCCTCCTGAGAGCCAGGATTAAAGGCCGCCATTACCGGGCTATGACATGGTTTCTATAGGTGCCTCACTTTATTGGAACATCTGGTTTTAAATTTTATTTATTTATTGTGTAGAGTGTGCATGTGTGTGTGTGTGTGTGTGTGTGTCTGTCTGTCTGTCTGTCTGTCTCTCTGTGCACCATGGCTCGTGTGTGGAAGTCAGAGGAACTTGGCAGAGTCGATTCTCTTTCCTCTCTGTGGGTCTGCAGCTGGAACTCAGTTGTTAGTCTGGGCAACAAGCGTCTTTCTCTGCTGGGTCATCTCTCTCGCCACACATCTGCTTTTAATTGCCTTCTTTAGCTGCAGATTTTCTATTGGCCAACAAATGATTTTTAAAGGGAATTTTGGTCATCGTCACCGACGTGAGTTCTCCCAAAAGTGTCCAATGAGGTGGTGACAGATTGACATTTTCTTTCTGGTTTTGCTTCTGACGAGCTGTGTCCATCTCTCTGGTGTCTGGTTTCATTTTTCTTGAGTAACCCTCCATTTTCCTACATAGCAGATCTGTGAGGACTGAATTTGGGAAGCTTAGGGGGCCAGAGAAGACTGTAGACATGCTTCAAATGGAAGCCCGACAGCAAGGTCTCTCCGATCTGAGCATGAAAAAGTGAAGGGTCGGTTAATCAGAAACCTGAAGGATCTTCAAGATGGGGTATGGAAAGGCGACACAGAGAAAATTGGAAATGTCACAGGGACGTTTGACATGACACGCTGCCATTTAGATAGTGTCAGGGTTCAGGCAGGACACAGGCGCCTAAGGAAGATGGATTGATTGCTCAGCAGTGTTTGATCTTGACTAGTCCATTACAGGGCTTGTACTCAGGCCGGGGAGTATAGGGCAAACATGAGCTGGCAGCAGCTACGGGGGAGTGGTACCCACAGTGTGATTAGAAGGAGGGTCAGTGGCACCGTTCATACCAACACCCAAATGGAGAGAATCCAAGTGCAGACAGACCAACGAGCAGACAAAATACAGCACAGCCACGGGTGGAATATCATTCAGCCTGGAAAACCTCCTGACATTTGCTACAACGTGAATGAACCAAATGAAAGATGCTAGTCACAAAAAGCCACAGAGCTACTGTATGATTCCTGCGTGACCTCATAAGGGTCAACAAGGATGGAGAGGTGGAGAGGGTTGGTGCGTGCCAAGGAGCTGCAGGGGTGCTGGGGAGAGATGGAAGTGTGAGGTTAGGGGAGACATGGAGAGGTGTTCTGAAGGAGCCAGGGTGTCTGACAAGCCTGTCATTACACTAGCAGTCACTGAATTGTACATTTTAAACGGTGAATTCAACCAACCATTAATGGGATATGGGAGAGAAGCCGTGACCAGTGAGCGAGGCAGAACTGAAGGTTGTCCTGCCAAGAAGCTCTGATCACAAGCTGGGAGACTGAGCTCCTTTAGACTTATTTATTTTGTTTTTTAATTATGTTCCTGTCTTGGAGTTACAGACAATTGTTGAGCTTCCTCGTGTGGGTGCTGGGAACCCAAGTTGGGTCCACTGCAAGAACAGCACATGCTCTTCACCCCAGCTTCCTCTCTGGCCCCAGGCAGAATGCCTTTAAACCCCCGAGTTCTCATCGCTGAGATCTGCTCCAGGCACTAAGGGTGCCAGGTGTCCAGGTCTTAGGCGCTTCATGCTTGTTTTCACCGCTAGTTGTTTCAGTGGGGGAGCTGACCATGAGGGTGGCTAGCTGGCCTGCACTCCATGGCCGCACTCCCCATTCGAGTGCTTCAAAGCCTTTCTGCTATCTGCAATCTCCTCTGAACTTCAGGCTCACTGGGTAACATGGGAGCTGGGAAGGACTGGCTGTTTGGAGCCTAAAGGCTGTTCTAGTCTTGGCCAAATCTTTTTCTTCTATAAATATTAATAAGTCTGGCAAGAGATCCATGGGTCTCCCCAGCTCTCAGACCCTCCTCTTCACGATTCCCCCCCACCCAATCTTCCTTCTTACCATCTTCAGAGACAACTCCATGCCAGCCTGGCCGGTGAGATGACTCAGAGGGTCAAGCGTCCTGCTGCCAATCCTGAAGACCTGAGTTCAATCCCTGGGACCCAGGTGGTGGCAGGAGAGGGCTACAAATTGCTGTTTGACCTCCACACGTGCTCATCCCTCCTCCCCAATAAATAAATATGTAATGTAACATGCAAAAGCTGCCTCTGATTTCTCTTAGGACTGTTACTTGACATTTTGAAAACACCCAGGAGCCCCGTACCCGGGTGTCTGGACATTAGCCTCATTCCTGTAATCTCCCGGCGACAGGGTCATGGATGAAGTCCAGGTTACGGAGAGGAATGCCTTGTCTTGTCTTGGTCCAAGATCTGCCCGTGGGAACAATGTATCACTTTCCTGACCTTGAGTCCTGTTTATCACTCTTGTTTTGATCCCAAGAGACCCGAAAACACAGAGACAGCACTTCGTTTGTGCAGACCGACTGCACGGGTGGAAACCGAGGCGGTGGGCTCCGAGCCGCAGATCAGCCCGTCCTGTCTCGCCGTGAGACACGGGGTTGGAGCAGATATTGACTTCTGAAAGTTAAGAAGGTTGTCGAGGAGGAAGAAAAGTAGAAGAGGAGTTTGTTACAGCAGGAAAGGTTACGGATGACTCACCAGCTCAGGGTGGGAAACTAAGTAATAAAATAAGTGTGTAATTGTGGGCTGCCAGGCAGACAGTGGGCTAATACCGGAGTGACAGTTGAATGCAGCGGGGAGACTGAGCAACAGCGCAGAGTGGGCGGGATGGAAAATAAAGAAAGAAAGACTAAAAGCCAACACAGAGCGGGAGCGCCCAGGAGTCTGTCGCTTCGTCTTAGGAGAAATTAAGCAGCCAGACAAATTACCAGTGTACCTTGTTTGGGAAACACGATCAGACAGTCTGGGAGCAGAGATCTGACGATGGGGACCATTGCGGGAGGGTCCCGGGAGTGGCTTGCACTGGCTTGGCCCCGAATAGTGGGGACTTGGGTAAAGTTTGCACCTGTCGTTGGAGTGCAGAGCTGAGCACAGGGCTGAGGCGATGCTTGGAGGGTGGACTTGGCTCTCCTTGAACCCCCTGTTCAGCAAGAGAACACAGAGTTAGAGTATGCTTCCAAGGGTCCGGGGTTCTTAGACCTCTGCTTCATGTGGGGAAACTGAGGGAAGTCATTTGCTCTGTCATACACAAGATGTGACTCTTGCTCCTGACCTCCCTGCCAGCTTCCTCCTCAGCTTCCTTCCAGGCCGCCGTGGTGGTTTGCATGCCCAGACCCACATTTCAATTCCAGGAGGGGTTCATGTCACCTGCACATCAAAAGGGGGCGTTGTGTCTTCAGCGTCCGGTGGATTTCTCTCCTCTCCTTTAGGGGGCGCTCCACTGTGCCTCACTCACTGCCCAAGCAAAGCCCACGCTTCCACGTGTTCCAAGAACGAAGCAAGCTCAGACGCTGGTGAACACAAGGTTCAGATGAATGTCAAGTTCACATGGCAGCTCAGCTCTGGGGTCATGGAGAGACATCTGGAGGAAGGTCTTCCTGCCCCTGGTCTGCTATGGATCCTGTGCCCTTCATAGGACCTCCTTGGCCACTGTAATGTCCTCAGGTGGTGGAGAATCCATTTTTTTCTGGAAAGTTCTGTCCACCTCTTAGGTTCTGCCTAAAGGAAAAAAGGAATGTTTCCTTTGAATTAGGGTTCAGTGGGTGCAGCACAGTGGGAGATGGCCTTGGTGTCTCCTGGATAGGGGGCCTTGAAGTCTTTTGTCCTTCTGACCTGCCAGAAACAAGGGCGTGGAGGGCCAGCGGGCCCAGCAGCTTCTGGGCAAGTTCCTGCTGAAAGGAACATCTGGCAAAACATAGGAAGTTTCTCGAGCACGGTCCAGTAAAAGGAGCACCTGGCAAAAGGAAGTTTCTAGAGCACCGTCCAGGCCTAGCTAAGGTTTCATGAAGACAAAAGAAGGTATAATTTGTTTTCAGAGAGTAATTTTATTATCTCTGAATGCAAAAAGGTAAGATAAATTCCCTATTATTTTGTAATAAGCAATATTATAATGGCACACGTCTGTAATAACCACTTCATAGCAAGTGGTGAATGTGTATCTGTCTATCTTACGTATTAGCATATTGTAATTCACCACCACAATTGTGGGTTTTTTTTTTCTTTCCTTCCTTCATTTTGGTACTTTCAATACTGAAAAACTTCTTCAAAAGTTGCTCATTCGGGCTTCCCTTGTAGAGCCCTGCCTGTGTCCCTGTCGTCACCCCTAGAGGGTTAATGAATAAATGAATACATTAATTAATAATGACCGGAGAAGGTGCTCAGCCCGCACCTGGTGAGCGGTGACTGATGAACTTTTATGAAAGATGAGCATTAGCAGCACCCCCCAGCCCCCCCGTCCCCCGCACCACAGCACGCTCCTTCCTGACTCCTGAAGAGGTCTGAGGGCATGGAGGGCCAGTGAGCGGGCCGAGCAGGAAATTATCACTTAATCTAAACACATAAATAAATTGTAAGATGAATTGCATGCCGGCCTCACCTTCGGGTGTTCGAGGTGACCGGTGGCAGACACTACTCAGATGGGATAGAGTTGGGGTGACCCTACATAGCCGGTGGAACCCTTGTGTTCCTCCTGGGTGCCAAATGGATACAGGATGCTCTTCCTATGGGCAACTCTCCTAGTATCCTCAAAAAGCTCAAAAGTACAGACATTTCAGGGGGCTCCCTGGAGCTGGGGACAGCTTTTCATTAGCCAGTCCACTCTGCAGGGGTCAGAACCTCCCTGGCCCTTGCCCTCTAACGGCCCACAGGCACTCCACTGTTTCCGTGACAACCTCAGAATCATGGGCAGGGGGTGGCATGGGCTAGCAATCATTTAAGCTAGTGCTGCTGTTAAACCAGGCAAACGGAGAAGCTAATCCCAGGGCTGGCGAGATGGCTCAGCGGGTAAAGGCACTTGCCGTCATGGCTGACGACCTGAGATTGATGGGACCCGTACAGTGAACGAAGAGAACCGAGTCCAGAAAGCTGTCCTCTGCCCTCCACATGTACGTGCTTGCCTCTCTCTCTCTCTCTCTCTCTCTGTCTCTCAAACACACACACACACACACACACACACGTACACACAAATAAATGTAAAATTTTTAATAAGCTAGTGGCTGGAGAGGTGCACAGCAGTTAAGGATGCAACAATTGTACTGCAGAAGAACCAAGTTTCTCAGCACCCACGTCGTCTGTAACTCCAGTTCCTCTGAGGGCACTTACATTCATGTGCACAAATTCACACACACACACACACACACATGGTCACACACACACACACAGTCACACACACACACACACACATGGTCACACACACACATGGTCACACACACACACAGTCACACACACACACACACACACACATGGTCACACACACACACACATGGTCACACACACATGGTCACACACACACACATGGTCACACACACACACACACACACACACATGGTCACACACACGGTCTCACACACACGGTCTCACACACACACACACACACATGGTCACACACACACACACACACATGGTCACACACACGGTCACACACACACACATGGTCACACACACACACACACACATGGTCACACACACACACACACACATGGTCACACACACGGTCTCACACACACGGTCTCACACACACACACACACACACACACACACAATTAAAAATAAAGACAAAATCTTTAAAAAAAACCAAAACAAACAAAGGTATGCAAGGAAACTAACAGACAGGAGTGACTGGCACACAGAACGGGCTGGAAGTGTGGAAATGGCAGTGCTCCACCATGCAGAAACCAGGATGGGTGGGTGCTCCGGGCAGAAGACGGGGCGAGTGCAAAGGCCCCGGGGGCACAGGGCTGACTCAAGGATGTGGCCAACTCATAAAGCCGAAGTTGATTTTGGAGTTCTGAGCTCTCTGTGGGTCCCAAGGGGCGGGCGTCATCAGATAGGGAGGGGACATATCTCTAGACGGTACTGAGCTAGACCACCAGGTACTGAGATAGACCACCGGGGTTCACTCAGCCGGTTTCAGAGCTTGCTTTCTGGTGTTTATCTCAACCTGAGCAACTTGGATCCCAGTGCCTGGCCTGCACTCAGCCAGTAGTAGCCAGGGTTCTGTAGGGCGTGGGATGGAGCGACGGCAGCCTCTGCGGCCAGCCTGTGTCTCCACCGGGACGCTGTGGACCGCATCTTCACCAACGCCCTGGTGGCCTCAACTCCCTTCACAAAGTCAGATTTTTTATCTCCAACTTACTTTTTTTTCCTTCAGGAACAACACGTGTCACCTGAAACTTTCTTTGACAAGCCCATAACCAGAATAATTAGATCCGTAACGAACAATGAGGAGAGAAGGATTCTAAGTATATTTTGAGCACGGCGTCCCCACCGCCCGTTCCCTGCAAATGTCACTTGTGGAACTCGCCTGTTTGTCGCGAGGCATAAAACTTTCCTCTGTTCTTTTTCAAAGTAGTTGGGAGCATCCTCAGTCTCGGTGCCGAACCATGCAAGCCACTCCCAAACGAAAGTGCTCAAAACCTTTATTTTTAAAACCGGAACGTTGCCCATCAAAGCTGCACTCAGAACGCATCTCTTTAGTTTCTGCCGAGCACATTCATCTGCAAATGTCAGCTAGGCTCTCATTTAAATAATGTGACAGCTCCGAGGAGCTGCCAAGTGAAGGTGCTCCCGATTGTTAAAAGTACAACAAAGAAAGTCCAAAAAGTTTTTCCCCCCGATGAAGAATTTATCACTAATAATTCACAGGTGATACTTCAGACGTGGTCTCCTATGAACGAATTCCTGCATCTGCTCTTTCCCTTTCTCTCTCTTTCCAAGTGGGGGTTGTGAGGACCCCACATTAGGATGCCTGGGGCCAAAACAGAAGGGGGAAAAAAAGCAACTTTAATTTTATAGGATTATTATGTGTCAATCAAAACCTAGGGAAAAAAAACTTTAAAAAACCAACCTCAGGAATATTAGATCCTAAAGTGCCTAAGAAACACGTTAAGTTGAACAGGAAAATAAAAAGTAGAGGTATTTTTTAAGGCTGGGGGGTGGTGGTGTATGCCTTCTGTTTCAGCAGGGACAGGGGGAACTCTGTGAGTTTGAGGCCAGCCTGGTTTACATAGTGAGCTTCAGGCTAGCCAGAGCTACACTACAGAGCTAGTGAGACCATGCCTAAAACCAAAGCAAACCAAAATAAGACAAAATCAAACAAATAAACAAATGAACAACCCCCCCTCCCCATCAAACCAAACAATGAAAAAGTAAAGTATTCCTTTTGAAGCTTGCGTGCCCCATTCAACACGTGTGCGGAAACAGCCACACCCTTTGACGGATATGTCTTTTAAAGGCGTGTATTTATAAAAATGTTTTAACCCAGACACCTGAACTTTCCATTTGCCACCGTGGGGTAAATCCAGTCTCCTTTGCTTTGTGGATGGTTGTGTGTGTGTGTGTGTACATGTTTATATGCAATTGTGCATGCGTGTGTACTTGCGTGTGTACTTGCGTGTGTACATGCGTGTGCAGAGGCTAGAAGTCAGCACTGGGTGTCTTCCTCTATTGCTTTCCACCTTATTTTAAGACAGTCTCTTAGATGATCCTGGAGCTTATGAACGGGGCTAGACTCCCAAGGATCCTCCCTTCTCCCTTTCTCCCGTGTTAGGATTGCTGCTGTTCACCGCTGGGCCCGGCTTTTATGTGGGGGCTTGGGGTGGAAGACAGGGTCTCACGTGTGTGTGTGACAAGCACTTTTCCGACTGAGTCTTCACCTCCTTGACCCCCTCGTTCCATTTCTGAAAAGAAGTCTCTATCAGATTGCTCGTGTACCTCTCCTGTGAGTTGGAGGGGGGCCATAGGCTTGTGAGCTGGGGTGGGTTCTCCCAGAACAGAAGCTGGGCTCTGGGTCCCGCACTCTGGCTGTGTAAGCGCTGGACAGGACAGAGGGTTCAGAAGGTAGCCTCTTGCCCCAAGACTTCTTTGAACCAAGCCCATTTTCTGTAGAAAATGATAGGACAGAGTGTGACCCGGAGGAGAAGCAAAGCATTATGGAACAGGCGTGGATGAGACTAAGCGGTACCCTGAACAAGGTCCCCCTTGCTTCTGAAACACAGCATAACTTAGAAGACAGGCTCCCCTGTTTATGCTGCCGGCTGTAGCTGTGGCTGCTCTTCATGCAAAATGCAAGTTTCTCTCTCTGTTATCCTTGGTCTTGTGTGACTGCCTCTTGGAAGCAAATGTATTGTTTTGGGGGAATGGGCGCTTGCCTGACATGTTTTCCCATCAGACTCTGGTTGCTTCCTAGACAAATAGGGTATGTGTTTGTACGTGTGAACAGTCTGCTTCAGTCTCAGCTGGTGCCTTGTTGCCTCTGTATCCAGCTGGGAAGCTTTTCTGAGCTCTAAGGTTCACTGTCTGCCCAGTCTTGGTGGCCAGACCTCCAGCCTGGGCTGTGTGTCCCTCCGCCTGGGTGGTGCAGATTCTGCCCCTGTCAGTAGAGGAGCTGACAGGTTGTGTTTGATACACTGAGTCCTAGACATTCTTCCCAGTGTGGATCAAGAAAAGATATTTTTGTTCTGAGCAGCAGATCACAGGCAAGCGGGGAACAGTGCCTGGTTACGAGGGAGTTCGAGGAAGGGGCGCATACGGTTCCCAAGCAATTATCATCCTCCAACGGAGCTAACCACACCCCAAGGTGGATCCATTTTCTCACTGCAGAATAGAAGCTTCGGGTTGATTTTTTGTGGTAACTATGCAATTAGTTCTTTCTGCCCGTGCGCTGCCTGGCGCTGTCGTGGCTTCTTGGGGAGCGCGTCTGCTATGGTGCTCAGTGACAACTGACTGTCCTCTTGGATGTAAACTTTCAGAAAGGGAACTCACTTTGTATCTGAAGTCAAGGGGCACTTCCATCAGAAAGCAGCTTAGGTGTGGATAAGGAAAGCGAGGGGGCCAGGAGAGCTGCCCGGGGGGTGACCGGGTCAAAAGGGGCGGCCGGTCTGTCTACTGAGACCCTCGTGCAGTCTCTGCTAGGGGGTCCAGCATCTCAAAAGACCCCGTGAGACCGTGCCACTCGGCTTTCGTGTAAGTTCTTGACTTTGGGTGTCCTGCGTGCAGCTAGAAGCATTCCCAGCGTTGTGAGATTTATACAGAGTCTGCAGGCGAAGCCACGTGGAAACCGAGGCTCAGAATAATTGGGAACAGGGAAATTTTAGGTAAAAATCTACTTTCCTTTGTCTGGAACAGGCAAACAGAAGGAGAGAGCGAGACGAGGCTGAGCTCATCAGCACAGACAGGAACTTTTCGTTGTGTTCCTTTTCATTTTTCTGGTTATCGAAGCTGTGTTCCTGTTAACAGGCAGGAAGGTCCTGCAGTGGCCTGTGCCCACTAAAAGAAAGACAGCGCCCTCGCTGGGTGTGGTGGCTCACACCAGAGGCAGGAGGATAGCTGTGAATTTGAGGCTAGCCTGGCCTGTAAAATGAGACTCTATATATATATATATATATATATATATATATACACACACACACACACACACACACACACACACACACATATATATATAAAGACATGGCTTCCCTGAGCCTCCAACAAGAACAGCAAACATGGGGGAGAAGCTGGGCATCAGAAGCTGGGGCGACATTCTGTGATGAAGGACAGGCTTTTGCAAATGGCGGTGACCTTACCACCTTTTGTCAATATTCCATGGAAATGTTAGGCAGAATGGGGCACGGACATGTTTCTGAGAGAGCTATGGAGCTGGGGGAGACAGCCCTAAGTCTCAGGGCCTGCTCCCTGCAGACTGGACAGAACTCGCCCTCACTGGGATACTTTAGCTGCAAGCAGAAAGTCCAGGGTCAAAGGCTCAAGACAAGGAGCGTAGTGATCTTCTCATAATACAGCCCGGCGTCTGCCTGCTTGTCCTCGAGTTGAAGAAGACTACTCTGAGCTCAAGTGGTCATATCAGCTAACTGTCAGCATCGTACAAAGGTGGCATTGAGCTCTGGAGGGCTAGGTTGTTCATGGGCTGGGGTGACAGGCGATGTTGAGCTCTAGAACATCACCATCTGACATGGCAGGGGCTGCCGTCATCCTGGCAGCCTGGTGGAGAAATCACAAAAAATTAGCAAGGCCAGGAGTGGAGGTCACTCTGTGATCCCTGCACTCAGGAGTCAGAGGCAAAGGACTGTGGACTCCAGACCAACTTGGGCTACAGAGCAGACCCTGTCTCTAAAAGAAAGAAATCACTGAGATATTGGAGGCGTGGCTGAGGTGTCTTGTGCCTCTTTGGTACGTAAGAAGCTGGGATTGGCCCCTCAGCACCACAGATTCCAACAAAGCAGGGTTTGAGACTCCCCTTTCAGTGGGTCAGCAATGCCTACAATGGAGAGAACCCCAGCCCAGAAGGCTCTAACAGCTGGATTTTTGCAGGTCTCTGCTGTATCTTCTGGGTCCACCTTTGTAGCAAAATCCACACCTTATTCCTGAGCCCCAAGTAGAGTGCTTTAATCTTAGGTTCTTTTTCTTTTTTTTTTTAACTTTTTTGTTCTAGAATAAATGCAAGCAGGGCTGGTGAGGTGGCTTCAAAGAGTAAAGGCATTTGAGGCCCAGGCATGGACACGGACACAGACACAGGCACAGACGCAGATACACACAGACACACACACACAGGCACACACACACAAACACAGATACAGGCACACACACAGGCACAGGCACACACACAGGCACAGGCACAGACATACACACACACAGACACAAACACACAGACACACACACACAAACACAGACACAGGCACAGGCACACACACAGGCACAGGCACAGACACACACACAAACACAGGCACAGGCATAGGCATACACACAGGCACACACACAGGCACAGGCACAGACACACACACACAAACACAGGCACAGGCATAGGCATACACACAGGCACACACACAGGCACAGGCACAGACACACACAGGCACAGGCACAGGCACACACACAGGCACAGCACATTTACACGCACATGTAACAAAAGAAGAAGAAAGACAAAGGAGCCACGGCACTCTTGAGGAAAACTGTGGCTCAGTTGAACCCGGTTGTGTCAGGGTCTCTCAGCTAGAGACCACAATCTCAGGGTGTCCCAGGACATTGTGAAGGTGCACGGAGGGCTATGCTGAAGGACATTGGAGCTCCCTCTGCACCCTAGAGTGCTTTAGATCCCTCTCATCTTGCTGCCCCCAACTTTTTCCAGCATCTTCTGAAAGGGAGCTGGATTACAAGGTCATTCATTCATTCATTCATTCATTCATTTATTTATTTATTTATTTATTTATTTATTTGTAATGGGTGATGTTGACACAGCATGAGCCATTTAAAGGAAGTACAGTCTAATGGCGTGGGTCCACTCATGCCTGATCCTCCTCTTCATAGTTTCAAAACAGCCGGAGGGGCCAAGGAGGTGCTTTAAGGATTTTTCCGATCCGATACTCGTTCAACTACAAATGCTATCCCGGGCTGCAGAGAGGACATCTAAATATTTGTCCCTGACAAACATAGTTGGGGTTGATGACATGAATTGCCCCGGTGACGATTCCAGGCATCAGGGTTGAGCAGTGTTTTCCTGCTGTCGGGAACTTCCACAGAGAGGTCAGCCAGGTGCCCCTCCAGGACCCCACTGGCAATTTGCGAAAATGCCTTTGTCTCTGGCAGGTTGGGATCCACACTGATTCTCTTTTTCTAGAAAACTGCAGCCTCTCTTTACTTCACCAGTAGGAGTCCCTATGAGTTGGAATTACTGAACGGTGTGGCTTCCTAGCAGTCACCTTACCCCGCTATCTCTCAAGGGAGGAACCCCTCCATCCATGGCTAAGGTGACCTGGGAAGGTTGTGGTCTCAGTGAGAGGTGCAGCTTGGGCAGATGGAGGACAGGGCTTGAACTCTGGTGATGAGTGGATTTCCTGGTTGTGAAATTACTTCGCACACTGAGATCTCATATGAAAACCTGGGGCTCACACTGGGGTTGTCAGGCTTGTGGATGAAGGGGACTCTGAGTGCATTTCTCTGGGTCTTTAATCTGCTCTGGAGGAGGCTTGGTGGGATACCCCAGCCCTGAGGGCACATCTCAAACCCACAGCCCTGGATCCTGCTGTTTCCAGACACTGAGGCTCGGCCGTGGGGTGGATGCTTTTACTGGGCTCCAGGCAACCAAAGCCCACCAAGGCACATCCCAACCACTCATCACTCCTCAGCTTCCTCCACCAGGAGACCCCATGAGGTCTGTGGTGCTTCTCTTGCTGATTTACCTGGCACATAGCCACTGTCCGTTGCCACCACCCACCTATTTCTTGCAACAGTTGCGTCTTGGTGGGATGCGACCTGGCTTAGGTTGCATTTTTTTTTTTGTGAGGTAGGGTCTTGTGTCACTCTGTCTGATCTTGAACTTACTAGGTAGCCAAGGATGACCTTGAACGCCTAATCTTCCTGTACCCACCTCCCAAATGCTGGGATCACAAGTGTGTGCCACTATGTCTAATTCATGGAGTGCTGGGTATCGAACTCAGGGCCTTGTGCATTCTAGGCAAGCACTCTACCAACTGAGGCACACCCATGACCTTCATACTGCCTCTTGACTGCTCCATTCTGTATGGGCTTTCTGAGATCCACTTCTAGAGCCCTGGGGACGGCCTATCTGGAGAAACTGTCAACTGCTGTGTTGCCCTGTGGCGAGCACTTCCCCTCTGCTTGCCCAGAAGGCCAGGGACATCAGGAGGGGCAGATCCTGGCTTGGGGGCTCGGGGCACTTGGGTTTAAAGGACCCCTTGAATGTATGAGTCAGCCATATCTGAGGACATGTATAAGCACATGTAGGAAGGCACCTGTGACCTCAGAGCCCACAGCCACTGTCTGTGTCATCACTATTGACCCTAGTCTGTATACAAATACAGCCACTGATGTCCGCACAGGAAGTGACCTGCGGACCTGGGGATCGGCCGGGTGTATGCTGCCTCTTTTTCCATAGGACCACTGTATGGGTCAAACTCACTACCCTCCGGCCTCCAGGGAACTGGATTACATACCCAGCAGGGGTTCTCTCAAAGCATTCAGCACCACATGCCCGGGATGGCTGTGTGATTTGTGGGGCCAAGAACAGAACAAAATGCAGGGCACCCGATTCTGAAAGGATGAAGCGATGTCTCCTCTTTCCTTTGGCCTCGCCACCTGCCACAGTGCACACAACTTGCTAGTTAAATGTCACATTTCTTCAGGCACCAGGACACCCACATGAGTCGGTGCAGATGCCTGAAGACACCTGGGCCCACCCACCTCCCTCCTCTGAAGCCCACCCCCTTATAAGGGGTAGAGTATGTGGGGCACGGGGCGCAGATGCCATAGAGCCCTAAGGACAGAGAACATATCCTTCCAACGCCAGAAGTGCCCCTGAGTCCTTAAGTCATCCAGGAGTGAGTATATAGTAGGTGTCAAATGCGTGCTTAACGATGAAGTCCTGGAAGCATACAGAGGCAATCAAAGCCCTAGGCTCACAGTTTGTAGAACCTGTATTCTGCTCAAGAACAGCGGTGGCTTCCTAGCAGTGTTCGCTGAGTGAGCCTCCATTTCCTGACCTCTAAAGTGGAGAAGAAGGTAAGTTTCACAAAGAACCACATGAAGCTCATGGTCAGGAAGATCGCTCTGCCCAGGGCTGGGACCTAGTGGGCACTGGAGAGCGTCTGCTTAGCAAGCAGGACTCCACGTTTTTTTATCCTGTCAGAGTTGTGGAACTATCTTTCTCAAGGCTACAGCTGGTCTGAATGTCACTGAGCCAACACATACAGTAGCTTCTAGAAGGAGCAGGGAAGGAGAAGGCAGTTGTGATGGACGTTCTCGGCTGTCAGCTTGACTACATCTGGAGTGAACTACAATCTGGAAATGGAGGGCACACCTGTGAGGGATTCTCTGCTTGGTTTGAAGGGGGTGAATCCACTTCTAGTCTGTACCTTTAGGTAGGAAGACACACACCTTTGATCTGGATCTCGAGGTGGGAATGTCCACGCCTTTAATTGGGGCCTCACCTTCGGCTGGAAGTCTATAGAAGGACGCGGAAGAAGGAAGCTATTGCTCTTTGCCTGCTTGCCCTCACCTTGCTAGCATAGTCATTCCTTCACTGGCTTCAGAGCCTTCTTCTTCCTGCGTGCACTGAAGACCTGCTGAGACATCCAGCCTCGTGGGCTGAGCAACTACTGGATTCTTGGACCTTCTGTTCATAGGCAGCCATTGTTGAACTAGCTGGACTACAGCCTACAAGAAATCATTCATATATATATGTGTGTGTGTGTGTATACGCATATACATATAGATATGTTTGTGTGTGTGTGTGCGTATGTATACATATATACATATACATATGTGTGTGTATACATATACATACGTGTGTATGTATGTGTGTGTATACATATACGTGTGTGTGTGTGTGTGTGTGTGTGTGTGTGTGTGTGTGTGTATGCATTCTATAAGTTCTGTCCCTCCAGAGAGCCCTGACTAATACAGCAGTATAGTTTTGAATCCATTTCTGCGTGTGTCTGGACTCGGTCTCTTCCTCTTTGAGCAGTTACATCTGGAAACAACTGTTCACAGACTTCACAGAGAGCTGCCCCGACTTAAGGAAATGTGGGCCTAAGTTACCCCTGAGAGTCTAGGCGTCTCCACACGTTCGTGTGAGAAACCACGTGAAAACTCCCACCCAGTGTGAGCCCCGCCCCATCCTGAACACCCACACACAGCGGCTGAGGACTCTCTGGGAACCCACAGCGGGGCAGCTGGAGACCAACGCCCAGGACTTCCTTTGAGGCTTGTTTGAGGTGAAGGAGAATGGAATGGGTCACAGTACCTCCCTAGGGGTGGGAAGTCTACCCAGTGAGGCCTCTCGAGGGTCAGAAACCACCAAAGTCAAGGAAAGACTGGACCCTGGGGTGTCCTCAGCTAGGGGTGAGGACACTTTAGCCAGCTTTGCCTGGGTGTCCTTGGAGCCCTGCTTTCTGTTTGCATCTCGGTTCTTCCCAGGACCATGGACCTCCGGGCCATTTTGTAGCCCAGTATCTGCCTTGTGAGGTATGGAGGGTGCCACTGCACCCCTGCATAGCGCATGTAGGGTGCTGCCTAATTGGACGCCGCGGGGACTCCTGCTCCTCGGCCATCCCTGGAGTAGCTGTCCCTCCCAGGAGACCCACAGCAGGGTCCAGCTGAGTTCCGGCCTCTCGTTTTTGTTTTCAACTTAACCTTCCAGGGTCTCAAACCCACGACAGTTTTAGCAGCAGAGTGGGGCTTGGCCATGAACCTCAGAGGGAGTGTGCTCTGGAAAGGCTGGCTAGCCCATGCCTGATGTGGAGAAAAGACCCAACAGCCATTGAGCATGACATTCTGGCTGGCTTTAGACCCAGCACAGTTTACAGTCTCACTGACCCGAAAAGGAAACACCTTCTTCTGCAATGACACTGAAAGCCTGTTGGATGAACCCCCAGAGAGGAGGCAATCGGGTGCAGGGGGCAATGGGTGTTCACATAGGCTTGCAGAGTGAGCCAAGACCCACAGTTCATACCAAAAGCACTCTGTCTGGGCTGGTGCTTCACGGTGCCTCAAATCTGACACAGGTCTCATAAGCAGAATCACAAGGCTGTCTGTCAGATCATCCCCCTGCCACAGGAAAGTGGCCCAAGTCCCTGCCCTCTCTTCTGAGACCAGCTGTGAGCAGCTGGGCCTGGCCACTGGCCCCTCTTCCTTGACTTCTCACTCACTCCTCTCGAAACTCCAGCAAGCCAACTGACAGCTTGCTCATTTGGAATGAAGGTCTGTGGCTTTCAGAGAAGATTTTTCACAACTGTGAGAAAGGTCTTGCTGCTCAAGTGTGACCCAGCAGAGCTGCCAAGCCCCCTTCCCTCCCTTTCCCTCCCCCAGACTCCCAGACTTGCAAGAGAATCGAGAAGGATCCAGGCAGCTCCAAGGGTGATTGTGTCTAACTCAGAACTTTTGGAGGAACACATGGAAGGTTCTAGAAAAGACAATGGTACTTTACGAGGGATCCCATGCTACTCTGAAGCCCAGTCTGACTGTATGCATAGCCTTCTTCTTGCTCTTACCAGCCAGCTGGAACCTGCTAATTGAGCTTTCTGACTCAGTTTCCTAGCCTGTACTTAGGATTGTCATAGCTCCACTTCAGGAAGTGATAACGAATGAGCTGACATAAAACACTTAGAGCAGGGGTCATGTATTAGTATGTATTAGTCACTGTTGTGTGCCAGGCACCGTCCCCTCAGAGCAAAGCTCGCAGTAACCCCTACCCTCTGGAGTGTTCATCTTGGTGTGGCCAGAGAACCCACCTAGTGAAGTAACTCACCTGTTGCAGACATTTGTCTGGAAGGTGTGTGTCTCAGAGCTGGGGTTTTCTTCTCATGACCTTTGGCCACAGGGGTGACAGCTCACAGCTGCAGTGTTTTGACAACCAGCAGCCACTGGCACACAACATGTGCTGCCAACAACATATGAGGTCCAAGAGGCGTCCCGGCCAGCCTTGTCCTTGACCCTCACCTGCCAATCAAGGAAAGGGCCTGTAGTTTGCATCAGCAAGAGGCAGGGTCAAAGTTTAGTCAATCAGATGTTGTGTAAGGATTCACTATGGCTGACAGAGGGGCCCGAGGCCTCCCAACATTCATTAACAACCGAGAGTTCAATCATTATCTCCCTGGAGTTTATTGTGTTAAGTCAGTTCCAAACCTTGCTGACCATGGCTGTGATCCAAGGGCCTGCCTGCCCCTTACGTCAGAGGCGAGCCTCCGGGTACAGCTGAGGGGCAGGGCTGTCCTTTCTCCTGTATAGTATTTAAAGCCAGTGGGACTGGCTACCAAGCACATTCGGCCTTCCCTCTTGGGAACACACCCTCAGTCAACAGGGAAAATCCTGCAAGGCGCCCTCCGATCTCTGCTCCGGGCCTTCCGAAAGGAAGGAAGGTAGGTAGGGTCATTTATTCTCTGAAAACAGCAACGATGGGGCAACTCGCTTCTTTACCCTGACAATCACCACTCCCTGCCTCTGTGCAGCCCATGCAAAGTCTGCAGAAGGACCTGGAGGGAACTCCACGGTGTTGGTGTTCGAGAACTGCCTTTTCTGTTTCAGGTGACGCCAGCATTGCTGCCTCTCTCCATACAGCTGCAGGCATGCCTCCTCAGCTGCATAACGGTCTGGACTTCTCTGCCAAGGTCATCCAGGGCAGCCTCGACAGCCTGCCCCAGGCAGTGAGAGAGTTCGTGGAAGGCAATGCCCAGCTGTGCCAGCCAGAGCATATCCACATCTGTGATGGCTCTGAGGAGGAGTACGGGCGGTTGCTGGACCACATGCAGGGGGAGGGTCTCATCCGCAAGCTGAGAAAGTATGACAACTGGTGAGTCCCCTCAGCCCACACTCTGTGGCCCACAGGCTCCCCAGCCCCACCTTCTTGGGCTGTAGAAGAGGAGAGTGAAGACCTCAGGGTAGCAAACACCCGAGAAACTTGATAGAATGATCAGAGTCCAGACACCCTGTGAGGTTAGCACAGCCAGCCACTAGATTCTAGGTAACTATGGAAAGCGGCTCCTCTCCCCAGGGCCAGCTCACGGCCTAGCGAATGTCCACCTGGCCAAGTCCGTGTTGGCCTGGTTTCCGTACTTGAGGAACACGGCCAGTGTTCTTGTGTCCTGCAAGACTGGGAAGAGCTTGACACGGGCAAGAGGGCTACATCCATAAGGATACTTGACGAAGGAATCCCTGTAACTTTTGCAGTTGGCTGGCGCTCACTGACCCCAGGGATGTGGCCAGGATTGAAAGCAAGACGGTTATCATCACCCAAGAGCAGAGAGACACAGTGCCCATCCCCAAATCTGGCCTCAGCCAGCTGGGCCGCTGGATGTCGGAAGAGGACTTCGGGAAAGCGTTCAACGCCAGGTTCCCAGGGTGCATGAAAGGTGAGTGGAGCCCAAAGCCCAAGCCTGACAGTGTGCTG
Source organism: Cricetomys ansorgei (assembly GCA_026225945.1). Taxonomy (NCBI): domain Eukaryota; kingdom Metazoa; phylum Chordata; class Mammalia; order Rodentia; family Nesomyidae; genus Cricetomys; species Cricetomys ansorgei. The sequence continues at coordinate 6,766,787 of JAMJFZ010001249.1, forward strand.
TGCGCATAGTTCGTGTCCCTAATGGTGGCCCGCAAAGGATGGCCCAGAGGTGAAAACACACCGCCCGGTTCTGTTTGATGGACGGCAGCACAGGAATATTAAATAAATGTTCTCTGCTAGTCCTGGTGCCTCGGGCCCATCATCCCAGGCACTGAGAAGCTAATGCAGGAGCATTCAAAGTTCAAGGCCAGCCTGGTCAACTTATGGTTTGTCTCAAAATAAAATCTGAGAAGGGGGCTATGGGTGTGGCTCAGCGGCAGAGTGCGCGCCTGGCATTTGCAAGGTTCAATCCTGCATATCAAACAGATAAAATAGAAATAAATAAATAAAGACCTACTCATGCGGATTTGAAGCAGCTTAGTGAACCAAATGAAAGACTCTACAGTCAGCATTTCGCGGTTTCCCAGCGGCCTCCTAAAGCAGAGGCTGGTGGCCAGCAGGATACCACGTGGGGACCGCTAGGAAGAGGATGCGAGAAGGCTCTGTGAAGCTCTATGGCTTCTTACCTGCTCCCACCCATCTGCCTCTGCAGGTCGCACCATGTACGTCATCCCGTTCAGCATGGGGCCGCTGGGCTCGCCTCTGGCCAAGATTGGCATCGAGCTGACGGACTCGCCCTACGTGGTGGCCAGCATGAGGATCATGACTCGGATGGGGACCACCGTGCTGGAAGCCCTGGGCAACGGGGAGTTTATCAAGTGCCTCCACTCCGTGGGGTGCCCTCTTCCCTTAAAAAGTAAGTCTATTCTTTCCAAGTCAAGAGCAAGTGGAGGGCTGAGGACGTGGCTCAGTGGGGATGTGGCTCGCCTAGCACGCACGAGGCCCTGAGTTCCATCCCAGACACCAAGTGAACTGAGGGTGGTGGGACGGGCCTGCCGCGCCAGCCCTCGGGAGGCAGCATCAGGAGGATCAGAAGTTCCAGGCCACCCTCAGCTCCACAGCTGGTTCAAGGCCAGCCTGGAGCGTTGAGCGGGAGTGCATAGCACACACTCCCGTGGTGCTCCTTTCCAGAGCCTTTGGTCAACAACTGGGCCTGCAACCCCGAGCTGACTCTGATCGCCCACCTCCCGGACCGCAGAGAGATCATCTCCTTCGGAAGCGGATACGGCGGCAACTCACTTCTGGGGAAGAAATGCTTTGCGCTGCGGATCGCCAGCCGGCTGGCCAAGGAGGAGGGGTGGCTGGCCGAGCACATGCTGGTACGTGGTCAGGAAACCCTGGGAAGAGATCCGGAGGGCCTGGGGTGGCAAGGGCGAGCCGTGTCGAGATTCTCCAGCCTCTGAGGACTCTGGGACAGAGTGAGGGAATACCAGTTGACTCTAAGTACCCCAGCGCTCATCTCTTTGGAAGGGGCTCAGACACACTAGAGCGACAGCTCATCGGTTTATCCTGATACCCAGTCTACCTTTGGGGAGACCCTAGGAGCAGTCCCAGACCTCTGGGGCAGGAGGAAGCACAGGAATTCATTTCTTAAACAACAACAATACTATTTCAACCTTTGCTCCCTCTCCTCCCCTCCCCTCTCCTCTCTCCTTCCTCTCTTCCCTGTCCTCTTCCTTTTAATTTTCTGCCCCTCTCTCCCACCCTCAGTTTGAAAGACTTATGCTTTTGTTGAAAGCACACCTCCTTTGTCTCTTTTATCACATGAAGGACACGGAGTGATGGGCTTTATTGTGACAGTCTCGTGCATGCGTGCCAAGGATCGGGGATTATAATGTAGGGCCCTATCCCGCAGATCCTGGGCATAACCAATCCTGAGGGCAAGAAGAAATACCTGGCAGCAGCCTTCCCTAGCGCCTGTGGGAAGACCAACTTGGCCATGATGAACCCCACCCTCCCTGGGTGGAAAGTTGAGTGTGTGGGCGATGACATTGCCTGGATGAAGTTTGATACCCAAGGTGAGTCTTCAGGTCTGGCTGATGACAGTCACGACCCCTGGCGAGCGGCTGGCTTCAAACGTGCCACCTTCTAAGTTGCCAGCCCTGGGTGTCGAGTGTTCGAGTTTGCAGTCAGCAAGGCCTCAGCGATGTTTCTCCTGGAGGCGTTTTGTGAGGACCATCTGGATAGAGAGGGCCAGAAGAGGCTTTATGCTTACACATGTCCATTTGTTTGGATGATATTCTGGGGCTGGTGAGACGATCTGTGGGTAAAGGCACTTTTTGCCAAGTCTGATGACCTGAATTTAATCTCCAGGACCCAAATGGTGGACAGATAGAACTGACTCCTTCAAGTTATTCTCTGACTTCCATATGTGTGCCCGGGAGCACTCACGCTCCACCCCATGCTCTCTCTCTCTCTCTCTCTCACACACACACACACACACACACACACACACACACACACACACACAAACACGCGTGCACGCGCACAATAATAAAATGTAAGAAAAGAGGGTGATCTGGGAGCGGCAAAGAGGGGAACGCTGTGGAAGTCTGGGCTGTGTGCGGAGCGCAGATCCGAATGGGCGGCTGTGTAGTGTAGGGAGGGGCAGGAAGGGTGCGAGGACTGAGCCTGTGAGACAGCCTGGCATGGCGTTAGGAACTCCGCGGTGCTCGGCTCACGTCCACGCCTCTTCTCCTCTGGCTTGCAACTTTCCAGGCAACTTAAGGGCTATCAACCCAGAAAACGGTTTCTTCGGAGTGGCTCCTGGCACCTCAGTGAAGACAAATCCCAATGCCATTAAGACCATCCAGAAAAACACCATCTTCACCAACGTGGCGGAGACCAGTGACGGGGGTGTTTACTGGGAAGGCATCGACGAGCCGCTGGCCCCGGGGGTCAGCATCACCTCATGGAAGAACAAAGAGTGGAGGCCACAGGATGGTGAGCAGCCCCTCCCACACACAGGCCGCCTGCTTGGGTTGTGAGCGCCACCAGTTTGGGCCACACGCTAAGGGATCTCTCTCTCGTAGGGGAACCCTGTGCCCATCCCAACTCGCGGTTCTGCACCCCTGCCAGTCAGTGCCCCATCATTGACCCCGCCTGGGAGTCTCCGGAAGGGGTGCCCATCGAGGGTATCATCTTTGGCGGCCGTAGACCTGCAGGTGAGGCATCTTCTGTTCAGGCTGGGGACCTGCGTTATGGTGACACAAAGGAATCCAGGAAATCTCTTTTATTCCCTGAGCTCGTTCCAGAGATCTTCATCCTCCTGTGCCCAGACTAATTGGATAAGTTTAAGTGTAGGGCCGACTTCTGATCACCAATGGCCTTCCTGGATTTGTGATCTGAGACAGCTGAGGCCAGTGCTCGGCTTCACCGAGGGGCCTCCCTGTTGTGGTTGGGCTTAGTAGCTTCCTGTTTACTGTCTCTGCAGATGTAAGATTAACTCAGCAGAAAACCTGCTTGTCAGGCAGGGTGACTCACACCTGTAATCCTAGCACTTGGGTGACTGAGTCAGGAGGGTTGCTGTGAGTTCAGGGCTAGCTTGGGCTACAGAGTAAGTTCCAGGCTATCCTAAGATACAGAGTAAAACTTCCTCATCTAAAAAAATGATACTGCTTGCTTGGACAATGACGTAGCACCATCGGACCTAGAGAGTTTGGATGTCGAAGTCTTTAATGACCCTTTTCTTCCGTCTCAAGGTGTCCCCCTCGTCTATGAAGCTCTTAGCTGGCAGCATGGGGTGTTTGTGGGAGCAGCCATGAGATCAGAGGCCACAGCTGCTGCAGAGCACAAGGGTGAGTGGAACTCTGGGCCCCGAGCCCCGGGAAAGGCAATTCAAGCCTTCTTCTTGGCCTCTGTCATGGAGGGAGGGGGAGAGAGAACGTGGCATGATGGGGTCAGAGGTAATGGTGGTCTCTGTGTGACAGGCAAGGTCATCATGCACGACCCCTTTGCTATGCGGCCCTTCTTTGGCTACAACTTCGGCAAATACTTGGCCCACTGGCTGAGCATGGCCCACCGCCCCACAGCCAAGCTGCCCAAGATCTTCCATGTCAACTGGTTCCGGAAAGACAAAGACGGCAAGTTCCTCTGGCCGGGCTTTGGCGAGAACTCCCGGGTGCTGGAGTGGATGTTCAACAGGATCGAAGGGGAAGACAGCGCCAAGCTCACGCCCATTGGCTACGTCCCGAAGGAAAACGCTCTGAACCTGAAAGGCCTGGGGGACGTCAACGTGGAGGAGCTGTTCGGAGTCTCCAAGGAGTTCTGGGAGAAGGAGGTGGAGGAGATCGAGAAGTACCTAGAAGAGCAAGTCAACGCTGACCTCCCCTACGAAATCGAGAGGGAACTCCAAGGCCTGAAGCAGAGGATCAGCCAGATGTAATCCAATAGGGGTGTCTTTAGAGTCACTGCATCCCACCCAGAGCACACGCTGGGAGCCGGGAAAAAGGCAGCCTGCCCCAGCTTTGAGACAGCGACTACAAGGCTGTGTAGATCAGAGAAGCACCTTTTAGTAGTCAGTCGAGTACCGCAGAGGAGAGGCTAGGGACCAGTGAGATTGGGAAATCACAGCTCGCTCTCCAAAGTTCGCATCTGACGAAGATGCAGGTTTCAGTTCCACGTGAAGGTCACTCAGGAATCGGTTTCTCACGTTAGCTGTAGCAGTTAGCTAAAATGCACGGAAAACATACTTGAGCTGTATATACATGTGTGTGTCTGTGTGCATGTGTCTGTCTGTCCATCCCCATTGTCCACAATATATTTAATACCTTTGGAAAAATCTCGGGCAAGTCTATCTGTAGCTATAACTAGAGAGACATGTTGCTTTGTTGCTAGTATGTATGTTTAAATTATTTTTATACACTGCCCTTCTGTACCTTTCTTTACAGAATTGAAATAAGTGTCCTGACCACTTCTTGGGGGGAAAAAAACTATCAAATAAACTTTTATAGAAAAAGTGGGTTTCATCTGCTTTGTTTTGTTTTTTAACTTGAGCTAGCAAAGAGAGAGAGCTCTGATTAAACACTGTGAGGTTCAGTCCCGCTCCTCTGAGACCCTGGGGGTTTTACGGTGCCTCCCTTGAAAGGCAGGAATATGTCCAGGCCTGGGGGGTGGCTGGGGGACCGGAGGGGGCAGGAGCCAGGAGGAGAGTAAGCAGAGAGCCTGGTTTCCCATGTGCTAAGTCGTCGGTGCCACTAGTTGGCGCTCTTGGGCAGCTTTACAGGCAGGCCCGCGTGTTTGCACAGCTGGACCCAGAGGTTTAGGTGAGTTTTAATGAAAGTGAGCTTAGGCGCTCGGCCCTCTCCATACGTGCGCATGGACAGGCGCAGCCCTGTGCCTTTAAGCCCTTTCATGACCAACAGCTTTCTCAGTTGCTATGGCCTGGAGGGTGGGGAAACAGGAGAGAGAGCAACAACCGCACTTCTGTGTACCGAGCATCAGTACTATGACTGCGTCACAGGCTGCTTGGGAGGGGGATTGCCCAGGAGGGGGATTGCCCGGGAGGGCCCAAGGTCAGCCTCTAGCCCTCCCTGGGTCTTCTCTGCTCCCTTCGTTTATTGGCTGTTCCAGGAGAGTCTAAACAAACCATAAACTTTATACAGCGCATTATATGGAGCACTTGGCCCACAGATAAGTACTTGCTCCTCGGTGTGTTTTCCTTCGGCTATCAGGACACTTCACCCCGCTCTGCCACACCCTAACTGCTGGCTCTTTCACACACTCCTTAGACACCTCCCTTTACCACTCAGCTCCACAGACCCTCGCTTCCCCAGGGCTCTGTTTGGAGGGTGATGTCAAGATCACCTTGATTTCCAGGTGAGGGAATCGAGGCCAGCAGCTGGGGACTCAGGACTTCCCTTCCCCTTTGAGGGAAACAGGATCGGATCCCTGAACCGGAGCCCTGAGCTTCTCATGAGCCTCTCAGAGGAACTAAACAGCCCGGGCCTGGCTGACTCCCTTGATCTGTGTCCCAGCCTGGAACGCTGGACCACATGGGGCTGGCCTCTGTTAATGCAGCTGTTGCACTAATGGCTGCAGGTAGGCTCACCTGTGGGCATGAGCTGACCTCCAGCTCCTCCCCCCTCCCTCCTTCCTAGCTGACAGCCTCAGCCATGTAGCAACCAGGTCTCCCTCTACCTCATCCATGTCCCCCAGGCAGTACTAGCCCTGTAAGATAGGATGAAATGGACGGCCCAGCTCAGCGCAGGCCTTGGGGTCTGTTCGAGTGTGTGGGTGCAAGTCAACGAGTCGAGGCTCCACCTCGTTCCTCAAGGTCCCCTTGGGTAATTGCGTGAAATTCTGAGCCTCAGTTTCCTCAGCTGTAAAATGGATATATGTGCTTTTCCTTGAGGACGAACTGATCCAAGAAGGGGTGTGACACAGAGACGGCCCCTACGAGAAAGTGATTTCTGCTTTGCTCCAGATCCTCAATGTGGCTGGTGGGAGCCGGATCGCAGTGGGACCTTGCCTTCCCCGCCTTCATCGACTCCGAGGATCAGCTGTCTCCCTCCTGGGAGATATCAGGGAGAGGGATGGGAGAAGGAAGACGTTCAGGACCACGAACACATCCCCTCCCGGGTCCCAACCCCGCAGTTTCCTTCGCCCTTCACAGGCCCTGAGCAAAAGGGCCTGAGCCCAAGAGGAAGTCTGCCTTGCCTGGGTGTGTCTCTGAGCTGAACCTCTGTGGTTCAGAGGTAGGGTGCCAAGTGTGCGGGAGGGGAGACCCTGGATCCATCCACAGCTCCACAAAAAGAAAGGAGGGAGGGAGAAGGGAAGGACACACAGTGAAAATTGTTTCCTAAGAAAAATTCACATCCACCCTGGGACCGAGTATCCAGGTGCTGAAGGCTGAGTTGCCGTCTGCCTTAGCCAAGGCCCAGGAAGCATCTGGAAAAGCCCAGCCACTAGGAAGTAATGAGAGAGGTTGGGGTTCTTCCGGAACAGACCGCTGTGTAGCTGTTAGAATGGAAACAGAGCCGATCTACGGGGGCAGTGTCTCCCCCTCACAGCCGAGAGGCCTGGCCTCAGCTCTGGGCTCGCGTCACGGGCCTACCGATTCCACATCTCGGGGATACCGTTTCTCCTCATAGACGTTCTGTGCACGGTTCTTGTCACCTCTGACCCCAAAACCTGCTGTTCCGTAAGAGCCCCAGAACTTTGTTGCAAGCCAGCATTTAGATCACGTCAGGACCGTCCCATCTGGTAAAACACTGAGTCTGACCCCTCGACAGATGTGAAGTTCCTTCCACAGGGTCAAATGGAAACTTGAGGTGGAGCACCTGTTGGTTGGGGTAAGTTGGAACCAGTGGCCTTCTTGCCTACCCGGAAGTTTTCCTGGCTGCCTCTTTCAGGAAGCCCAGCAGAGTGCAGGGCCCTCAGGAGAGGTGCAGAACTCAGTCTTTGGCTAAGCCCACCTCAGCAGACCTGTACCCATGACAGGAAGGCTTCTAGGCACGATCAACGAGGGATTGATTATTATTACAGTGTCCCCGAGTCATGTTCTCTTAGCCATCTGGGTCCCTCAGCATGAGAGGTCTCTGAAATGCATAGAGTGGGGACTTGGGGGCCGCCACAGTGGAACAGCGGATGTCATTCAGACCACAGCCGCCTCAGAGTGGGGCCGGGAACAGATTTGCGTGGCTGACACTTCTCCCTGAGAGGCCTGCCCACAGAGCCCAGGTCCTGTGGCCCAGCTCGTCTCTGAGCCCCTTGGTAATGGGATATGCAAATAAGCCGGGTTTGCTAGCCGGAGTGGCAGACCTGCTCTCCAGGCGAAGCAATTTACAGCAAAATACGCTGTAAATATTTGTTCAGCTCAGGAAAATGACTTTAATTGCATAATTAAACTTGTAGGCTCGACTTCCAGATGAAAAGGATGGGGAGCACCGGCAGTCCGCAGCTGTCCCTCGGAACTTGTTGACAGTGGGGACCGGCCGCTCGGTCCACACTTTGTTCAGGCCCTTCTTCCCACGGTGCAAACCTGAGGAGCAACGGGGAAGGGCGAAGGAAGGGGTGAGGGGAGACAGTGGCCGTGGCAGGGATGGGGAGCAGAACAGACCCCAAATCAGAGCAGTATTGGCACGGGGTCTGAAGACACCAACACCCGAACATCTCTAAAGTGTTCCGCCATCTGTGGGCAATGCTGACTTGAGCCAAACTTCACTCCCTGAAATGAAAAAGAACCAGTAGGAGCTGGGGTCGGCACGGGGCTGCCACCCTGCTCCTCGGGAGGCTGAGGCGAGAGGGGCACAAGCACAAGGCCTGTCTGGGCTCTGGAGTGAGTCCAAGGAGCGCCTAGACAATTTAGTGAGACCTTGTCTCGATATCAAGGATAGAAACTAGGTCTAGAGGTAGCTCAGTGGTAGAGCGCTTCCCAGCATATGTCAGATCTTGTGTTCAAGTCCCAATGACGCACGGCGGCAGCAGCAGCAGCAACAACAAAACACCGGGAGATGGAGAGAGGAGGGTAGTGTTACCAGCGCACCAAACCCAGCATTCCTCCCTAAAGCAACAGATTTTCCTTTCTTTTCTCTCCTCCTCCTCCTCTTTCTCCTCTTCTTCCTCCCCTTCTTCCTCCTCCCTCTCTTCCTCTTCCTCCTTCTTTCTTAGACAAGGTTCATGTAGTCTGGTCTGTATAGCAGAGGTTGATCTTGAACTCCTGATCTTCCTGCCCTACACCCCAGCACAGGGATTACAGGCATGAACCAGCACAGCCAGGGCGTGACTGAGGGTTGGACCAGGGCCCCATGTGTGCTAGGTGAGCACTCTACTCTACTAATGAGCTACAGTCCCGGTCCAACAACCACATTCTGTATTATAACTGGAAAAGCCAGTCAGCAAAGACACACACACTGGGCGACTCTGTTCTGAGAGAACCAGAGCAGGCTGGTCTGAGAGACGGGGGTCCGGGGAGCAGGAGGCTGAGGAGTGCTCAGAGGGGACAAAGTTCCTTTGGGAAACATTCCAAGGCAGATTGTTGGGGAAGTTTGTACAGCCCCGCGAATATATTAAAATCCACTAAATTGTGCGTTTTAATGGGTAGCTTTTATGGCATCTAAATTACAGCTTCATAAAGTTTGTTTTAAAAAAAAGAAAAAATACAACATAAACAAACATTCACTTAACTCAAATCAGAAACCAGCTGTCTTCCAAAGAGAGAGCTAGGGGCTGGAGTTTGTTACCTGCTAAGAGATTGCTATGCTTCACAGGGATTCTTTCTAGAAGAAATGATGAGGTTTCAAAGGAGGTAGGATAGCCACAGGATTACCCCAGGCTCAAGGTCATTTTACCCCAGGCTCAAGAAGGCCTGTGAGCCTCCTGAGAATTCATCTCATTAATGACTGGATAAAAGAAACTAAGGCTAAGTCAGGCCTGGCAAAAAGTCCCTTGGCCAGCAGGGGGCAGAGCTGAGAACACCAGGACTCTCAAGTCCCAGCAACTGGCACAGACCTTGGCCATGGCCGTGACCCCAGATGATACTCCTCAGCAGAGGGAAGAGACCCTAGTCTGGAGACCAGACCTCTCACGAGTCCTGCCAGTGGAAGGAAGAAGCCACAGGGCTAGCCATGGTGCTTACACTGGGAATGTCTGGTGCAGAGAGGCGCTCAGGGAACAGGGCCCACCCCAGGGCCCTCCACCTTCTGTCCTGGGCCACAGTCTGGTTCAGGGCCAGGCTACTGAAGACAGGGAGAAGCCTCCAGCCTGCCTCTCAGGGGGCTTGAAGAACTGTTTAGTTCTGACAATAAGACATAGAGTTGGCTTTGGGAGGATCTTGTTTGGTGGCCCAGAGGCCAGTGAGAGGACAGTATTGGGGTTTTGTCACCCGAAGACATTAATAATGGAAAGACCTTGGCCACCATGCCAGATGCCAGACCCCAGAATCCAGGGGCAACTTTCCAGGGTTGGGCAAAGGTAGGCCCCTGCACCCAGTCTTGCTTGTCGGCAAGTTCCCCGCCCAGGCTGAGGTTCTGGGTCCAGGTAAATGGACCTGGGAGCCTGAGACACCCAAGACTGGCCCCAGGAGACTGGTTTGGTCCAGTTGGAGTTTCTTGGGCTAATCCCGTCCCCTGGAGTTGGCATGCACCTCCTTGCCCTGTGTCCCATTGTTAATAGAACACTCCACTCCTAAGGGTGAACTCAGGTCTGGCCACAGGGTGGACAGAGGCCACGCTTATGTGTCTGGAGTATTGAGAGGGTTGGAGAAGAGGGAGTCAGGGGCTCGATGACGCATAAGGCAGCTGCTCCCCCTTTATGTAAAGCAGAGCTCAGCGCCATTAGGTGACGGGAGATGAAATTTACATTTTGAATTAACTGGGATCAGCAGCATGCTTCTTCCTGACCCAGGGAAATTAAACATCGAGTCAGAGGGAGCTGTGGGCAGGAGAGACAGGGGCTCAGCCAAGCATGCCAGATTGGCTTTCTCTTCTTATTGTTTGTTTTTTTGTTTTTGTTTTTGTTTTTTTCAACGGGCTGCGGGCAGAGGAGATGAGAGGACGCTGCGGCAAAGTCAGCGCAGAGAGAGACGGGAAGGCGAGATAGTCATTGTCTTTTTCTCCCTTGGGCAGAGGCACAATAAATCTACACGGCTGAATTAAATTCTGATCTGTCCGATTTCCTCTGTCACACCCTCCCTTAGTAATGGTTATTTATTGAGCACTTACTGTATGCCAAGCACTTAGCTAAGCACTTTATAGATAAAGCAGAAGTGAGTTTGTCTTCTTGATGCCTCCCCTTTCCTGCCGGGGAGGGAGCATGATGGGAAAAATAGAGTGTTTTATGAACCTCAGAGTTATGTTGGGAAGTTTGGCTCACCTTCGGGGCACAGCGCTTGGGAAGCTACCACCCGACACCCCCTGTCACAGTACTGCAACGTGATTCGGGCTGCTCGGGCCCGTGGACCAGCCCTTGTCTAGGCATACTGTGCGCCCAGTCTCCTGGCAACCTCGGCTAGCATCCTCATGACTGTTGTGAGCCTCAAGAGGACCTGGAAACCGGGGCTGGCCTTGAGGGAGATGGGAAGGGACCTGCACCTTCCTCTGGCCTCCACTGAGGTCTGTGGTCCCCTCCTGGTGAGGGTTTTCCTTCTTGGAAAGGGTCAAGGTCCAATGTCCTTGTAACTCTTTGTAGAACAGACATGCCGTGTCACTCCGTGTCCCAACAACCCTGCAGGATGGAGACCTCTCCCACTGGCTTTTCTCGGCTTTGTGGATGAATTAACTCCCAGGACCTGGGTTGTAATCCAAGTTATCCCTCATGCCTTTGCACCAACAGGATCAGGTGTGGATAGACCTTGTTCCCCGAGTGTGGTTCCAGCAGAGGAGGTGTGACCCCTGAACCCTCTAGTGTACTGGGGGTACCCACGGCATTACCGCAGAGAGTGGTGCCGACTATGGCGGGTCCAACATCGCCCAGTGTGAAGGGAGGGGTGCGCATGGAGGCACGAGAGCCCGTGCTGGCCCAGTCAGCCATGCTTCTCCGCCATGGCAGGTGGCCAGGATCAATGCATCACTTTCTAATGAATAGTTAGCGAATGTCCTCAGACTGCCTGGCACTTAGAGTCAGCCCAAGTGCTTCGATAAGTTTATGGGGATTGGCTTTCCGAATGAACGAGTCCCACAGGAGGCTCCTGTCCTTCTCTAGGGTCGACAAACTTCTTCAAGTCCCAACACTTCAAGAGTGACTATTTCTCATGGCTACAATTCACGGGTTCTCTCTTTTATCAGAACTGTATGATAGTTACCTCTGGGCCACACTCCAGAGCACGCAATTCAGCCTGTGCAGCTGAGAAAGGTGGGATATGCCTTGTCCATCCAGTCATCCACCCACCCATCCATCTATTCATTCACTCATCCATCCACTCACCCACCCATCCACTCACCCACCCATTCATCTACCCACCCATCCATCCATCCATCCACCCACCCACCCACACACACATCCACCCATCCACCCACCCATCTATCCACTCACCCGCCCATCCACCCACTCATCCACCCACCCATCCACCCACCCACCCTCCCACCCACATATCCATCTACCTGCCTGACCGTATATCCGCCAATTCATGCACCCAAACACCTACGCATCAACCTACCTATTTAGACAGACAACTTTCTTTACTCCTCTTTCTCCTTCTTTCCCTCCCTTCAGCCTACCAACCAGCCCTTTCCCCTCTAGTCAGCTACCTATGTTGATATCCTCCACCTGCCTATGATGCTCTACGTCATCTGTGCCTCCAGTCTCCACTCAGTTATCATCTCCCCCAGTGGACCAATTGCAACCCCTGTACCTATCAACCCCTCAACCCCCCTCCCCCCTATCACCGAGACAGTCTCCCCGTGTGCCATCAGTGCACCCGTCACCACTAAAACGAGCAGGCAGACAGGGAGCCCAGGAAGAGCCGGGGAGCCACAGGGAGAAGCATTAGAGGCCATGGATGGCATGGAATTTGGAAAATGGGGATCTGAAGGCCCAAGTTCAGGCACTCTAAAGAAGTTGTTGCATGGAACTCAGTCTCAGAGTTTGGGGTGCCATGGAGAATGGATAGAGAAATAGAGTCCGGAGGTGTGTCGATGGCCAGACACTGAAGGATGGAGGTCTTGGGGACAGGAGAAATATAGTGTGCCCCAACCTTACACTAAGGAAGTCTATGAAAAGCCATCCACAGGGCTGAACTAGGCTGTATTCTGTTTGTTGGGGAGCTAAGTTTGTGGTGGTGGGGTGCCCAGAAAAGCCCTCTTCCTTGGCTGCTCTTCTCAAGCTGTGGAGATGAGGCCTGCAGAGCCTGTGTGTTTGGGCCCAGACACCTGGGTTTCCTCACATTGCTTCAAGGCTCATGTCCCCAACCCTAACTACCAGGGAACCCAGGCAGCCGGAAGTCAGAAGCCAGCTGCTGTCAGCATGACTGGTGGCTTGGTGGTCAAGCCAAGTCCTCATGGCCAGTTCATAATGGCCATTTTGGAACAAAGAGATGGAGGGAAACAGACACTTCCCAGCACTGGCCTCTGCCAGGGAAGAGAGCGGGCCTTTGATGGCTTCACACTAAGTGCTGATCTACTGTTGCCAAACTTCCCAGCACCCAACAAGATCCAAGTTAATTTCCAGGGAGGAAATTAGATGAGAAGTGGCTTTGAAAACACAGAGAGTCTTGTGTTTAAAAACTTGGTTGCCAGGGAAACTCTTTCTCCAGCGCTTGCTTTGCCACCGAGTGATAAATTAAACCCTAACTGAAGGGTAATTAAGATCGGTGGGACTGTGGCGAGGCGGCGGACAGACAGCTGTAGGAGGGGTCTGAGTCTTTAGGTGTCCCCTAATCCTGGAAACCAGACCCCTTACTTCAGGGGCTTGAGGGTGCCTCCACGGGGAGGCAAGCCAGCAAACAGCTGGGTAGCTGGCTGCCATGTTCAGTGGAAGGCCTGGTACTGATGAGGGAACGTGAAATGTCACCTTGTCACCCTGTGAGGTGCTGAGCTCCAGAGGATCAGCTGGAGAGCCCAGGAGTCAAGAATGATGGGATTGTGAGAGCTGCAGCTTGACCCCTGAGGCCTGGCCAGTGCCTGCAGTGTCGGGCCGGAGCTAAGCCGCTGTGATCTACTACCCTTGGGAACAAGACAATTTAGCACGGAGATTAGTGGTCCCAGCCAACGAGCAATCCACCTGTCTGTTCATCCATCTCTCTGTCTGTTCATCCATCTAATTGACCATGGGAACATCCATATACTCACAATCCATCTGCCCACTAAGCCAGCCGTCTTCTCACTTCCTCATTCACTCACGGTCTAGCTTAATGGCCAACACTTGTCACCTCCCTACTCACACATGTGCAACGAAGATTAACATGAGATGGGTGGATGGATGGATGGATGGATGGATGGATGATGGATGGATGGGTGGATGGATGGATGGGTGGATGGATGGATGGATGGATGGATGATGGATGGATGGGTGGATGGATGGATGGATGGATGGACGATGGATGGATGGGTGGATGGATGGATGGGTGGATAGATGGATGGATGGATGGGTGGATGGATGGGTGGATGGATGGATGGGTGGATGGATGATGGGTGGATGGATGGGTAGACTAATGGGTGCATAGATTGGTGAATGGATGGATGGACAAATGGATGGTTTACTAGACAATGGATAAATCAAGGGATGGATGGATGGATTAACAGGTGGAGAGATTGGTGGATGGATGGATGGATGGATGGATGGATGGATGGACGGACGGACTAATGGTGGATAGATTGGTGGATAGATGGAGGGATGTGTGGATAGATGGATAGATGGATGGGTAGAGGGACAGGTGGGTAGATATTTGGCTGCCCAGTGTGAAGGCTGGATCAGTAGACGGATGATAGGTGAATGGGTGAGTGTACATCTCTACCTCCATGTAACTATCTAGCGACAGTCTGAGCATCCACAAAGCTAATGACTAGCTTTGATTTCTTAGAGGTCCCCGTTTGTTGTAGACTTTCCAATCACTTCCTCCCTTCAACATCGTCTCCCGGATGCCATTTCTATCCTTTTCTTCAGTAGATGAAGCTGCAAAGGAGTTTTTAGAGCTAGCCAGGAGGAGAGGTTGGGCTGTCCCCCTCATCAGCAGTCAGGAAGGGAGAGGCACTAAGGTGCACGGCCCTCTACTGTCTATGCTTCAGCTCATGAGAGGGACACAAAGGTGATATGGAAAACCATTATCCCAGGCCGTCCTGGCTTTGACTTCCTGCCCCACTGCCCAGGCCCTGGCACTGCCTGCACACGGTTGCCCCTCCTGACCGTGGGATAAACACCACCAATGCCAGCGTGGTCAGCAGTGGTGAAAGTCCAGGTCAGGAACCTCCTGCTGCTTCCAGAAGTTAGGACTTTGTCCCATGTGACATTTGGCCTTCTTCTTCTGGCCCTTTTCAGGAAATGCTCAAGGGATTTCGCCACCCTTCTCCTTCCAAGATCGCCTGCTTCCATAACCAGGCTTGTTGCTCGGAGACACTTAGATCTTGTCTCTAGATGCATAGAATGAGGGACAGAGATGGCGGGATCTGACAGCTCAGCACCCCACCAACTCTGGGTGCTTCTTCAGAGCCACTTCAAATCAATGTCCCAGCTGGCCTAAGGCTTGTGGTTCTTATTCTGTACTGGGGGAAACTGAGGCTCACAGTGGTGAGGTTGGGTCTTTGTGGGAGGGCTGGTGCCATGTGGGGTTCTGGGGCTTTCCCAAATATGTCTTCTAAACCCTCCTCACAGGTAAAGCTGGGGGACCAATGCTCTGGACCTTTTGTGGCCCAAAGGGACAAGAGGGCAGTGTTGAGTGAAGCGAGGGGGTGTCTCCTTCTTCCCCTCTCTGATCCCCAGCTCAAGGACCCTGAGACTGAGGGTACTTAAGACAGGCTGCTCCCTGGAAGTCCCCTGGATCCCAGTGTCCTGCTGACAGCTAGGGGACCTGTCTCCTCTGTCCAGCTCAGTCCCTTCTCTTGCAGGTCTGATGAGTACTGCCGAATGGGCACAGGGTAGCCCGTCCTATTCCAGCTCTGTGGTGGGTTCAGGGGGCTCAGGGGCTAGGTGGCCCAGGACTTGACTGACAGGCTTCTTTTGGGATCTCTGTCCAGTGGGTGGGCTTCAGATATATTCTGGAGTGGCTTCTCAGCCCAGAACCAGAACTCTACCATATCCTGGGTAAAACCCACAATGCCTCCAACCCACGGAGACCCCATGCCTCTCCCCCAAACCTGTCCCTTATGTGGACAGCAAGGCTACCTGCAGTAACCTGCATTCTGGCGCACAGCCTGTCCCCCTGACTCAGACCCTACCTAGCTAAGCAGAGGCAACTGGGCTATGAACACTCCCCCCTTGTCAGACAGGGAAACTGAGGCTGGGAGTTTGAGCAAGGTGGGCCTCAGGGCTCCCGACTTGCTCTCACTTGAAACAAACAACCCAGGGAGTCATCCAAGGTCACCAGAGCCGCCACTGCAGCAAGACACCACCGTGTTGTGACTTCTGGTCAGGTCCTCCTCCGACATGACGCAGCCCTCATGGGGAGGGCGGCGGGCTGAGGGCCGGAGGGGCCTCTTTAATTCATGAGCTGCTGGCAGAGGCCCTGTCTCAGGGAAGATTGATGGCCGGCTGGAGGGAGCGGTGGGTGGACTCATAAAGCTGTCGGCAGAGACCATAAATCAGATGAATATTCAAGATGCGGCTTCGCCTCCAAGCAATTCCCCAGCCCCGCAGAGACAAGACAGATCACTGCAGGAAGGTGGTGCGGTGGCCTCAGAAGCCCTCGGCTCCCCCCTCCCTGGAGCGAGGCGTTCTGGACAACCAGAACTTCTGCTTCTGTCTAGAAACTTGGGCAGATGCAAGAGGGGAGAGATGACTGCAGACCCCAGACCCCGCCAGGTCCCCCGGGGGGATGCTGGTGACTGACTGCACAATCCATCTCTGTAAGAAGCAGAATATAAACCACAAAGTGGGGTGAGTGAGGACAACAGTGAGCAGCCCCCCTCCCGGATGCAGGTCTAGAACGTTCCATCACACCCCTAGGAAGTCCCCCACATCTCCAAGCCAAGCACTCCTGGGCTTTCTCTGGACAGTGAACTCTCAAGGGGCTGGGACCTCAGGACAAGCCCCGCCCTGGCCCTACCACACCACACCCCAACTCCTGTCACTCAGCTCCCTCCATATGGCCGTATTGTGTGACTCTTCTTCTCCTCATGGCCACTTGGCCATGTCTCTTTGGGCCTATTTGGGGGAAGACTAAATGGGAGCTTTAGTTAGTCTTTCTAGAACATTCTCTTGAGTCAATAAATCTAAATGAGAAGTCAGGATGCAGGCTTTGAGGAACTTCTGAGCAGATCTGAGGGTCCAAGTCCCCCCCAGCTCCTACCTGTGACCCCTGGGAGCCAAGGGCTTCCGTTCACATCTTCAGCAATGGCGGTTGCTGGCCGTTTTGATGGCTTGGGGTCAGGTGATATCTTGAAGGAGAACTCCCTACTCTACAGAACTCACAAAGCCTTTTGGGTCTCCAAACTGACCAAGAAGGAGTTCCTCTGGGCCACAGCCGGCCTTGGGGCTGTGGAGGCTGAGACAGACAGGCCCTCTAAGGAGCCTCGGCTGCTTGTCACCACACAGGGTACAACCCACCTCCCTCCAGCCAAAGGACTGTGTGACCAACACTGACTGTCGCTCTCTTGTCATCTTAAACCACTGTCCCATCCATTAGTCAGTTTCTGGTCACTGGTCAGAAGTCATGTTCTACCCCAGGGCCTTTGCACTGGCTGCTCTTGTTTCTTGGACTCCGTCTGAACACAGATGCATGTCCCTTGCCTTTAGCAGCATCCAGCTTGCACGGATCAGTGCTGGAGTACATTGCTATGGTGACTCCATCTTGACTGTCAACAATGTACGTCAAGAAGCAAACTCATAAGTGTTCAGTGTGCCCAAAGGCACAGCTGGGGACAGGGAAGAGGCCTGGACTCATGGCCCCTTTGGAGCGGACTGGCGCTTGCCTGCGAGGAAGCTTCTGGTCTGCCCGAGGGATGTGAGATGCAAGCCTGGCCCCGGGGAGTAACGCTTGTCCAGCTGGGCAAGAGGAGAGCACCGTCCTTTCCCTCTGCTGGGCCCACTGGGCCCACTTCCCACTGCTCAACTTCTTTCCCAATGCTGGGCTCCTCGCGCCCATGGCATGAGCCAGGCCAGAATGAGACTCTGGGGGTCGGAGTGAGTGGCCCTGCCCAAATTCCCACTTTTCCAGAACCCCCAGAACGCACCAGCACACAGTAGGCATGGCTCCAGTGAGGGGGAAACATCAAGTGAGCATCGTCACGGCAACTGTGCTGTTAAGGAAGGACAGGGCCCCATGGCAGGCAGCCGCCTCCTCTCCCCCAAGCCAAGGATGCTAACACCCCATCCCTGAAGGCTGGGGCTCTCTTGTGGGTCCTCCAGCAGCTCTGATCAAACACTGAAGCCATAGCCCCTCAAGTCCCCCCTTCTAAAGCTGTCTTCCCTTGGTTCCCCCCACAGAGGTAAAAGTTTCTTGTTCTGAACTTCTGAAGAGCCTTAGCAACCTGAGCACGTCCTGGGCAGACAAGTGCGTCATGGAAAACTTGGAGCCTGGTGATTGGCTGTTCTCTGCTGCAGCGCACGAGTCCCTGAGCACTCAGGAAAACAACATAATGTATTCCTGTCTGCAGCTCCGAGCAGAAGCTCATTTCGTGTCTTGTGTTTCCATTTCCCCAGGATTAATAAGTGTGGACGGACGCAGGCTTCGTGCCGAATATTTATTTAGTCAATATACACATCAATTTAGCAAATTAGAGATTGCAAGCCATTTCTGAGCTCTGCTGTAAAAATAATAGCTGTGCTTTAACTGGTAATGGATTTGGGGGAGGGTGGCCGCTGTGCTTGGCACTGAATAAGGACACAGAAGTTTAGTTTGCCGAACTTCACAAAAAGCCTGAGTCACTGTGGGTGCTTGTGAAGTAGGAGACAGCTGAATTCAGGGGCTGACACCAAGGAAGGGGCTCAGGGTCTCTGAGGGGACCAGGGAGGGTCCTGGGACACAGTGGGAGGGTCTTGGGACACAGAGGGAGGGTCTTGGGACACAGTGGGAGGGTCCTGGGACACAGAGGGAGGGTCCTGGGACACAGTGGGAGGGTCCTAGGACACAGAGGGAGGGGCAGAGAGGGTCCTGGGACACAGAGGGAGGGTCCTGGGACACAGTGGGAGGGTCCTGGGACACAGAGGGAGGATCTTAGGACACAGTGGGAGGGTCCTGGGACACAGAGGGAGGGTCTTGGGACACAGTGGGAGGGTCCTGGGACACAGAGGGAGGGTCTTGGGACACAGTGGGAGGGTCCTGGGACACAGAGGGAGGGTCTTGGGACACAGTGGGAGGGTCCTGGGACACAGAGGGAGGGTCCTGGAACACAGAGGGAGGGTCTTGGGACACAGTGGGAGGGTCCTGGGACACAGTGGGAGGGGACAGGGAGGGTCCTGGGACACAGTGGGAGGGTCCTGGGACACAGAGGGAGGGGACAGGGAGGGTCCTGGGACACAGTGGGAGGGGACAGGGAGGGTCCTGGGGCACAGTGGGAGGGGCAGGGGTGGTCCTGGGACACAGTGGGAGGGGCAGGGGTTGTTCTGGGGCACAGGGGAGGAGCAAGTAGAGGCTTACTGGCCACCACCCTCCATCGTGTGGGCAGGGTTTGGGGACTTTGGCACAACGGACAAACGCGATGGCTTGTTCTATAAGAGCTGACAGTCACAGTTGCCTCCTCCCAGCTTGACAATCCCAAATGCAGCCAGACACAGGCTCTGTTGGGGTGTATGAGGAGGGCGGGGCTTCCAGGCTGTATGTCCTAAGTCTTATGGAGACCCCGCTGTGAGCCAGGCTTGCAGCACACGGCAGTGCAGACCCACGTCACAGGTGGGATCTGCAGAGTCAGAGCACAGGGCTGCGCTGGGGGCTGTGAGCTGGCTCCCGATCCCGGGACGCACCGCCTCTTTTGTTCTCTCTGAGACCCCCCCCTCCGCCCCCCAGCCTGGGCTGGTTATGTTCCTGATCCATAACCCTTCATTCCTACTGAGTTCTCCACAGGCCTTGGCCTGGTGGGGCACAGTGCCTGTACCCAGACTGGGCTCTTCTCTGTCAAAGCACAAGGGCCCACCCAGGGGGCTTCCCCAAGTTTATCTTGTGTTTTCTCATTCGTGAACCAAAGACCCCCCCCAAACTGGCTTCTACCACACCGCCCGCCAGCCTCATAGTTTTGGGCAGATTCCTTGCATTTTAATTCCTGGGCACATGGTCTTGTGCCCAAGTTCTGGCCAGCAAGACGTAAATGAGGGAGTCATATGGATTATTTTCCAGAAAGTTCCCTCCATACCCATTCTCTTTCGTGGTTGCTAGGAAGGGGACTTGATGGCTGGAGCACCAGCAGCTATACTGGATTATGAGGTAGAAGTATAGAGGGGCTCAAGAAAGAGGGTATCTGATCGCTAGTGGTTTCTAGGAGTCTTTCCAATTCTGAGCTTCTGCCTCTGGGATTTTATTACCTGGAGGTGAGACTGGTTTGGTTTAAGCTACTTATGCCGGTTAGTTTTAACCATCAGCCTTACACAACCTGGGAAGAGTGTTCATAATGACTCATCTAGACCAGGCTGGCTCTGTCGTAGGGGTTGCCTTGACTGCTTCTGATGCAGGAGTGCCCAGCTCACATGGGCAGCGCCAGGCCCTCAGTGGGTGTCCTGAACCGCACAACCGTGAAGAAATCTAGCTGAGCACAAGCGATCACGCGTGAATTAGTTCCTCTCTGCTTTTGACTGTGGGTGTGACGTGATTGGCTGCTTAAGTTCCTGCCTTGACTTCCCCACGATGATAGACTGCAACCTGAATTCGTAAACCGAAGTAAACCTCTTCACCCTCGAAGGTGCTATTTGTCAGGGTGTTTTCGTCACAGCGACAGAGATGAGCGTAGGACAGACGTCGGTACTGGGAAAGTAGGGCTGTTGCTGTAACAAATCTGAAAGTTTCTCTGTTGTAACTCTGGCTGTCCTGGAACTCACTCTGTAGACCAGGCTGGCCTCGAACTCCCAGAGATCCGCCTGCCTCTGCCTCCCGAGTACTGGGATTAAAGGCGTGCACCACTACAGTCTGGTTGGATCTGAAGTGTTAAAGAGCTTTATTTATTTACTTGTGTGTGTGTGGGCCTTTGCCTGCACGCGCGCTTATGCACCACATGTCTGCAGTACCTGGGGAGGTCAGAAGAGGGCGCCAGATCCTCTAGAACTGCAGTTACAGTTGCTTGTAAACTTGCATGTAGGTGCTGGGAACTGAACCCAGATCCTCTGCAAACACTCATAACCATATCCCCCCCACCATGTTTCTTTTGGGGAAGGACTAGAGAAGACTGGGCTGAAAAAGATGTTGAATTCTTTGGGCAGAGTTTAATGGCTTATCTGTGGGACCTTGGCAGACAGGAGTACTGACAGCAACGTGGACAGTAGAGGCCCAACTCATGAGGGTTCAGAGGCGGGTGGGTGGGTGGATGGATGGGTGGGTGGATGGATGGATGGGTGAGTGGATGCATGGGTGGATGGATGCATGGATATGTGACTGGGTGCATGGGTGGGTGGGTTGGGTAGCTGGATGGATGCATAGGTAGGTGGGTGGGTAGGTGGATGGATGATGGATGCATGGGTGGGTGAGTGGGTAGGTAGATGGATGCATGAGTGGGTGGCTGAGTGGATGGTTATGCAGATGAATAGATCGTAAGTGTGTGAA
Source organism: Cricetomys ansorgei (assembly GCA_026225945.1). NCBI lineage: Eukaryota > Metazoa > Chordata > Mammalia > Rodentia > Nesomyidae > Cricetomys > Cricetomys ansorgei. Next base: position 6,787,938 of record JAMJFZ010001249.1, read on the forward strand.
TGTGTGTGACTACTTACCCACCCAGGCATGCACGCATCCACCCCATCCCCATCCCTGTATCCATACTACATTCACCTTCCAGTGAGTGTCTGTCCTGCGCTCTTGGGCAGCTGGAGATGAGTAGTCAGCCCAGACACACTTGTAGCTGGGGTAACGCAGGCTTCTGGCCGGTAACCAGGAGAGCATGCCTAGAGACTCTGCAAGGCTGGGGGTGAGTGTGAGAGTGAGGCTGGGGATGAGTGTGAGTGTGAGGCTGGGGGTGAGTGTGAGAGTGAGGCTGGGGATGAGCGGGAATGGTAGTTTGAGGCTGGGGGCAAGTGTGAGTGTGAGGCTGGGGGTGAGTGTGAGTGTGAGGCTGGGGTCTTCGGGGAAACGGACACACTTTGGGCTCAGGAAGGTCTTTTCTGTTTCTGGGGACAGGGTCTCGCTTTGCGGCTCGTGCTGGCCTAGACCCTGGCCTGATGCGGCCCTGCGGCTTCTGAGGGGGAATTACAGGTGAGCGCCACCAGGCCCAGCTCTGGGAGCTGCTCTTGAGCAGGGGACATAGTGATGAGCCTGGACCCCGGGAAAGACCACGTGACACCGGAATGGCGCCCTGGGCAGAAGGGGCCACTGGCATACCAGTCCTTGCCTCCCCAAGTGTGCCAAGAGCCGGGTGTGAGCTCTGCCTTTACACCGACCTGTGAATGCTCTGTCTGTCCGCAGTGCTGCTCTTAGCGGTATGTGTGGTGGCCACAGCACCTGTCACCTGGGCCTGCTGCAGCTGCTCTGCAAACGGGTGCTTCTCACACGTCCCACAGCAGAGGACTGCAAAGACGGGCAAACCCTCGTTCCCCTGGGGCCTTCGCCTCCATGCTGTGTCCTGGGCTGTCCCCAGGGCTCTGAGGAGCATGAAGCCACAGGCCCACCACCTCTCTTTTCCACCTTGTGTCCCATATTTGCCCAGCCTTCCCAGAGTCCTCTCTTGTGTCCACAACAAGGGTGTTAAAGTTGCCCACTGAAGCTTCTCAAAGACCCTGAGACGGAAGAACTGTCTACCCCTAATTTGCAGGCACAGAGAAGTTAAGTCAGGACTCAGGGACACACAGGAAGTGGTAGAACCAAGATTTGAACCCAAACAGCCTGGTTCCCTAGCCTGTGCTGCTTCTGCAGGTTACTCTGGTTTCTGGCTGGAAGTCTGAGTGGGGTTCAGTGTGCACAGATCATCAGAAGCAGTAGCTTCTGGTGGGGACCCTAGATATGGCAGCTTGAGGAACCATGCAAACCTGGGAAGGAGACCCAAGGCTGGACCCAGGATCTCCCTCCAGTGTCCTACAGATGACCGACTTGGCATTTGCAAGCAATGGACGAGACCGCAGATGTGTGTGCAGAAGGAAGGGGTTTTAGGGAGACAGTCAACTCAGGCCACACGCTGGAGGCCGGACTTGGATCTGGAGGCAGGCAGGAAGCTGGGTAAGGAGGAGAGGCTGGTAAGGTGACAAAGTTCTTGGCCTTTGCCACCAGTGGGCCAGGGTTGCAGCAGGAAGGCCTTGGATCTAACGGTTCTGCTCCTCCGTGGGTGCTCTGAATTTTCCAAAACAAAGATCTCTGACCCAACTGCCCCAGAGGACAAAGCCTCCCCGGGGTTTGTGGGGAGGCGGTGTCCATGCCAGAGTCCAGCCTCCGGCTCCTGGCCCGTGAAAGGGCAGAATTCTGCTCTGCCCTAAGACCCCTGTTCTCAAGCAGGGGCAATCTGGTTTGGGACTGGCCCATTTCAACCGTTGTGTTGTCTTAACTGGGCAACAGCCTGTGCTCAGAGAATAACAAAATCCCTGAGCATGCCGAGGACCTAGGGTTGAACTCCACAGCCGTGTTTCAGGCTTGCGGCAAGCTGCCCACACCGTAGAACCTCTTGTGAAAGCCGCCTGCCTGCTGGCTGCCCTGGGCACACGCATGGGCATTGCCCATGCTGGTGAGTGGACTCGTCCTCCTGTTTTGACTAAAAAAAACCAGAAGTTGTTGTTCTTATCATCATGGACAAGTTTTTGCTATGTGGCCCTGGCCCATCTGGTATTCACTCTGCAGCCCAAGCTGGCGTTCAACTCACAGTAGTCCTCCTGCCTCAGCCTCCCAAGCGCTAGGATCAAAAGCGTGTACCACCACACTGGGGTTCAAGTGGTCTGATCATATTTTTAAGGCATGCTACAGCTGGCTGGAGATGCAGCTGAGTGGTTAAGAGCACTGGCTGCCTCTCTAGATGGACCTGGGCTTGACTCCCAGCACCCATGTGGTGGCTCACGGCCCTCTGTAGCTCCAGTTCCAGGGGATCTGGCGCCCTCTTCTGGTTTCTCTGTACACCAGGCATGCAAGTGGTACACACACATTTGGCAAAACCCCACACATGTAAATGAAATATATTTTTGAAATGTGTGCTACAGTCATTTTGTCAGTGGAGGGCAGGATTCAGACATCCGCACAAGCCACCTTCAGTCCTGTACCCCGGCCGGGGTAGACAGTGGGGAGAGAGGAGAGAGGAGGGAAGAGAGGCTGCAGGCTGGAGACTGAGGGCTGGCAACCAGGGTCAGAAGGGGAGGGTTCCTGTTGCCTGGAAGGAGGCCTGGACAGATGCCCTCGGGTGGCCCACGTGGAGAGATGTGGTCTTGCTGGTGTGCTCTCGGGCAGGAGTCCTGGGGCGGCTGGCCATGAGGCTGGGGTGAGGTGCCTCACGAGGCAGCTGTGCTTCTATTGATCATGTTGTACTAACTTCACAGAGCCACTCTGCATGTAGGTGTATTGACACCCAGTGACAGCGTGTGACCCTGCTCACAGAGCTCGCACCTGCGGCTTCCAGACCCTTCCGGGAGGCCTGGGGGTCCAGAGAGGGGCAGAATCTGCCAAGGCTGCAAGAGACAGACCTCCAGCCTTCCCACCCTGTGGCTGCCCAGGCAGGGGAACTTCCAGGGGACCTGCTACTGGATGCAGGACCTCCTGGCATTTTCTTGGTCAGCAGTGAATCTTAAGCAGAAAAGGGTAGCCCCTCTTCCTCATGGATTCTTCTGGAAAAGACATATTCTAGCTGCTAGTGGGGCTCCAGTTTTGAAGAACCTCTTTCCCTCTCAACTTCCACCAAAACCATTTCTCATCAATGTGGGGAAGAACGTCAGACAGGGGAGGGCAGAAGCCCACGCTGATCTCTCGGCGTGCATACTGTGCTCGCAGAAGGTGCAGACGAAGTCAGGCAAAAGGGAGGGAATGTAGCAAGGGCAATTCTGCTAGGGCTACAGCTGGCTTAATAGGAGGGTGACACACTGCTCTGCCATATATACCGAAGACAGTGGGAGAGGGAGCCCCTGTCCACAAGCAGCTCTCTAGAGGCGTCCTTACAATCACAGGTGCACTTTCCAGAGTGGGGTGCCCTGGCTGGGGATTGCCCATCACACTGAAGGAAACTCGGACATCTGAGAAGCTAGGTTCTAGAAACATCAGACTCCTTGCTTGCCCTCCGCTGGGAGCTGGGCCTCTAGTGTCTCTCACCTGCTGTCCACCCTGAGCATCCTCACAAAGCCATAGAAGATGGGAGCCAGAAGGACCCTCAAACATCCCAACGCTCTTGTTTAGTGTCTAACTCCACAGTGGATCCGATCACACTGCCGGGGCATGAAGGAGAGAAAGGAAGAGGAGATGCCTGCCTTGATAGGCTCGGACCTCCAGGTTGGCCCTGTCTGCCCTGGGCTACCTGGACACAGTTAACAAGGACAGGCTCCAATACCACTGGGGTGGTTATGAAGCCAGGTATGCATAGTGCGTCCATGTGCCGAAGTAAACTCAGCCCTCAAGTTCTTGACCTCCTGCAGCTCGGGGGATCGTGCCAGGAATCCAAGAGGTAATATATGTGACAAGCTCACAAAGGGGCCTCATACCTGGTAAGCTGGGACAGGTTCACAGATGGGGAAACTGAGGCCCCTAAAATTTAAGAGATGAAACTTAGATTTATGATGGGGTTTTCTGAGCTAAGGCCCCAGAGGCCTGCGGCCCTGAGCCAGGTGGAGAAACAGGAAGTAAAAGCATCACAAGAGGCTCAGAGGCTCAGAGGCAGGGCCTGGCCAGGTGTGTCTGGAACCGGCTGAAGCAGTGTGGCCAGTCCACCCAGCAAGCGGAGGGTGGTGGCTGGGTCTGCATGGCTGAAGGCCCGGGTTAGGGGTTAGGTCTTGATCCTAGGGGCAATGGTGAGCCATAGATGGTGAGAGACAGAGAGAGAGGGAGAGAGGGAGAGAGAAAGAGAAAGAGAGGCTAGATTTGTATCCTGAAGCCCTGGCTGGTGGAGAATGAAAAAAAAGAGAGGCCAGGAGACATCAGTGGCCTGGTCAGTGTGCTGCTGTTGGGGGAGGGTAACTCTGAGGACTCCAAGAGAGATAGAGCCAGGGTCATCCAGACCACCTGATCTAAGGACAGCCTGAGGCCCTTCCCACCTCTCCATGGAAGAGGCAGAGTGCCCAGAGTTGCATGAAGAGCATGCAGAGGAGATCAGCACCCAGCTTTCCCAAGACAGGCGAGCTGGGGCAGGAAGAGCTCACAGGCTGGGCTGGGGCTTAGGAGCAGAGGTAAGGGGTGAGGGGTGAGAGGTGAGAAGCAGTTTGCCTGGACCTTGAGTCTCAGCAGGAAAGACGGGAGTCAGTAGATGTTATACCACCTTACCCACCCCGCCTACCCCACCCACCTACCCCACCCCACCCCACCCCACCCACCCCATCTCATCCACCCCCACCCCACCCCACCCCATGTCCCTTCATTTCAGATAAAAAGCCTGGAGGTGGAGGGTCTCAGCCACCTGTGGCCTCTGGCTTTAGATACCAGGGCTGTCCTGAGCCAGAATGGACCAGAAAAATCAATACTTAACCCAGTGGTTCTGAGAGCACCACTAACCACTACGTCAGCATTTCAAGGGGACTCAGGTCATTGTAGGCACCCAGCCTTACCTGGCCCAAAGTCCAGAGTCCCCACGAGGGTCCTTGGCAGTGAAAACGTGTTTAGAGACTGGGGTTACGACAGGCACAGCAGTGGCCCAAGGTCTTGGCTGGAATGTCCCCCCAGGAACTTTAGTGGGGATCAGGTGGGAGTGGGAGGACCCATCCCTGCTGGGACGGAGTGAGGAGGAGGGACTTGCTCCTCCAAGATGGAGACCCAGAGCCAAAGGAGTAGGCACTGCTCTGGAGACTCAGAGAGGGTGTGCTGATCGGAAGCAGTCACTCAGCTCTTCTCCTGAGGCCGTAAGCCAGGCAGACGGGACCCCAACAGAGACCAGAAAAGCAAAGCTGAGGCTCAAAGGGGCTCCTGGCAAGCTGGTGGCAGAGTGGGGTGTGGGCAGGTGAGCCACTACTGCGTACTCACCGCCTCCCTGGGTGGGGCAGAGCCAGCTCAGCTTTTTGCATGCTTACTTACTGCCCAACAGATACCGTTGGGTGTCTGGGTCAGGCCCCCTGAGTCTCACACCTCTCCTCATGTCAGCACCAATAGAAAGCCAGGCGCGGAGAGAGTGGGCACTTGCTTAGGTCCACTCGGCCTCTCAGGCAGGTCTGGTGCATGGTGGGCCAGGGGGCCTTCACTTCCTCCTGGGCACCGGCCTCCCTGCAAAGGTCTTTTCTGTCCCTCGGCTCACCCCAGCCTCAGGATGGTCAGATGTCACCTGCGTTAGAAGTTCTGGTGGTAGTGGGAATTCCAGGACATGACGCACGGCTGGGCCGTGAGGTGGGATGGGCGAGGTACCCTGTCCCGTCCTCTGACAGACGCTGTGTTGGTCCCCTAGAGCCTGAAGACTGTGGTGCCTGCCCAGTCCAGCAGGACATTGGCTACGGCATCAGGCCGAACATATGGGTGACGGTGTGGCTGGTGTACCTGGGACAGGACTGTGTAGACTCGGGAAGAGCCAGGGTGCCTTGATGGAGGAAGGGCAGTGGAGGCCAAATGTCATGGTAGAGAAGGGAGGGGACCCGGAGGGGAAGTCACTGCCCCAGCAGGGGTTAAGACACCACCTGGGACTTCCTGGATGAAGAGCTCGGGTCCTGAGAGCACAAGGCACAGGTGGAAGAGAGCAGAGGCCACGGCTGAAGTCAGCCGGGTTTCCACACCCACTGGGCACTAAGGTCACCTGTGAACTTTATTCTTTCAGTGGCTCCTGAGCCGCCTCTCGTGGGGCAGGAGCTATTGATACTGGGACATGCTAAGCTGACGGACGATGCTCACAGGCGGACTAAAGACATGGAGGAAAGGGTTCTTCAGAAAGATGTTTCAACCAGTGTGGCTCACGTGCCTAAGCAATGAGCTAGAAGAGACGGGAAAAGACAGGCAAAGGTCCTTGGGCAGGAGGACTTGGGAGAGGCTGAAGGGCCTGGACCTGGATGTCAGGGAGGCCACAAGCCAGTGGAGTCTGCTTAGCCAGAAACAGAGAGGGCAGCAAGAGAAAGCAGGGTTCCAGTTCCGTGAGACGGCTTAGTGAGTAAAGGTACCTCCTGTCAAGGTGGACAACCTGAGTTCTAGCCTGAGGATCCTGTGGTTAAAGGAACTTGCTGTGGTGCACACACCCACACAGACACACACAAACACAGAGACACACACATACAGATACACACAAACACACAGACACACAGACATACAGAGATACACACAGACACACACACACACGCAGACACACACAAACACAGAGAGACACACTCAGACACAGAGAGAGACACACATACAGATACACACAAACACACAGACACACACACAGATACACACAAACACACAGACACACATAGACATACAAACACAGAGATACACACAGACACACACACACACACACACAGACACACACAAACACAGAGACACACACAGAGAGACACACACAGACACAGAGAGAGACACACGCAGACACATACATAGAGACACACACAGAGACACACACAGACAGACACACACAAAGACACATACAAACACAGACACACACACACAGTCACACACAGAGAGACACACACAGACACACACACACACAGACACATGCAGACACCTACACACACAGTGGAGTGTGTCTGGGCTGTATAGCTGACTTAGAGTTGAGGGAATAAAGTTCAACAGGGTTCCAGCCCCATGGGGGTCACGGAACAAACAGACCCTCCTGAGAACCCTGCAGGGACCGGACATGAGGCAAATGTCACTTCAAGGCCACACATCGGAGGATACTCGGAGCAGAACTTCCCTTGCTTCACAGAGGAGTCTCAGAGGGACCTCAGGACCCCCTTGGCCTGGACTCCTGGGCCAGTGGAGTTGGCTGAGCCTGCTCCTTGGCCACTGAACTGTTTGCTTAAACATAGGTCAGGGGTGCCACCTGGTGGCCGGAGTCTCAGCCACGGCCGCCTAAGCCCAGACCTCAGGTGTGTCAGTGACCCAGGCGGCTGAACAAGGCTGTGGTCCCTTCCCAGTGAGCACAGGTGCCCTGCGGGTGACACAGACAGCCGAGGGCCCTGCAGAAACCCGCGGGTTCGAGTTCTGCGCCCAGTCCCAGCCCCTCCTCCCAAACGCTCTGATTTCCTTCTAGACTTTTCTCCACACACCCAGTACTTTCTAATGTAAAAAGTGATTCGCAGCCCACAGAGTCGGGAAGCTGCTGGGCTCCCACGCACCGAGAGATGGGGGTCCTCCCTCTCTGTTAGCTGAGACTTCCTGGCGGGCAGAGAGCGGCTGCGTGATGCTGTCAGGCAGGGGACGTTGTCAGGAGCCAGGTGAGCTTCCCAAGACGCCCTCCCCTTGTTCTGCCTCCTCTGAGGAAGACTGGACAGCCATGGCCTCAGCAGGGGGACAGGGAGGGGGCTGGGGACAGAGCTCACAGCTCGCAAAGGAGCCCACCAGCCTCCTTCTATCTACAGGACGCCATCTCAGAACACTGACTGCCTTCGACAGCCCCAGGCCCTCCCCGACCTGTGGTCCTGCCTGCTGGAGGTGGGCACCTGGGATCCAGGACACAGCAGACTCACCCACGAGGCACCTCAGCCCCAGTGACTTCCAGAAGGCATCCACAGTGCTTCCCATGGGCCGGTGTAGGGCCTCCCTGGACGGTCATCCTGTTCTCCCACTCAGAGGACCTCAGAACCAGAACCCACATCCATGTTGGAGACTGGGGGGTTGGAGCAACCTCCCGTCACCAGTCTGCTGGGGGGCCTCCTGCCAGGGGACCACTGTTACACCATGTAGATCTACCATTGCTTCTGGACCACACTGCCCTGGACACCTATAGCCACTTTCAAGGACCTCCTCCCTGGGATTCATTTATATTTCCACTTTCCAAAATGAGGAAACTGAGACCTGGGGAGGTGACTCATTTCCCACTAGGAAAAGTTCTGGGGGTGCTCTCCCTGGACACGTGACACCATGACTCCTGGGTTGGATGGGCCAGGTGACACTCCGCAGGATGAGGCTGGGGTGTGACAGGTGATGCCACAGCCCAGAGGACAAAGTGGAGGGAGACAACGGCACCAACCAGGGACTACCGAGGTCCATGCTGGAGAGGCTGTCACGCTCAAAGCAGGGGTAGGCTGGGGAGGAGGGGGAGACCAGGAGGAAGGAGGGTTCCCGACTGTCCTGGGTAAGGTTTGCTGATAGTGGGTGGCGACCGTGGACCATTCGAAGGACGAATATGGCTGGTCACCTAAAAACAACCCCGAGAGGAGGAAGGGGATGGTCCTCCCTATCGTAGAAACTGAGGCACGGAGACTAGGAGCTGCCCACGGTCACATAGCTGGAGGTAGAGGTCTCAACTCTGAAGCTGAGGTGGGCCAGCGCCTGTCCTCTGTGGGCCTGGGCCATTACCCATGTGGTCAGCTGGCTACATGCCCTGGAGCTCCACAGGCCAATACCATGCTCAGCTGGGACTTCAACCTCACCGTTATCCCACCCACCCAGGGGGTATTTCCTCAGCACGAGGGGTTTTTCCTACCCATGGGAGTTGTGAGTCCTCGCTCCTGAGTTTAATCACGGTAGGGTCTTTACAGGCTGTGTCACCTCTGGCAAATAGCTCAACATCTCTGTGCTTCTCGAAATGGGCAGTGGTGCTTGTCGGAGTCTGATGGTGTCAGCAACTACCTGTCAGCCAGGGCCTACAGGAGAGAGTAGGCAAGTCTCGGGTGGGTGGGAGCTCTTCAGAGACAGAGCGTGTTGCAGGGCTGTCCCCGTAAGGAGTCAGGGTGCTGGGGTTGGGTCCCTCCCTTCAACGTTGGACGTTGGTGTCAGCTGGAGAGAGCCCTGTGGAAGTCTTGGAGTCTGTCCTAGCTTGGAGTCTGTCCACAGCCTTGGTGTTGTGATGCAGAACTCTAGGAGCAGAGCGTGTGTCTAACCACGCAGGCAGAGGGGCCTGGAGTCCTCTGCCCGGCCCACCTGAGACCCTGAAGTTCACGGCCAAGCCGAGCACAGTGGGCAGTGGTCAGACAGTACACGGCCAGCAGAGGGCGCTCGGCCCAAGGCTGTGAATCTGCAAGAGCCAGGACACCAGCCAGGTGGCCACTTCCCTGCCCAGGGCCTCTGTAAGTCACCAAGATTGGCCCAGAGGGTGGCTCTGGAAACGGATTGTGTAGCCAGGAGGACTAGGGTCCCTTGGTGTGCTCAGCTGGGGGTCCACTGAGACATCTCAGCTCTGCGGCTGGGGGACCCTATGTTTCCCCTTACCCTGTCCCTGCACTGGGCCAGGGGCAACCGGGCAGTTGCTGTGCTGTCCATCTTCATCCTTGAGTGGACCCTGTGAGGAAGGCTTTGTCTGAGGCGAGGGGCTTGGGCAGGGACCCACTCAAGTCACGCGCTGGCTGCACGCGCCTGGGATGCAACGTCAGTCCTGCCTGCTTCGTGTTTTCACGACATCAGCAAGTACGGCAGACAGACAGACAGACAGGTGCAGCTCGCTTCCCATCTGGCACTGATGGCCTGTGCCTGAGGTACGCTCCCCAGTGAAGACTGGGGACACCCTCCCGAGATGCTGGCATTCCCGGAGCCCACGGCTGTGTTACCTTAGCTGTAGATGCACGTTTTTCAGGAGTGATCACAGCTAAGGGCCCTGAGGCGGGGGGAATCGTCCTCAAGGCGGTTTCAGGGGGGGTCAGAGCTGTTAAGTGGGCTCATGATGTGGCAGCTTGTGTGGACCTTGTCTCCAGAACTTCTCGGCTTCCCTCCTGATTCCTAGGCCAGCTGCCACCTGTAGGTGCAGCCAGAGAAGCCGGAGCTGGGAGTGGCCGTGCCCCTAACCCCACCCACTGACACACCTTCCCCAGGACTCTCCTCTAGCAGATGGTGGCCCAGGTCGAAGGATCCGGGGACAGCGAGACACTCTGAGGAGGCAGGTGACCCGAGAAGTGTATTGGGGGTGACAATTAGGCTCAGAGGCCCCGTGCGTGGCCTGAGGCTGAGGCTTATCTCTGTCCCCTAAGCAACTGCCTGTTTGAGCCTCATTTTACCTCCCTTGGCAGTGGTGGTTGTATTGGCTGTGGGGCCACAAGTGGGTGTCCAGAGAGCCTGACGCCACATGTCACAGGAGGACTTTCCAAGGAGTGCATGACGCTGGTTCTGTCACGCCCTCTGTAGGACACAACCCTACAGTAGCCTCCACACCCCTCAGCCTGCACAGGGGTGCTCAGGCTGGGTGGTGGGTTGGCCAGTGGAACAGAAAAATTAGACCTGATTGAAAGGTTGGGTGTGGACCCCACGAACCAGAAGTTTACCCTTCTTTTTTCTTTTTGTTTAAATTTTATTTTTTTAATTTAAAATAAAGTTATTTTCATACAATATATTCTGACCACAGTTCCCCCCAAACTCCTCCCATGTCCCCCCACCTCCCCAGCCTCCACGCCATCCTTCTTTCTGTCTAAAGAAACAGACAGGCAAATAAAAAAGACAAACTATGATAAAACAAAATGAACAAACTAACAAACAAAAAGAAAAAAATGAAAGAAGAGAGCATGAGACATGCACACACACAACACACATAACACACACATAACACACACATATAACACACACATATACACACACATATAACACATACACATAACACACACATATACACACACACATAACACACAAATAACACATACACATATACACATACATAACACACACACATAACACACACATACACACATATATACACACACACAACACACACACATACACACACAACACACATAACACACACATAACACATACATATAACACACACATATAACACACACATAACACACACACATAACACACAAATAACACACACATATACACATACATAACACACATACACACACATACACACACACACACACCACACACACACACACATTCTCTTTTCCTCTCTCTCACATACACTCATACACAGATACATGCACACACACTCTCTCACACACTCACAAACACACACGCACACCACAAAAACACAAAATCAGAACTCATGATATACAGGCAAAACACCAGTAAGGTTTTTTGTTTGTTTGTTTGTTTGTTTGTTTTTAAGTCCAAATAAAACACTGTAAGACAAAAAACCTCCAAAAATATCTTTGACTTCATTTTGAGTTGCCCATCTACCCCTGGGCATGAGGCCTGCTCTTCCATGTGGTTTGCATATCCAGTGAGACTCCCTTGGAGGAACTCATCATTATGGTGGGCTGCAATTGGAGATGGCTTCTTGGTGAGGGGAAGGATGGGAGCTCATGTTCACCACGCCATCGCAGCTCTGGGACTCCCTCTGGTTTGGACCTGTGCAGACCTGTGTGTGCTGCCACAGCTGAGTCCACATGCGCACCAGCCCTGTCGTGTCTGGAAAACAGCTTCCTTGGTGCCACCCATCCCCTCTGGCTCCTTTCTGCCTCCATTTCCAGAGTTCCCCAAGCCCCGAGGGAGGGAGTAGATGGAGACACCCCATTTAGGACTAAGTGTTCCTAGGTCTCTCACTCTCTGCACATTGTCTGCTTGTGGGTCTCTGGATTTGTTTCCATCTAGTGCACGAAGAAGCTTCTGTGACATTGGCCGAGAGAGACACTGATCTATAAGTATACTTACATATAAGAATACTTATATATAAGTGTGTGTGTGTAAGACACTGATCTATGATTATAGCAGAATGCTGTTAGAGGTCATTTTATTGCCAAGTCCCTTTAGCAGAACAATAGTATTTCTTTTTTTCCCTAGGCCTGTGGCCTAGATTCTTGACAACCCAAGTAGTGTCAGGCATGGGTTCCATCTCGTGGAGCCGGCCTTAAATCCGATCAGACAGTGGTTGGTTACTTCCACAACATCTCTGCCACTATTGCACCAGTGTGCCGTGTAAGCAGGTCAGCATTATAAATCAAAGGGTTTACACAGGGGTTGATATTTAGCTTCCTCCTCCGGTAGCATGCAAAGTTCCTTCCAGTGCCATGAACACTAGGCAGGAGGCACCAGCTTGACTTCACGTTCAGTGAATTATGTAGGTGTTGTCTTCAGCCACGGGCCTCGCCATTAGTTTGTGGAAGGCAACCGATAGCTTTGGCAGTAGCCCTGGTTATTTGGGGTTTCCCATGGGGCCCCTTTGGCCAACTGCTCAATTAGATGTAACCCATTCCTTGTTCTGGATTTTGCTTGGTGACAAGAGATGTCTGGCTGGGGCTACGTCTTCCCTGATATTTGGTGATCCTATCTAGACTTCTTTCATGTGTGTATATACTTTAAGAAACATCTCCTGTAGTGTGATTCTTCAAATGGCCCTTGGTTTTAGCTGTCCCCATACTCAAATCCTCTTCCCTTGCTCTCACCTCCGCTCCCTGCAGCCCTCCCAGTCCTCTCCCCACTGCTTCTCTAACTATACCTCCCCTTCCTTGTGGAAATAGACTGTCCCCTGGTTCCTAACTCTATTCTTACCATCTCCCCTAGTTCCTTCCTTAATAACCAGCTTCTGTGGTTTTTCAGATAGTAGCGTGTCTATCAGAGACTTAGACGCTAACCTCCACATAGAAAAGCATACACTCCACATTTGTCTTTTGGGATCTGGGTTACCTCATTCAGGATAATTTTTTTCCTAGCTCCATCCATTGACCTGAAAATGTCATGATTTTTTAAACAGCTGTATAATGTTCCACTGTGCGAATGATCACATCGTCCTGATCCATCACCTGTGGATGGACACCGAGGTTGTTTCCGGTTTCTGTCTACTGTGAACAGAGCAGCAACGAGCCTGATGAACAAGCGTCGCTGGAGTAGGAAGTACAGTCCTGTGGGTATGTGGCCAGGAGTGGTGCAGCTGGATCTTGGGGTTGACCTGCTCCCAGCCCCCTGAGGAACTGCCTCACTGATTAACACAGTGGCTGTACAGGCTTGCACTCCCACTAGCAAAGGAGGCGTGTCCCCTCACCCAGCATCCCCGACAACATGGCCTGTCGCTTGTTTTATTGATCTTGCCCATTTGGACTGGTGTAAGATTAAGTCTTGATGTGCATTGCCATGATGGTAAAAATGTTGAACATTTTTTAATTGTCAGCCACTTGTGTTTAATGTTCGGAGAATTCTCTGTTTAGATCTGTACCCCCATTTTTAAGTTGGGTTGTTTTCTTGCTATCCAGATTTTTGAGTTCTTTATATATTTTGCCTAGTATTGATGAAAACCTTTTTTTCTGTTTTGTAAGGCTGTTGCTTTGTCTAAATGATGGTGTCCTTTGCTGTGGAGAAGCTTTTCATTTTCGTGAGGTTCCACTGAATAAATGTTGACCTTAGGGCCTGTGCTATCAATGTTCTGTTCAGAAAGTCTTTTCCTGTGCCACTGAGTTCGAAACGTTCCCCAATTTCTCTTCTATCAGGTCGAGTGTACCTAGTTTCATGTTGAGGTCTTCGATCCATCTGGAGTTGAGCTTTGTGCAGGGTGCACCTGTGATAAGAATGGATCTATTTGCATTCTTCTACCCGCAGACATCTAGCTTGGCCTACACTGTTTGTTGAAGATTCTGTCTTTTTTCCAGTGTGAATTTTTGGCTTCTTTCTCAAAAGTCATGGGTCCATAAACGTGTGGATTTATATGTAGGTTTTCAGTTCGATTCCATCGGTCAATGTGTCTGTTTTTATGCTGATACCACGCTGTTTTTATTACTATAGCTCTGGTGATCCTCATCAGTTCTGTTGTGGTTCAGGATTGTTTTAGCTGCCCTGCTTTCTTGTTTGTTTGTTTTCATATGGAGCTAAGAATTGTCCTTTCAAGTTCTGAGAATTGTGTTGGAAAGTTGATGGGGATTGCATCGAATTTGTAGATCGCTTTGGGCAGGATGGCCATTTCGCTATAGTAATCCTGCTGATCCACGAGCACGGGAGATCTCCCATCTTCTGAGATCCTCTTCAGTTTCTTTCTTCAGTGTCTTCAAGTTTTATCATACAAGTCTCTCACTTGCTTGGTTAGAGTCACCCAAGATAATCAAGGCTGTTGTGAAAGGTGTTGTTTCCCTGGTTTCTGTCTCAGTCCATTTGCATTTGTCTGTAGGAGGGCTACCAATTTGTATGCATTGACTTTGTGTCCAGATACTTTGCTGAAAGTGTTTATCTGCTGTAGGAGTTTCCTGGTGGGGTTTTTAGGGTCATTTGTGTATAAAATCATATCGTGTGCAAATAAAGACACTTTGACGTCTTCCTTTCCATTTTTTATCCCCTTGATTTCTTGCAGCTGTCTCTTTAGCTAAGACTTCAAGTACTGTATCGACTCGGTTTGGAGACAGTGGACAATCTTGTCTTGTTTCTGAATTCAGTGGAGTTGCTTTGAGTCTCTCTCCATTTAAGTTGACATTGACTATGGCCTTGCTGTAAATCACCTTTATTATGTTGAGGTATGTACCTTGTATCCCTAATCTCTCCAGGACTTTTGTCATGAGTGGTGTTGGATTTTGTTGAAAGCCTTTTCTGCATTTACTGAGATGACTGAGTGGTTTTTTTTTTTTTTTTGTCCTTCGGTTTGTTTATGTGGTGGATTGTGTTTCTTGGTTTATGTATGTTGAACTATCTCTGCTTCTTTGGGATGAAGCCTACTTGACCATGGTGTATGATCTTTTTGATGTGTTCTTGGATTAGGTTTGCAAGTATTTTATCGAGTATTTTTGCATCTATGTTCGTAAGGGAAATCGATCTATAATTTTATTTGTTAGGTCTTTGTGTGGTGTAGGTATCTGGGTAATTACGGCCTCATAAAAGAAATTGGGCAATGTTCCTTCTGTTTCTATCCTGAGAATAATTTGAGAAATATTGGCATTAATTCTTCTTTGAAGGTCTGGTAGAATTCTGCACTAAAACCATATGGCCCTGGCTTTGTTGTTGTTGGACTTTTAATAGCCGCCTCTTTCCCTAGGGGTGTGGGACTGTTTAAGTTGATCTTGATTTAGATTCAGTAGGTCCTAAATATCAAGACATTTATCTTTTTATTTTAGGTTTTCCAGCTTGGTGAAGGAAAGGTTTTGCAAGTCCTACGCCTCTCCGGATTTCCTCAGTGTCTGTTCATTTGGGTCTCCTTTCCATGTGGCTAAGAGTTTATTGGTCTTATTGATTTTCTCAAAGAAACAAATTTGTTTCATTGATTCTTTGCATTTTTGTTGTTTCTAATTTATTGATTTCCACCCTGCAGGTGATTATTTCTAGCCATCCACTCCTGTTGGGTGTTAGTTCTTCTTTTTGCTCTAGAGCTTTCAGGTGTGGTGCTAATTTACTAGTCTGAGATCTCTCCTTTTTTAAATGTAGGCACTTTGTGCTTCCAACGTGCCTCTTAGACCGCCTCCATTGTGTCCCATTAGTTTGGAAATACTGTGTTTTCATTTACATTCAACTCTAGAATGCTTTATTTCCGTCTTAATTTCTATCTTTACCCATTTTTCATTCAGTAGTTTTTCAATTTCTATGAGTTTGTAAACTTCCCGTTGTTGTTGATATCAGCTTTAATCCATGGAGGGTCAGATAGGACGCAGGGTGTTACTTCAATTTTCTTGCATCTGTTGGGACTCGCTTTGTGTCCGCGTACGTGGCCAGTTTTGGAGAAAGTTCTATGAGCTGTGGAGAAGAAGGCGTATTCTTTTGTGTTTCCGTGAAATGTTCTGTCAATATCAGCTGGGTCCGTCTGCTTTATGACATCAGTTACCTCCAGCATTTCTCTGCTTAGCTTTTGTCTGCATGGCCTGTCTATTGGTGAGAGCAGGGTATTGAAGACTCCCGCTGTCACTGTGTGAAGATCAATCAATATGTGATTTTAGCTGTAGTAGAGTTTCTTTTATAAACTTTGGTACCCTTATATTTGTTGCATAAATGTTGGAATTGTGAAATCTCCCTTGTGGATTTTCCCTTTGGTGAGTCTGTAATCTTTCACTGTCTCATCTGATTAGTTCTTGTTTGGAGTCTATTTTATCAAATATTAATAGCACCACCAGCTTGCTCCTTCAGCCCATTCGCTTGGAACATCTTCCATCCTGGTACCCTGAGGTTATGTCTGTCCTTGATGTTGAGGGGTGTTTCTTAGATGCAGCAGAAGGATGGATCCTATTTTCCTGATCCAATCTGTCAGCTTGTATCTTCTTATTGGGGAATTGAGACCATTAATATTGAGTGATATGAGAAGTGTTTATTGATTACTGTTATTTCGCTGTTTGTGGTGTGTGTCCCATATCTTTGATTTTCTAGTGTGGGGTTATTTATCCCTTGTGGTTTTTCAAGTGTGGTTAACCTGTTCAGATTGGAGTTTTTCTTCTAGTGCCTTATGTAGACCTGGATATGTAGACAAATACTGCTTAGATTGGTCTCATCGTGGGATGTTTTTCTTTCTCTTTCTATCATGATTGAGAGTTTTGATGAGTATAGGGATCGGGTCTGGCATCTGTGATCTCTTAGAATTTGTAGAACATCTGTCCAGGCCTTTTGGCTTTGAGAGTTTCCATTGAGAAATTGGGAGTTCTTCTAATGGGTCTGCTTGTATATTTTACTTGGTCTTTTTCCCTTGCAGCTTTTTAATATTCTTTGTTCTGTGTGTTCATCATTCTGTTATGTGCTGTGGGGATTTCTTTCCTGGTTCAGGCTGTTTGGTGTTTCATATGCTTCTTGTACCTTGGTAGGTGTCTCCTTGTTTAATTTTCTATGATTTTATTGAAACTATCGTGTATGCCTTTGAGCTGGGTTCTTTCCCCCCCTCTATTCCTATTATTCATAGAGTTGGTCTTTTCATAGTGTCCCAGATTTCCTGGGTGTTTTGTGCCTGAATTTTTTTTTTCTTTTAGATTGAACGTTTTCTTTGACTGAGGTATCCATTTCTTCCCCCTGGTCTTCCACATCTGAGATTCTCTCTTCTATATCTTGGACTCTGTTGGTGAGGCTGAAATATTTGTTTGACTTCCTAAATCTTTCATTTCCAGTTTCACCTCTGTTTGAATTTTCTTTAGTGATTCTGTACTTTCATAAGTTGAATTGTTTTGGTCCGATGTTCGTGTTTTCATAAACGTTATTAAGGGGTCTATTCATATCTTCTTTGAGGTCCTTGATCATTTCATAATGGCGATTTTGAAGACCTTGTATTGTGGCTCAGCTGTGTTACATTTCTCAGGTCCTACTGTGGCAGGGTCGCTGGGCTCCAGTAGGGACATACTGCGCTGGTGGACACTGACAGTGTTTTTATGCTCGTGTCTAGGCAACTGGAATTGGGACGATTGTGGTTAGTTTAGGTGTTGATATCTGGCCTTGTCTTTGTTGGGCGGGTGTTCCATTCCTTGGTTTCTGTTGCTTCTCTGGGTCTTAGGAACGTGTGGTGGCTGTGGGCTGCCTGGTAGGGGGCGCTTCTGCAGGTGGTGGGTGGCAGAGAGGAACAGAGGTTGGCTGGGAGGTAAGGCTGAGAGGGGTTTCAGGATCTTGTTCACAGCCAGAGAGAGAGAGAGGTCCCTAGGGAGCTGGAGGTCTGGGGGGAAGAGCAGATCCTGGCGGTGTGCTGCGGCAAGGCAGTGGATTGTTTGGAGAGATGGGGATGAGAGGGCTAGGGGACCCTGGGTCTGGAGCAAGAGTTGGAGTCTCCAGGGAATAGAGTTGAGGTAGAGGAGGGGCATCTGCAAGAAGGTAATCACTGGGCTGAGGGTGAGTGGAGAGACTGTACTGGAGGTGAAGGAAGGGAAGTGGGACTCACCGACCTGAGTCCCTGCCAGGTGTGGCCACCGGGGATCCCAGGTAGAGAGTGTTTCTAAGTATTGGTGGCTGGCACAAAGGGATGAGGGGGGTCGGGGGGCTGGGTCCTCCAAGCAAGCTTCATCAGATACCCCAAGGAATAGAGGTACAGAGGGAGGAAAGGACTGCCCTGCAGGCAGTCTGCTACAGGGCTGGGGTGAGACAGGAAAGGAGAGTGGAGTCACCTACCTGAGTCCAGGGAAGGTATGGCCACTCCAGTCCAGCTGTCTTGAGCCTCAGGCTTCTCCTGTGCTCAAAGGTTACACAGAAAACGCCCAGTCCCACTGTCAGGCTCCCTCATGTCCAGGTCTGGGCCCAGACTAGCCACAGCTGCTGATTCCCCTAATCTAAAAAAGGGGGGCATCTATCAAGGTACAAGAAGAATACAGAACACCAAATAGCCTAAACCAGAAAAGAAATTCCCCTTGTCACATGATAATCAAAACAGTAAACATACAGAGCAAAGAAAGAATACTAAAATCTGCAATGGAAAAAGACCAAGTAATATGTAAAGCAGAACTATTAGAATTATACTTGACTTCTCAATGGAAACTCTAAAAGCCAGAAGGGCCTGGACAGATCTGCTGCAGACTCTGAGAGACCACAGATACCAGCCCAGACTACTATACCCAGCAAAACTTCCAATCACAATTGATGGAGAAAATAAGACAGTCCATGAAAAAGCCAAATTTAAGCAGTATTTGTCTACAAATCCAGCCCTATAGAAGATGCTAGAAGGAGAACTCCAACCTAGGAAGGTTAATTGCAACCATGAAACACAGGGAATAAATAATCTTAGACCAGCAAAATTAAAAAGGAAACACATACCACCATCACCACCACCAACAACAAAATAATAGGAATCTCAGGAGGCAGAGGCAGGCAGATCTCTGTGAGTCTGAGGCCAGCCTGGTCTGCAGAGTGAGTTCCAGGACAGCCAAAGGCCTGCTTTATAGATGCAAATGGGTGCTGCTTTCCATTAAAGGACTGCTTCCTGTACTTGTCCAAAAGTCGTGAACTTGTCCAAAAGAAGTGGAAGCTGCACTCTGAAGCTGTTGATGAGGAGGTCTGGTGGCGCTCAGCCCAGCCACAGGCAACGGAGGTGAGTCACTCCCGTGGGGCTTTGAGCTCTCCCACCATAAAGGCTACTAGCTCAGCTGCTGAAACGTGGGAGGAGCCAACCTTCGAGATTTCTTTCATCATGCAAATAGACCTTTTCAGGAGTAAGGAGGAACTTTGATTTAATAACAGTCCTGAGGACTAGGCCGTTGGGGTCAACAGTTGAAGATGGTGTTTGCCATAATATTGTTCCCCTGCCGAGGTCTGGCAGGCTTGTATAGATGAAAATGTCTCCTTGTTTTTATTAAACCCTTGATGGATTAATCACATGCAACAGTTGGTCATTGATATCTCTCAATATCAACAGTCTCGATTCCCCCAATAAAGAGAAACAGACTAACAGGATGGATGCCAAAACAGGATCCGTTGTTCTGCGACATCCAAGAAACACACCTTACCATCCAGGGCAGACATTACTTCAGGGTGAAGCATTGGAAAAAGATGTTCCAAGCCAAGGGACCTAAGAAACAAGCTGGCGTAGTCATTTTAATATCTGACAACATAGTCTTCAACCTAAAACTAATCAAAAAAGACAGGGAAGGATACCATATACTCATCAAAGGAAAAAATATCCACCAAGAAGACACTTCAATTCTTAACATCTATGCCCCCAAACACAAGTGCACCCAAGTTTGAAACTAACAAACAACAACAAAGAACCAACTACTACAGCTAAAATCACATATCGACCCGAACACACAGGTAGTGGGAGACGTCAACACCCCACTCTCACCAACAGACAGGTCATCCAGACAAGAACTAAACAGAGAAATGCGGAGCTAAATGACGTCAGAAACCAAATGACCCATTTACAGAACACTTCACCGAAACACAAAGAATACACCTTCTTCTCCACAGCTCACGGAACTTTCTCCCAAATTGACCACGCACTGGGACACAAAGCGAATCCCAACACATACAAGAAAATTAAGATAACCCTGCATCCTATCAGACCACCACGGATTTAAGCTGGATTTCAACAACAGAAACAACAGAAGGCCTACGGTTTCATGGAAACTGAACAACTCTCTGCTGAGTGACTTCTGGGTCAAGACAGAAATTAAGAAAGAAATTAAAGACATCCTAGAATTGAATGAAAATGAATATACAACATACTCAAACTTATGGGCCCAATGAAGGTGGTTCTAAGAGGCAAGTTCATAGTAATAAGTGCCTATACTTAAAAAAAAAAAAAGGAGGGATCTCATATCAGTAAGTTAGCAACACCCCTGAAAGATCTAGAATAAAAAGAAGAAATAACACCCAAAAGATGTAGATAGCACCAAATAATCACCTGCAGGGCTGGAATCAACAAAACAGAGACAAAGGGAACAATGAGACAAAGCAATGATTCTCTGAGAAAATGAATAAGAGCAACGAATCCTTATCCAATTGAACTAA
Organism: Cricetomys ansorgei; assembly: GCA_026225945.1. Classification (NCBI taxonomy): domain Eukaryota; kingdom Metazoa; phylum Chordata; class Mammalia; order Rodentia; family Nesomyidae; genus Cricetomys; species Cricetomys ansorgei. Next base: position 6,808,629 of record JAMJFZ010001249.1, read on the forward strand.
AAGGCAGAGAGAGAAGCTCCAAATTAACAAAATCAGAAATGGAAAGGGAACATAACAGAGAATCCTAAGGACATACTTTAAAAAACCTGCACTCCACCAACCTGGAAAATCTAAAAGAAATGGACAATTTTCTCAATAGGTACCACTTACCAAAGTTAAATTCAGACGAGATAAATAGACCTATTTAAGCCCTAGTAAAGTAGAAGCAGTCATTAAAATCTGCCAGCCAAACAAAAAGCCCAGGACCAAACGGTTTTAACATAGGATTCTACCAGACTTTCAAAGAACAGTTAGTACCAATACTCCTCAAATTATTCCACAGAATAGAAACAGAAGGAACATTGCCCAATTAATTTTATGAGGCCAGAGTTATCCTGATACACAAACCACATAAAGACCCAAGAAAGAAACAGAATTACAGACCAATTTCCTCTTATTAACATAGGTGCAAAAATATTCCATAAAATACTTGCAAAAATGAATCCGAGAACACGTCAGAAAGATCGCCTGCCATGATCAAGTAGGCTTCATCCCTGAGATGCAGGAATGGCTCAGTATATGAAACTCAATAAATGTAATTCACCATATCAACAAACTGGAATAAAAAAATCACATGATCACCTCATTAGATGCAGAAAAGGCCTTTGACAAAATATAACACCCCTTTATGATATAAGTCCTGGAGAGATTAGGGATACAAGGGACCTAGTTCAATATAATAAAAGCAATTTACAGCAAGTCCGTAGTCAGCACCAACCTAAACGGAGAGAAATCCAAAACAATTCTAAAATCAGGAAGAAGACAAGACTGTCCGCTCTCTCTCTATGTAGTCAATATAGTGCTGGACGTCTTAGCTAGAGCAACCAGACAACTGCAAGAAATCAAGGGGAAAAATTGAAAAGGAAGAAGCCGAAGTATCTTTATTTGCACATGACATGATAGTACACATAACTGACCCTTAAAGTTCTACCCGGAGACTTCTCCAGCAGATAAAAACTTTCAGCGAAGTAGCTGGACACAAAACTAACCCACAAAAAACCAGTAATTTTCCTATATACAAATGACAAACAGACTGAGAAAGAAATCAGGGAAACAACACTTTTCATAGCCTCAAATAATATAAAATATCTTGGGTGACTCTAACCAAGCAAGTGAGAGACTTGCATGATAAAAACTTGAAGACACTGACGAAAGAAACTGAAGAGGATCTCAGAAGATGGGAGCTCGCCCATGCTCACAGATCAGCAGGATTACTACAGTGAAATGGCCATCCTGCCCAAAGCGATCTACAGATTGGATGCAATCCCCATCAACTTTCCAACACAATTCTCAGAACTTGAAAGGACAATTCTAAGCTTTCTATGGAGACACAAAACACCCAGGATAGCTAAAACAACCCTGAACAGTAAAAGAACTGATGAAAGTATCACCACCCCTGACTTCAGATTGCACTATAGAGCTATGGTAATAAAAACAGCGTGCTATTGACATAAAAACATACACACTGATCAATGGAATAGAATTGAAGACCCACACATAAATCCACACGCCTGATCATTGATTAAAGACAAAAATCCACACTGGAAAAAGATAGCCTCTTTAACAAATGGTACTGGTCAAACTGGATGTCTGCATGCAAAAGAATGCAAACAGATCCACACTCATCACCCTGCACAAATGGATCAAAGGCCTCAACATAAAACCAGATGCCCTGAACCTGATAGATTAGAAGGTGGGGAATAGTCTTGAAATTATTGGCACAGGAGAAGAGTTTCTGAACAGAACGTCATTGACACAGCACTAAGATCAATTATTAATAAACGGGACCTCATGAAACTGAGAAGCTTCTGTACAGCAAAGGACACTGACATTTGGAGGAAGTGGTCGCCTACAGAGTAGGAACAGATTTTTACTAATTCTGTTGTCGAATGTTGCACCTGGGACAGATCAGCAGGGAGGACAAGAAGGCATCATCATAGTTCCCTCAGCAGAGGGCACCACCATCATGCCCAGCACCATGCTCGACAGAGGAACCCTGAGCATCTGAGCTCAGGTGTTTTTATTGACTCAGAACTCCTTAGGTGCAGATCATAAGCAATCAAACATCCCCCACATGATTCCAACACCTGCAGGCAATGCAAAATGCAAGGCCTATGCATCTTTTTCCAATAGTGCACAAAAACAATTATTTTAAACATAACCAAAAATAAACTTCCATAACAGAACTCCACATCTGATAGAAAACTAATGTCCAAAATATATAAAGAGCTTTAATCTGCAAGCTGACCTGCCTGCAAAATATGCTAAGGCAATGGAAGCTCAAGGTTGTTTGAGTAGCCAATCCATGCCTGTCTGATTTGACTTAAGACCGGCTCCACAAGATAGAACCCATAGTCAACACTGCTTGGACCACCAAAAACCAGAGCCTAGATAGCTCAGAGACCTAGGATAAAATCAAATACTACTGATCTATATCTGAAAAAAAACAAAGACACTAAAATGACTTCTAATGACACTCTGCTAGCCTCATAGCTCAATGGTTGATTCAGCCATCATTGGAGAAGCTTCCTGTCGCAGTAGATGGGAACCGGCACAGAGACCCACAGCCGGACGTTACACACAGATCTTGGAACACATGGCTCTAAATGGGATGTCTCCAGCAAATCTCTCCCCTGAGAGCTCAGGGAACCCCTCAGAAGAGGAGGCAGAAAGAGTGTAAGAGCCAGGAAGGAATGGAGGAACGCCAGGAGAGCAAGGCCCTCGGAATCAACTGAGCAGAGCTCATTGAACGCACAGAGACTGAAGCAGCATGCACAGGGCCTCTGTGGGTCTACACCGGGTCCTGTGTGTATATTAGGGTTTTCAGTGTAGTATTTTTATGCAATTCCTGGTGTGGGAATGAGTGGATCTCTGATTCTAGTGCCTTCTCTGGAGGCTCTTTTCCTTCCGTTGGTTCGACTTGTTCAATTCGATGAGACGGTTTTTGTTTTATTTTATTTATTTATATAGTATAGATAATATAAAATATCTATATAAATATATAAAAATATCTGATTATATTATATTATATATTTATTATATATTTTTGTTAATAAATAAAAAAAATACAAAACCAAAAAAACAATTATTGGCTTCTTTTTCTTGCTTGCATAATGGAGAAACTTCTGCCCTCGCTTGCTTTCTGTTGCTGTGATAAAGACCATGACTTAAAGCAACCTAAGGTGGGAAGGGTCACTTCAGTTCACGGGTAACAGTCCATCACCCGGGGAGCTGGGGCAGGAACCTGGGGCGGGAACCTGAAGGCAGGAACCGAAGCCCAACCTATGGAGGAACCTGCTTACTGCTCACCACCGTGCTCAGCCTGCTCTTTTATACGCCAGGCCCACCTGCCCAGGTTAGGCCCTCCCACACCAAGCATCAATCAAGAAAACGCCCGTAGGCTTGCCTGTAGGCCAGTCTGATGGAGACAGGTCCTCAGTTCCCGCCTCCCAGGAGACTCTCGTTCACCCTGTCACCACTCCAACTGCTTCCTGAATCTCTGCACCACATCTGTCTCCCCATCTCCCTTCTTCCTGCTCCAGGCCCTTCCTGGGACGGGAGCGCAGGCAGTCCTCAGAAGGACCCCACTTCCATCCCAGGCCCCCATCCTGGGCGGGGCAGAGCAGGGGAGTGTGTGCACCGCGAGGCTGTGGAGACATCCAACGGCACTGAGTCCCAGTACTTTCTCGTGGGCGGGACTTTGCTTCTCTAGAGCCTTTCACATTGTGATTTGTTTTCCTTTGTGCGCATGGGTGTTCTGCCTGCTTGTGTGTCTGTGCGAGACTGGAGCTTGCGGAGGTTGGAAGTCACAGAATCCGCCGAGCCTTTGTTACGGTGGTGTTTAGCTGGTGTGTGGGTGCTGGCTGCCAGACTCCTGTCCTTTGCAAGACTCCAGCCCTCCTTATCTCTGGTTTTGGGGTTCCTGCAACTGGTGGCCACCAGCTCAAGAGCAGAGGAACTTCTCCAAAGGAACACTGTTGGAGAACACCAAGGGTTCTGATTTGGTCGAGCGTGGGTCACAAGCTGATCTTTGAACCAATCAGAGGATAGAGTGTTTCCCTCTGGAAACTCATAATTCCCCATCCAGGGAAATAAAATAATTTTAAAAATAAAATTCATAGATCCCACCTTTCCACACTTTGTGCTTAAGAGACCCTAGAAACTTTTCACATACACCTGCTCCTACCCCCTCCTACCCCACCCCTGCTTCACCCCTCCTACCCCACCCCTCCCTCACCCTCTCCTACCCCCCTCCTACCCCACCCCTCCCTCACCCCTCCTACCCCACCCCTCCCTCCCCTGCTCCTATCCCACCCACCCCACCCACTGTCATCCACTTTATCAGTAAAGCTTTACAGCTGCCCTAGTTTCGTTTCTGTTACTGTGACAAAAATACCCTGAAAGCAATTTAGGGGAAGGAACTTATTCAGCACACAGAATTCAGTCCATTCCAGAATGCAGTCCATCGTTGTGGGGAAACCAAGGCAGGAACTGTGCGCTGGCTAATGTTATGTCAACTTGACAGAAGCTAGAGTCATCTGAAAGGAGGGAGCCTGCATCGAGAAAACGCCTCCATAAGCTCCAGCTGTGGGGCATTTTCTTAAGTACCAATTGACGGGAAGGCCCAACTCATCGTGGGCGGGACCTCATCTGGGCTGGTGGTTCCGTTTCTCTAAGAAAGCAGGCAGAGCAAGCCATGTCGGCAAGCCTGCCCAGGGATGGCACCGCCCCAACGGGTTGACTCTCCCCCATCAATCGGTAATTAAGAAAATGCCCTACAGGCTTGCTTACAGCCAGGTCTTACGGAAGTTTTTTCTCAGCTGGAGCTCCCTCCTCTCGGGTGACTCTAGCTTGTGCCAAGTTGACATAAAACTAGCCAGCTCACTATCTGAACCCTTGTGTGAACCCTCTCTTCCAGCGCTTGTGTCACACTGAAAATGTCCCCTCTTCTGCTCTGTGAGGCACTGGCTCCCCATCCTGTCCCTAGGTGTCCTGTGCCAGATGGGCACCTATTCCAGGGTGGCAGGGTGACCCCAAGGCTCGAACTCACAGAGGTCTGCCTGTCTCTGTCTCCCGAGTGCTGGGACTAAAGGTGTACACCACCACCGCTAGGCCTCCTTTATCTCTTAACTTTACCTCTGACCTTCATATTTGAGCTTTTCTGAAATCGTCTTTTTAAAGAAGTACTCCAGGTGGAGTAGAGTTTTCTGCGATTCTACCCTCCCCACTGTGCACATGGGCCAGTGTAAAACTGCAGTTCAGTGGCAGAGCACACGCCTAGCACGCACAAGGCACCAGTCCCGCGCAGAGGGAAAACCTTCCCAAATGCTCCGCGTGTCATCATGGCCCCGGAGTCCCGCAGAGGAGACAGGAGAGGAAGTTCTGTGTTGGACAGGCTGGGTCAGGGACGGAGGGAGGGCCACAGTCACACGGGGCTGCTCTCTGGGCTACTCTGTCTCCGTGTGAGGCTGCAGTCCCTTGCACACAAGCAGCCTGCAGCTGGACCCACAAGGGAGGCTGAGCCTGAATCCCTACCACTCCTCAGAGCGCCTCCAGCTCCCCATCGCTTTCAAGTGAAGGTGTTTTCCCTTCCTTTAAGAAAGTCTTGCTGTACTCTGAGGGCTTCTAGAAACATCCACAGCCACGGCTAGAATGAGCTCTGGACACACTCCACAGGAGGCCTTACCTCTTACCACTACAGTAAGCTTTCACACTTCTGAATTCTGACTGGCTCAAGGATCAGCATGAGACCTATACCCAACCAATCAGAATCCTCTGTGGGACATTTTCCTGTTTTGTTTTGTTTTGTTTTGTTTTCTACTTGAAGTCTCTGCTAACAGATTGGTCTTGGAGGAAACCATGGAAACCAGCGGTTGAGGACAAAGGCTGAACATACAGCTCAGGTGCCCGGATACAGCCATTCCTGAAGCCCAGCATCATAGGACCTCTGGGGTACCTGATGGCATGCATTCCCCTTTTGGTTGCCACCCGAGTAAACAGAGCTTCTGTCCACACAGCCAGCAGGAACCTGAGTGAACTCACCGGTCCCCCTTCCTACTCTCCGCTTCCTTCAGGTGTCAGCTGCCATCAGTTGAAAGCACGGGTGAAGGCCCCTCCAGCAACCTGAACGAATGAGAAGCCAGCCGTCGCACAACTCCCAGCCCCCAACCTCACCCTGAGGGAGGGGGCAGGTGGGCCGCAGAGCAGAGGCCGAGGATGGGCTGACTCCATCGCTTCTTGCTTTTAATGGCGCCTCGTTAATTTCCTCTCTTGAGAGATGGCTTTGCCCTTCACCTCCAGCCTCCATTAGTCGCCCAGAGCTTCGTCAGCGCGTTTATGACAAATTAATTGCAGAGGGGGAACCGGCGCTGGGCTCGGGGACTCTGCTTGGGCAGGCTCGGGAGCGGCAGGTTGCTCCCGACATGCACCGGGCCTGGTTAACTGCGGACCCCGGGCCACCCTGCGATCGCCTGGGGCTGCCCGCTGTCAGGAGGACGATGACCCCAGCCGGCCCCCCTGCACTTGGCTTGCACGACAATGGTGCAACGTGCTCGGAGACAGCAGCGCACACTGAGACCGGGGTCTTCGCCACGGCCCGGGATCCCAGGCCCGGCGAGCTCGCCGCCCAGCTCCCAGGATCCCGTGCGGTCGGCTAGTCTGTGGCTAAAGACTTGTGCAAACCTGGCCTGACGCCCTCTCTCACCGACTTTTCCATTTCCTTGGCTCCGGGCTTCCTTCGCTCCAAAGGGCCCCCCCGCATCCCTTGCCTTACTCCGAGCTTCAAGCTCTGGCCAGGCTTTCCCACAAAGCACCGCTCGCATCCCACACTTCGTCCCTCCCCAGCTCTGGTGCCCGGGTGCTCCAGTGTGTTCCATACTCCCGTCGTGCATTGCAACCGGCCCTGCTGAGGTCGGGCACTGACGTCCAGCTCCAGTCCCTGTGCTTCCCTCTCCGCAGCCCCGGGGCCCGAGGCAGGCTTTAGAAGGCATGCGGAGGCCCCGGAGGAAACCACGAGCCGTGGAAGTCTCCACATGAGGGGCTCCCCGGGCTCTCGCCTGCCCTCCTTCCTGAAAGCTTCGGGATCTGCCCATCTGCCCTTTGCCCATCCCTGCCCCACCCCGCCCCCCACAGCCTCCGCTTCTGTGACCGCAGCGGCTCTCTGGTTCCAGCGGGAAGCCTTCTAACACTCATGGCTGATCCGGAAAGCATCCTGTCGCTCTGCCCATGACTGGTTAGGGCATGGGCACTCGGCTGTCATGTGTGCCTTTCGTCACTGGGAAGGAGGTCTCCCTGCGCTGGACGGGCACTCTGGGCTCAGGGACTGGATGGCCAGGAACCCTCTTTACAGTACAGAGGGAAGCAGGATAGGAGGGAGGAGAGGTTCAGGTCTGGGTCAGCCAAGAGCCCTGGATGCACAAGTTCCTGAAGCAGGATCTAAACCTGGAGCATTCTACAGACACGAGAGCTTGTCCCTTGTGCAGACACATGTCACAGCTTTGATGACACTCAGCAAGCAGGCCAGTCTGCTTCTCCATAGAGGTGAGCAGCCAGCCTATCTGGGGGAGAGTGTGCAGGGTGGAGGCCGGGAGAGCACAGGGTGGGGGCTGGGAGAGCACAGGGTGGAGGCCGGGTGAGCACAGGGTGGGGGCTGGGAGAGCACAGAGTGGTGGAGGCAGAATCGTGTGCAGGATAGACAGAAGTGCCCTGGTAGCCCTGTCTGGCCTGTCTGAGCTTGATGCTCTCAGGAGGCCATGCTCCTTGGGGCAGTAGAGGTAACGAGGTCACGGATATGTGGAGAGATGAGAGGACCCGCCACACTGAATGTCCCAGCTCGGCTCTAAGGCCGGGTTGGGTTTTCTCACAGGCAGGACAGGGTAGCCTCTGCTTCAGGAACGGCGGGAACCAGGAACAGACGCCAACTCCCAGCACCGCCTGTGGGACCGCCCATCCCATCTGAGGGACGTGCATCGCCTGAGACCCTCCTAGCTGGGCTGGGCGACACCCAGGTTCCCCCTGAGTCCCTGTGCTGAGCTACACCCTCCACCATGATGGACTGCTGCCCTGGGACACGGCTTCCCAGCGTGGCACCCTGCACCTGGGGGGGGGGGCACAGAGAAAGAGGGGGTGTGTGTGGGGTGCTGGGAGGCTGCACACGACCCGTGCACACTAAGAGCACTTGGTGCCACTCTGGAGCAGCCTTCCTGCTGGCGACTCTTCCTCTTCTGCCTCCATCTTCAAAGCTGCAGGGCCCCTCCCGCAAGCACTCAGACCCACACGGTGCTGGGAATGTTACAGTGCCCCCCACATGGTGACCTCACTTCACTGAGGCCTATCTGGCACGTAGTAAGTATCCCTGTCTACTGACTAGCCCAGGCCAGTTGATTGACCCCGGGGCCAGCTAATCACCAACACGGGGCCAAGGCCTGAGGAGCAGGAACTACTAAGGGATCCCGTGAGATCAAGGATAGGAGGGAAGATTCTAGAGAGGTCAGGTAGACCTTGAGAGAGAAGAGAGTGTGCCAACGGCCCCACCCACTCAGGCTGCCATGACGAAACACCCCGGCTGGGTGGTTCAGAACAGCAAGAAAGCTGCTCGTGGTGTGTGAATTCTGGAGGGCGAAGGTCACCCTGACAAGTTCAGGGTCCGGTGAGGCACTCTCCTCAGAAGCAGCATCCTTAGTGGCGGAGAAGTGGCTAAGGAGCCCTCAGCTCTGCATAGGGCTCTAACCTGGTGCGGGAGGCCGGGCCCTGGCTGCTCAGTGGGCGTGCCCTGCCACTCCCTTTCAGCAGAGGCTCTGGAGGAACACACATGTTTGGATCCCAGCAAACAGCCATGGAGGAGGGCTGCTGGGCTGTGCCTAGATCCTATGAGCACACAGCAGGGGCCAGAGCCATTCCTGGCCCATTTGCCCTGCCGAGTTGGTCTCAAAGACCAGTGAGCTTGGCCACAACAGCAAATGTGTTGTTCAGCTGGGTGGATGGAGCAAATGCCCCAAGGGGTAATACTAAAACAAGAAAAGGGGCCTGCAAGGTAGCCAAGCTGGCAGGGCGCTGGCCTAGCACAGATGAAGGAGCCCTGGGCTCGAGTCCAGGACTTTACACACTGAACGTGGTACTACATGCCTGTAATCACAGCACTGGAAGGTGAAGGCAGGAGGAACAGAAGTTCAAAGTCACACTTGGCTCATAGGGTGTTCAAGGCCAGCCTGGGATATATGAGACCCTTAAACAAACAAACATGGTGTGCCCTTTAGGTCTGGCTTAATTCAAACAAATGTTAAAAAAAAATAACAAAGGAAAGGTTTGTCTTTGTCTTTCTCTTCTTAGGGACGGCATCTCTCTGTGTATCCCTGCCTGGCCTGGAAATTGCTCTGAATCAGGCCTGGCTGGCCTTTGAGTCACAGAGATCTACCTTTACCTCCCGGTGCTAGGATTAAAAGTGTGCATTGTCTCCTGGTGTGCATACACATACACACAGGAAACATTTATTTTTACGTTTTGTTTATGTCTCTCTGTGTGTATAACCACATGCACCCAGCCCAGGTGCCCGTGAAGGCCAGAAGGCGGCGTCGGTTCCCCTGGAGCTGCAGTTATAAGCCACTGTGAGCCATCAGTTGTGTGTGCTGGACCGAACTCAGGTCCTGTACAAGAGCAGCAAGTGCTCTTAACCACCGAGCCATCTCTCCTGACTTAAAAAAGAATTTAAAAATTACTTGGTTTGCGTTGGGCGGTTATGGAGGGCGTGGGACGCTGTACCTCACGTATACCTCTGGAGGTCAGAGGTCAGCTTGCAGGTGTCAGTTTTCTTCTTTCAACCTGTGGTTCTTGGAAACGCAAGCCAGGTCATGAGGCTTGGAGGCCAGTATCTTTCCCACTGAACCATCTCACCCACCCCCAGTTTAACTCTTTAAACAGTTTTCTGAGCGACTTAGATGTGACGGGAGGTTCTGATTTTATGCTTTCTTTTTATTCGGGTGTCTATGTGCTGTACATGGCACTGGCTTTCAGAGATACACGTTTGTACAAACGGACAATGCACTCGACAGGACCTCCCCGTTTTCTATGACCTTTCTATGACCTCTATGGTCCCTTTCATTCCCCTGGCTGGTTTCACTTCTACATCCACATCACGTCACGGCTACGTAATGCGATCTTATGAATCTATGCAAAATGCAGGAGCCATGAGTGAGAGGAAACATAACATCTATTTTTCTGAGACGGCTTCTTTCACTTAGCACGGTGGTCTCTGGTTGCGTCTACTTCCCAGCAGTTTATTTGAATATATCTTACGTGGCTGTGTGCACACTCCGAATTTCCTTCCCCGTCCTTTACTGGTGGACAGCAAGGTTGGCTCCATTTCTTAGCTGCTGGGAACAGTGCTCAGTCAACAGGGATGTACAGATGTCTACGTGCTGTGTGGACTTCTCCCTCTGGTGAATTCCCAGGAGTGGGAGATCTGGCTTATATGATTGATTGATTGATTGATTATTTGAGGCAGGAAAGATTGGTCTAGCTCATGGTGGAAGAGGTGTCAGTCCACGGTCCCACGGCTCCATTGCTTTCTGGCCTGTGGTGAGGCAGAAGGGCGTGGCTGAGGAGGCGTGCTCACGTGGGGGGCGGGGGCAAGGAGAGAAGGTGGAGAGAAAGAGACAGGAAGGCGTGGCCCAGGCCACTGCGGCTGAGTTGGTAGAGCGCTGTGTAGCAGGCATGAGGTTCATCCTCAGCATCTCACAATCTGGATTGTGTGCTACACGCCTATAATCCCAGCACTCCGGAAGTGGAGGCCGGAGCATTGGAAGTTCAAGGTCAGCCTTGGCTACATAGTGAATTCAAAGCCAGTCTGGATGGCATGAGACCCTGATGTCTCCAGTGACTCGTTTCCTTCATCCTCCCGAAGTCTTTACCCCCTCCCAATAATGTCATCAGACAACGGATCCATCTAGAGACGTGTGCGGATCTCAGAGCCTCACAGTCCTGTTACTTCAAGATGAGGTCCCAGCCTGGGACCAATCTGTCAACACCTGGGCCTTTTCAGGGAGTATGTCATATCCAAATCATGAAAAATCTGGTCCGAGGCCTGTGTGCAGCCTCAAGGAGCCGCACACAGAGGCTGCCTGCGCCCGGTCCCCTCTCTCCTCTCACCTCATTCCTGCGGCTGACAGCTCCCCGTGTGGGGGACGCTGTCCTCCCTAAGCGCAGGTTCTGTGGTCTGGGGTCTGTCTTGCAGAGAAGCAGCTCTCAGCTCAGAGATGAGCAGCATGGGGTTGCTGGGGGTGTGGAAGCAGCTTCCGCTGGGAGAGGCTTCAGAACTTGCACCTGGGGGTTCGGGAGAAAGAACAAGGGAGATAGAGCTCAGGTCCCTGTGCTATGTAGTTCACTGGGGGTTGCAGGCATCCTGCAGACTCCTCTGGAGCATTTGACCCCCAAGCACTGCGGTGGGTTTCTGCTTCTCCCGTGTGCTGCATGGCTTTGTTCTCACCTGTCCTCAGGGAGACTTACACTTATTGTTTATTTAGTGTGTGTGTGTGTGTGTGTGTGTGTGTGTAGGTCAGATGACAATGGGTGGAAGTTGGTTCTCTCTTTCAACCATGTGGGTCCTGGGGATCGAACTCAGGTTGTCAGACTTGGCAGCAAGCGCCTTTACCCGCTGAGCCATCTCCCTGGCCCAGGGAAATGCGTAAATACATCACACAGCTCAGTCACAACTTCCAGGTCTCCCCAGTTCGTTTCAAGTAGGATGTTTTACAAGGTGCCTTCAGGCTCTGAAAGACTGGGCACCCGCCAAGGCTTTGGGGCTCCTGGTGTCAGTCCCTCTTGTTTCTGCTCCTGCTTCCTACCCCAGGGCCTTGGCACCTGCCATTTCTACACTTGCAATCCCGCCCCAGGATTGTCCGTGCTTGGCAGATCCCTGCTCGCTCCCTGTTTCAGATCTCTCACAGAGCCTCCTTGATTTCAGGACTCCCACCTCTCCTCTGTGGTAGCAGCCGTTACCTATCCATGCTAACAGGCTCCTTGCCTGGACCTGGGGACTTTGACCCATGCCCATGGCCTGTTCTCACTGTGTGAGCCATACAACACCCCGCCATCGGGATGGGGTGAGGGTCCACTTGACATCCAGACATCCCGGTCTCTCCATGCTGATTCTAACTATCCACTTGTGGGACTGTTCATGTATGATCCTCTTACTCCAAATCCCAGAAGTCTCTGCTTCTGTCCCGCTCAAAGCCCTTCTGTGGCTCCGTATTACCTTGGTGTAAATACCTACATCCTCCCTGCAGCTGGAACTGCGTGCTGCCTTTCAGTCTGCTCGCTGAGTCCCAGACCCCTGTGTCCTTGCGCAGGCCATGGCCCCATGGCTGAAGGCAGGATGAATGGACGAGGTGGGGGGGGTGGGGGCTTGCATACGGACACCGTCTGTGCCAGGCTCACCTGTGTCTTCCCTGGGCTCGTCACTGTCTCCTGACTCCGTGACTCCACCTGGGCCCTGTGACCTAGGGTAGATGGTCATCTTGTTGCTGTTGCCGATGGTGGCATCCTCCAGGAAGCAGGACTTGATGTGGACCCTCTGGGCTGTGTCCCCCTCAGGGTGAGAGCCTGGCTCAGGTGTTTGCACGTTGAATGAAGTTCTTGCGTCAGCAGCGGTGGCTGAGTAGACGGAGAAGCCAGGAGGAGCGGTTTGCACAGGGACCTGGCGCCCACATCCGACCCGGCAGTCCCATCCTCACAGCTGTCTCTCACCGGTGACCTTCAAGGTCTGACCCATAGCCTTTGCATAGCCACCCCACCTCCACGTCCCACACACACCCTCACTGGCCTGGACCCCCCCCCCCAGCTCAGCAAAACCACTGTGGCCTCGGCATCTTCTTCTGGGCCTGGGGAGCCCTGCCTCTTCTCTGTGGCCTGTCCCCAGGTGGCAGATCAAGGACATGCTGTCCTACTGGGGTTCGCGCCTTTCCTCTCCCAGCCCCAGTCTCAGCTCAGCACCCCCGGACCCTGCTGATGTCTCCTCTTCACCTTCACACCCAAGTCTGAAATGTCCAGGCTCAGCCTCCCCATGCCCCACGAGTAGGCTCCCTTCACTCCCAGAAACTGTCACAGAAGGCCACTGTCTGGTGATCCCACTGCTCCACCCGCCCCCCTCCCTGACCATTCTCCCTGGGACAGTCCTCCCTGGCTCTGCTGGTCCCCCCCCCCCCCGAAGACCTCTGATTGTCTAAGAAGCTACAGCTCCCGGCAGGCTTCTGGCCAGGTCCACCGCCACTGTGCCACCAGGACACTGTTGTTACCGTTCACTGGTGGCCTCCCTCTCTGTTTCCTCAGACGGCCATGCAGGCTCTCTCCCCTCCCTCTCTCCCGCTCGGCCTCTACTTTGTAGGTGATGCCTGCACATGGGTGCCGGGAGACTGGGGACCCCGAGTGCCAGATCTAAAAGCTCAACATGCTGTTCAGTGATGCCCCTCCCTTGGATGAGGGTGGAAATGAATTTCCCGTCATGCTTCTCTTCCCACAAAGGCTCTGGCTTCAGGTCCTTTCTGGATATGTGGGGTGGAGGAGGCCACGGTACCTGGGGGGCTGCCAGAAAAGCTGTAAGTGGAGTGCTCTGCTGGATCCGTCTGGAGATTCATTTCATTGCTGTGGCCCAGCTGCACACGTCGGATCATGGACTTCTCCATGTGGATGTGCTGAGTTCCACAGGCACCAGGTGGGGTGCCCTGAGCAGAGGGGCCATCTGGCACAGGTAGAGGCAGGTGACAGGGGGGCCTGGGGCCTGGGAGAGGCAGAGCATTAAGGAGTTGCTAGAGATGACTCCAGATTGCTTTGTTCTGAGACTCTGGGGACCCAGAGGCAGCCGGAGTCAGGGAGTCTGCCGCATGCTCATCTGGGTTCAGGGTATTGTTAGGGCGCATGCAGACCCAGGGAGCACATGCCATCAGCCTCCTGGGTCCCCACAACCTTCGATCCTCATCAAAAGAAAGCTCCCCCCACCCCCCAGTGGGAATGAGTCTTCCATGACTCTTGACAGGAGAGCGTGGCTCTCTGCCCTGGTTTAATCTCCACGGTGCTCACTTTTCTGCTCACTTTTATGATTTTCAAATTAAAGAAATGTAAAAACTTTCAAACACACTTGAGTCTGACAAACGTGGTGAGTAAAATAGCCAGGCAGGAGGGCTGTCAAAGCCAGGAGAATCACAGTTGGGGAAACTGAGCCTGGAGAAGAACAGATTTCTCCCAAGGCCATGGGGAGAATCCAGTTTGGGGGGGCTCTGTGCTGATGCTCTGTGCATGGGTCACAGGTGCAAGGCGACCCCACCCTCCACGCCACAATGCCTATTACAGAACAGCACTGATTCTCATCAAAAACCAGGGTGGTGAGGCTGGGGGATGGCTGGGAGTGGATAAGAGTGTTGCTGCACAAGCATGAGGACCTGAGTGTGGCCCCAGCACCCGCACAAAAGCCAGGCACAGCCACACACACCTGTGCCCTAGTGCGGGTGGCACTGAGGCAGGGAGACAGCTGGGACTTACTGGCTGCAGGTCGTGCTCCAGATTCAGTGAGACAACCTGTCTGAAGGCAGTAAGGTGGACAGTGACAGGGCAGGACACTGACTCCTCCTCTGGTTCTGAATGGGCTTCAGTAAACACACGTGCAAGTGTGCGCGCGCACACACACACACACATGCACACACTTATGCACACACATGCACACACACATACACATACACACACACGTGCACATGCAAACACACGCGCACACACATGCACACACACATATACAAGCGCAAATACACACATGTGTGCACGCATACATACACAAATAGGTAGATAGAAAGAAAGAAACAAACAAAGGAAACCATTGAGCACAAGATGACCTCAAATTTTCATGTCACAGTTTAACGGGGAGTTCAGAGCAGAGAGCTGGCTTGCCCTCTCCCCGTGTCCTGCTGAGGGAGAGGGCGCGGAATCATTCTCATACAGATGTGTTGGGTGTCATTAAGAAGAGCAGATGTAGAGGAAGTGCAGAGACGCCATGCAGGCTTCTCGTTCTCAGAAAGGCCGTGGAGATGAGGAAGCTGCTCTCTCTCCTTGGAGGACCAAGTTCCCCCGCACCGTCTCCCCTACTCTGCAGGTGTCCTGGCCAGGATTTCCTCTTACCCGTATCACCACAGGCTTCCTGCCTTAGGATGACATTCCCGTGCCCGATCTGGATGGCTTCTGCCTCGGCGATGGAAATGTGGCTATTGTCTCCTTGCTGGCAGATCACGTTGATCGGGCTCTGCTGGTAAATAATTGCAGTGGACTCTTGTCTGCCTCCGGACTGAGCTACGAAATAACATATCACTGAGTTCCGTTGTCTCAAGGACATACGGGGTCTCGTATCGACAGCACTAATCTTCCCTGGGAGCTTGCTCCAACATGAGCCCAAACTGCGTCTGGGAGCCTGAGAAAGAGGGTGCAAGGTGAGACTCAGGTGCAACCTGGAGCTGGCCACAGTACTCCTTCCTCGTGTTCAATGAACACCGGGTACCTCAGAAGGAGCCTCTCCCGAAATCCCTGCAGCAGGTGCCGTGCCTGTGTGTACTGGACACAGGGGCTCACCGGGAGCACATGGAGATGCCTGCTCCCTCCCTGACCTGTCCCTGCTGTGCAGGGCCCTCACTGCAGCACCCCAGGCTCTTCTCCCTTCAGCAACGCCTGGAAGAGGCCTCATATGCTCTCTTGGACTCTACTGACATTATGAAAGATTTAGATATTTCCCCTCGTTTAAAATCTGGCTGCCGTCCGAATGTCACTCTTCCTCCAGGAACCCTATGAGAGGGAGAGAGGCAGGCAGGCCACCCCGCTGAGCTGAGCACCTGCCAGGGCTGTGTGCTCCGCAGGGCTACATGCCTGTTCAGGCTGGAGGCTTGTGTGCCTCTGTTGTGCACTCCTTTTTCATTAATTGAAGTCCCTGAGCATGGTGACAGATGCTGTAATCCCAGCACTTGGGAGGGCGAAACAGGAAGATCAGGAGTTCAAAGCCATCTCAGCTACGTGAGATTGTTGAAGAAGGAGGAGGAGGAAAAGAGGAGGAGGAAAAAGAGGAGGAGAAGAAGAAAAGAAGAAGGAGAAGGAGGAGGAGGAGGAGGAGAAGGAGGAGGAGGAGGAGGAGGAGGAGGAGGAGGAGGAGGAGGAGGAGGAGAAGAAGAAGAAGAAGAAGAAGAAGAAGAAGACAACCATATTTTCTAACTATGATTGTATAAAGATGAACACACTCAGGCTGGGACATTTTAGATATGCATTCTTCTCAAAATGTTCGTTTCTTTTTCTGGCTTTAAAAGACATTTCGCTGGATGTAGTGGTGCACACTTTTAATCCCAGCATTTGTGAGTTCGAAGGCAGCTTGGTCTACATAGTGAGTTCTAAGACAGTCAGGGCTACATAGTAAGGCACTATCTTTAAAAAAAGAAAAAAAGACAATTAAAAAGTACATTTTGAGGGTCCCTGAGAGCATTAGGGCTCAGACCCAGTACCACTGAACCTAGGGACAGGAAGCTGGGGTCTCTGGGAGTGTACTAACCAAGCCCCGCCCAGCATTCGCTTAAAACAGTTTTATTCACTTACTTGTCAATTTGAGTTTTGTGGCTTTTCTTTGTAGTTCAGGCTAGCCCTGAACTTGAAATTCTCCCCCTCTGCCTCCTGAGTGCTGGGATAAGAGCCTGCACCATCATGCCTGGCTTCTTCAAGTGACTAGAACCCCCATGTTGGACAGAGAGGTCACAGAGAGTCGATACCAAATCCAGGCTAACCCGTGTCCAGGCTGAGCCATGTGTGTCCCTTCCTCTGGACTTCCTGCATCTGCTGCCCTCAGAGACCCCCCAGACCCTCCTTGTGGAGCCCCAGGCCTCTCTCCCTTCAGCACTGGCTGCAAGATACCTCGTGTGCCTTGTTGGGCTCCATTGACTTTATTAAAGATTTGGATGTGTGGCCGTGTTTTAAATCTGGCTGCCATCCACACTGTGACCCCTCCCACTCCAGCCAGGAACCTTACGGTCCCTGTGAGCAAGGCTTGCAGGCAGGCCCATGCCGGCCAAGGCCAGCAGCTGGGTGGGCCTCCCTCCTTAATCCTGCCAGCACCCCTCCCTCCCAGAACCCTTCGCAAATGAGTATCAGTACATCTGACCCTGAGGCTGGAGAAGTGGCTAAGTGGTTAGCGCACTAGCTGCTCTTCCAGAGGACCCAGCATCCAGCACTCACACGAAGGCTCACAACCATCTGCAATCCCAAATTCAGGAGATCCAATTCCCTTTTCTAGCCTCTGCAGCTGGTACATGCATGTGGTACATATACATACATGCAGGCAAAACACTCATACACATAAAATACAGAAATCTAAAGACAAAAAAACTAACACAAAAAATCTGATCCTCGACCATCCAATCCTGGCCTTCAACATTCTCAAGCTGACCGTAGATGATCCAGTCTTGATCCTTGACCTTCCTGACCTGAACTTTGACCCTAGACCATCCATCTCTGACCCTTGACCTCCCCAAACTGACTTTCACCTCTCATACCTGACCCTTGAGAGTCCAGACTTGAGCCATAGATCGTCCACATCTGGCCGTCGTAGTTCAGGAGGTGGCGATTCCTCATGGCATACAGCTGTGGGTTCACTTCTTTGGCCGTTGTCATTCCCAGAGCCTTGGCGATGTGCAGGGCCTTGTGGGGTCCGTTGGCCTCCAGGAATTTCAAGATTCTTTCATCTGCAAGGTGGAGACAGGTGCTTAGCAGGAAGAGGGCCCTGGGCTTGCATCTACCCACCACCCGCTGCCTGTGGCCTGGTACCCTTATAAGGCCTGATCCTGGTCTGTCACATGGTCACAGTGGGCACTGTGGTCATCTGGAGACCAGATGTATGGATGAGGCTCTCAACCTAGAGGCTGAATCAGGCTGATAGATGTGTCAACGCCCAGAAGACAAACCACTTCTCGGCCATTTAGAGCCTTTGGTTTCTAACAGTGAGTCTGGCTTCTGAGACTCACTTGCAGAACCTCCATGGTGGACGTGATCCCAAACACCCATTCCCCTTGTGCCCCTGTAAATGGTCTGGGGAAGCCTGTGGTGAGCAATGAGCTGAGGACCAGGGCTCTCTGGAGCTTCATCTACATCTTGTTAGAGTCTTGGGGCTAGAGGAAGAAAGCTGTGTCAGCTGGAGATAGGAGACGCCCTGCTCCTTGGAGCACGGGGAACACTTCCACGGGAAAGCCAAGGAACAGGACATTAGGCTGGGGTCCCAGGGCATCCCAACTGCTTGGGTCCCAGCTGCTGGCTGCTGAGGGTGGGGTCCTGAGGCTGATTCCTTTCCTGTCTCCATCTGTGGGTTTGAGTGAAGGCAAGGCGGCCCTGGATACAGCCCCAGGGCTAGGAACTGTGACCCCTTTCTCCTCAATGACCATTGAAGTCATCGAAGGCTCCAAGTGAACCCTTACCATCAGCACTCACTGTCCTTGTGACTGTTGCCTAGACTGTCTTTGCCACTGTTGGTGTCTATGCTCGCCTGCTATGTGCAAGCCCTGGGCTCTACACTGGCTCCCTTGGCCAGGAGAAATCAATGGACAGAGGGAGGGTGGCAGAGCTCATGTTTGAAGCCAAGCCTGAATATGAGCCAAGGTGGCTCTTGAAGGGGTTCTGCTCTGCTCCTAAATGACAGATTACCGAGGCTAGGCTGGGCAGTGCGGTCCTCAGGGACTGCAGGCACCTCCTCTCCAGGAGGACCCCCGCCTAAGCGCCAAGTCGCAGGGGCTTCCAAGGACACTTTGGCCTCCTTCTTCAGGCGGTAAAGGACCTGGTTGAGCATTTTCTTGGGCACTTGGCACGTCTTCACCAGCTGGGCAGTCTTCACAGGGCCACCAGCATCACTCAACATCTGCAGGATCTTTTGCTCCAGATTGTCTCAGGGAAGGACAGAGAGAAGATCTGAGTCAGGCTAGTCTATGTGGGCTGCTGGGACCCAAGCTCTGGAGGCAAAAGAGGTCTCCTGAGAGAGCCCAGAGCAGAGGAGGCACCCAGGACCTGGGCCGAGCAGACAGCAGCGAGGACATTGCTCAGAGCGGTCCCCGGCCACACAGTTGGGTGGTTGGATGGTCAGATGGTGAAGTCGCAGACTATTAATATTAATATGGAACCCCAAATAGGTAGGGACTCAGCTCCTGATGATGGAGCATGAGGGAGAGACCCGAAGCCAAGTCTGGCCCCGAAGCCTCTCCACAGTGCCCTGAGGCCCAGGGAGTCCCTTCCTCTCCAGCTCAGCACCCACGTCGACGGCATGGGAACTCCCGGGCCAGGAGCCCGAGGGACTTGAAAGACAGGCCTCCCCTCCCATGCTTGACTAAGAACTCTGAAAACACAGCTCAGATTTCTCCCACTTCCTGTTTTCTCCCCCAACCCAGCCTTATTGTCATCTTCCTGGTGGCCGCCAACTCCAGCCCCCTCTGCTGTCAGATGTCAGAGGTCGGACGGGCCTGCACCAGCTCCCAGGCCTCTGTGACTGACCCTGACAGCCACCCAAGTTCCACTCTTGTGCTCTTGGCAGCTCCTGTTTGCTTGTCCGTGAGCCTGCATTTACCTTTTTTTTTTCCCCCTCTTGGGACAAGATCTCACCATATAGCTCAGGCTGGCCTAGAACTCACTGCAATCCTCCTGTCTCAGTCTCCCCAATGCAGGGCTTTTAGGACTGAGCCTCTTACTCTTTTAGGACTGAGCCTCTTACTCCTGGCTTGGCTTTGTCTTGTCTTGCAAAACTTTTCTCTGCTGGGGAATGTGCCCTGTAGTGGGCTCTTCTGCCCTTCCTCCCCCACTGACACCCTGCAGTTTTGCACAGCCCAGCAGCCCCTAGCAAGCCACTGCAGCGAGGCTCCAACTAGGGCAGGAGGAGAGCATGGATACAGAATCAAAGCTTCTTATCAAAGCAGAGTCCTTCGCAATGACAGTTCGGAGCCGAGGCCTGTCGCAGGCCTTAGTGACCTCACCTATGAGGTGAGAGCTACCACTTTTTCCTGAGGGCCATTATAAACCAGGTCAAGGGTCAAAGCAGGACTTGAGGGATCTGGAACACAGGGTTCCTGAAGTGAGCTGGCTTCCCTGTGGTGCCCTCTTTCTGAACTTCGATGTCCTCAGGACACAGCTGCTGCTGGCTGGGCCAAGGAAAGAGCTAGAAGGAGCCAAAGAAACTCCACCCAGGACCAACACTGCTTGGGGAAGGAAGAAGCCCAGCTTACCTCCTGTGCCTGGAGGAGCTTCTGACATGCTGGCACCAGCCTCAGAGCACCCTTGGGGCTGGGGATGCGGGTTCCTGTACTGTGGCTGGCAGAGTTTCTGCATGTACAGGGAAGGGATAGTGTTTTGGACCTGCAGACACCAGCTGTTACCACCCCGGAAACGCACACCCAACTGGGTTCCATCCGCCAGCTTTCTCGAGAAAGAGAAAATGAAACTTTGGTGTGGCTTTCACAGATACCGAGTCGAAATCAGGGTGGATGAACAACTTGGAGTTAGACTACGTGACGTGGAAGAGAGGAGCCCTGGCCTCTGGGGTGGGGGCTTCCCACCTGGACCCCCAGTCAGAGAGCAAGACCTTGAAGAGGACCCTCCGAGAGTCCCTGTGAGGACAAAGACAGTGGCCTAGGAAAAGGACCTACTGTGTATCCCCTACTTGCCCACAGGGCAGGACCAGCACTGCCCACCCATATACCTTCTAAAAAGGGGCCCTCTTACTTTCACAAATTCTCAAAGAGGTCACCGATCCTCGGACAGTTCAGACATCTCTCTTCAGAATTACAACGGGGAACCGAGGCTCAGAGAGAATGGTCTTGTATCCACCCAAATCTGGGTCCCAGCTGCAGGGTGGGGGTGTGAGGTGGGGTGCAGAGGCCAGGGTCTCCGGACCCCTGTACAGTAACATCGGAGCATGGGCAGGACAGGAGCAATAATCGGAGATCAGCAGGGGGCAGGGATGTGTCTGCAGATGTCTGCAAAGCAAGCAGCAGGGGGCAGGTCCCAGCCAGCTTCACCTTACAGAGTTGGAAAAAAATCACTGGACGGCCATGGCCAGGGCAGGTCCGCACGGCTTGGAACTGGCATGAGCATGGGGAAACTTTTAAATTTCCAAGTGACTTTTATGACTTCCGAGGGAAAACCAGAGCCTGCAGAACCATCCAAGGAAAACAGCAAATTGTACTGCCTGTTGTCCAAAGTAAATAAGGTCACCTTTTGAACACTCCCAGCTGGGACTGTTGAGGGATCTCACCCATGCTTCCTTACAGACTAGAGGCGCCATTTGAAGACTGACCTTTAGGTGGCGCCCTCTCATCAACAGCTCTTGCCCCGGGGGTGGGGGGGGGGGGGGAGGTGGGGGGGTCTTGATCCGTCCTCTGACCAAGGTGGCTCCAGACTGAGAGCCAAGGTAGCTCCAGAATGAGAGGGTGGGCTCCAGGACAAAGTCTGTAGTCCTTGCCTCTCAGCATCCTTAATTTCCCTCCTTTTTCTTCCTTTGTTAGCTGTCCTGAAAGAAGTCAGAGCCTAGGTGGTTTTCTGGCCACCCTAGGAGTCAGTTCCCCCCTGGGCCTTGGTCCCGCCTGGTTTTGTTCCCTGGCTCTGTCCTTGCTTGACATGGCCTCTACATGCCGAAGCCCCAGGTATGCTGGAGGCCGGGTGGGAACTTAGGGTTACCTGTGTCATGTCATACGTGCAGACTGTGCGTGGGTGGTCTCTGAGGTCTCTGAGTCACCATCGTGAAGCCACACCTACCTCATTGTGCTTCTCCGGTGTGATGTTCCTGGGAACCAGCAGCAGGACCCACAGTGGGGTGGGGAAGGGGCAGCCCACGAGACAGGATGGGCAAGGAGTGTCTCGGCCTCCCTTCCAAAGCAGTGGAGCTGGGACCTGCTCCTTTGTTGCTGTGGACACTTGAGCCTCCGTTTCCTTAACTAGAAAAAACAATGATAACAAGCAAGAAAAGACGTTTCTAGCTCGGGCCCTGTGTGTGCTCGCAAAATTTGTATTATCAGAAAATGTGTTTGGTGCCTCTCCACAGCAGGCCCCAGAGAAAGGCAAACGCTCTTACTCAAGGAAGCGGGTAGGAGATGGGGGGTAGGGGTTGAAGCGTTGGTACAGGAGTGCTCCGGCTTTCCCTCCGTCCCATCAAGTCAGAAGCTCAACATGGCGATCCTGCTGCAAACATCTCAGCATGGCTTTTTAATGTTTGAGCCAGGGTCCGACTTCGCAGCCGAGCCTGTCTTCAGATTCTCCATCACCTGCCGACGCTCCCTGAGGGTCAAGACTGTATCAGAATGCCTCCCGGAATTCTTACTTCTAAAGGCTTGGATTATCTTGTGTTCTTTGTTTTAAGAAGAATCTCAAGCTAATTTTCAACATTGGGATTACCTTTAGCTTCCATAGCAGTAGGTAAGGCAGTACAGATGTGCCTTTCTTTCTTTCGCTTGCAATCCTTGGCAGGCATCCCAGATTTGGCGTAGCGACCTGGGTTCTTTTTATCCTGTTGCTCTGTTCTTGGGTTTGCCTTAAGTTTTAGAGCGGTTGCTGAAGTTTCACCTATCACGTGTGCGCTCCTTCTCACAGTCGGGTATCCTAGGTAGCTTCAGCTATCAACTGAACACAGAACTATCTGAAAGAGTCTCATTTGGGGGATTGCCCCATTGATTTGCAGTGGACATGTCATGACTGGTGATTGATACGAGAGGACCCAGTCAACCGTGGGCGGCGTCACTCCTAGGCTGCTTGGGGGGGAGGAGTTAAGGAAGCTGGTTGAGCATAAGCCAGTAAGCAGCATTCCTCCATGGTCTCTGCTCCTGGTTCTAACATCACTTCCCTCTGTGAGGGACTTCGAAGTATAAGCTGAAACCAACCTTTCCTCTCCAGCTGACCCCTCACTCCGCGCCCCAGAAAGTTTTATCGCAGCAACAGAACTAAATGAATGCAGTAGATGTCTGCTTTAAAGAGCACATCTTGCAGGCTGCACATACTTCCCACTAATATCCCGTGAGACAGAACTTACGGTCCTGACCTCCATGGACTGCTGGGAAGGAAAGGTGGTCTGGACACTGGATCACTGTGTGCCCAGATAAAACTGGGGTTGCATTACTTCAGATCACAACAATATTTATCCCAAGGCAGAGACCTAGGTGTCCTTGCCAATTCAAGGCTCTTCCTCAAAGAGAGAGCAAGGACACGTCGCTTGCGTCTAGCGTAGAGGCTGTCCCCGGACCCATCCGGCACCTTCCAGCCTGTTTCTCTGCAGATGCTGTACTGAGTCTGATGAGGCACAGCCCTGCGTCCTCAGAGCCTCCAGGGTTCAAAGCCAGTGGGGAAGGAAGGAAGGACTGTGCTTCCTCCTTCAGGATAGGAAGGGCTCAGAGATAGAAGACGACACGCTGAGCTGGTCTCTTTTTATCCCGGAGAGCACACTCCTTCCACGTGTTTATTTCTGCAAACTATTAGAACTCTCCACCCAGAGCAGAGGATAATTACATGTTACTGATCTCTAGTCATCAGGTTTTGTGATTATATATATATATATATAATTTTTTTTAAATTTATTTTTACCACACATTGTGTTGGCAAAACCCACCTCCTCCCTCCCCACAGCCAGGATTGTGTTGTAAGACTCTGGGAGAGGAGTAGACTGCAAGCTAGCTTTGGTCAGAGACCAGAGATGGCTGGTGACACAGCAAAGGGGTCCCCAGGTCTCTCTGGTCCCGCCTAGAGCAAATCAAAAAGATCTTTTACGGCAGGTGTGTTGGGGTGACAAGCTCCCCCGTCAAGTCCCTGGAGGTGTGGGTCCTGCAAGGCAGAGCAATCAGTGGGCCTCAGTGTCCCCCTCTGTCCACTGGAGTCGGACACTTGGGCATCTCCGCTGATCAGCCCTACGCCCTTGAACAAGGCCCTGCTCTTTACGGGTCTCAGTTTCCCTCAGACGTGAGCTCCCACCGTTCTTAACTAGCCGCATCAGAGGTACCCTCAGAGAGCTGAGCGTGTGGTGTAACAAAACATCTCGCTTGCCTACCTGGTCATTCACCAGTTTAGATACTTGTTTAGATACAGCCGTGTGTGAGACCAGTCCAGGCGTAGAAGGCCAGGGCACCCACCCAGGCCCTCATTTCCCAGGAAGTTTCACAGGGCCAGAGAAGATTTCTTTTTGGGGAGCTGGGGGTTGGGAAAGGTGGCTTGTCTTGACTGTAGGGACAGCTGTCAGAGGAAGTGGGAAGGGGTCAGAGAAGACGGCCATTGGTCAGCGGTAGTGTCCAGAGAAGGTTCTTTCCCCTTCCTCTCCACAGATCAACCTGTTTCAGAATCTCTCCCACCTGGCCCAGATCCAGACAACTGCCCTGGCTCAATTCACACCTGACTTTGAATGTTAGAGTTCCAGCATATGTTATTTTATTTTTTGTTTTGAGACGAGGTCGCACTTTTTTCCAGGCTGGTCTCAGACTTGCAGCAAATCTCCTGACAGCCTCCAGAGCACTGGGATTACAGGCACACACAGCTGGGGACTTCGCCGTGGTGTGTGTGTGTGTGTGTGTGTGTATGTGTGTGTGTGCGTGCACATGGAGTGTCGGGCATGTGCCTTTATAATTCCCCACTTTATCTTGAGACACGGTCTCTCACTGACCGAGTAGCTCACTGACTTGGCCAGACTGGCTGGCCAATGAGCCCCCCGTTCTCCAGATCCTGTCAGGGCTGCAGCTGCAAATATAAGTCACCACACCCAGCTTTTATGTGGGCTCTGGGGATTTTAACTCGGGTCCTTACGTTTGTGTGGCGGCCACTTTACCACTGAGCTGTCTCCCGAGGCCCCAGCTAGATTAAAAGGAAAAATTTACTTTGTAGATTATCTGCCCATAAGAAATTCACTTAATCACAGCTGGCCATGGTCTCCTCGCTAAGTACTGCACTTGGGAATGCTTACTGGGTGAAAACGTTTCACTATAAATTCTCTTCAGCGGCAGCAAAGTATCATGAAATTTTCAGAACAACTAAACGATTAATGAATTTGACACGACGCTCGGGTTTCCAGACGGTTAATTAAACATTTACTGTGGTTTTTTTTTTTTTCCTTCCTCTCCATAATTTGAGGCCTAACCTCTTCCCTTTCTTGCACACTGTTAGATCCTCTCCGGTGGGTGCTGCTGGTGCTCAATCCGCTGCTACCAACCTGAGCACCTAGTAGGCTCACAGGCAGCACTGGCTGTCCCTGGCTGGGCTAGGTTCTGGCTCCGCCTTAGCGCCTGCGGCTCTCTCTGTGAATGATCCGGAGGCTCAAGGGGCCTGGTTATGAGGAACTTCAGAAGCCCAGGGTACTGACAGGACTGGCTGATGTATGTGAGGACGCCAGCCCCAGGGGCCTGCCATCAACCACTTCCACAGAGGGCATCACGGAAGGCCCGTGGGCCCTAGAGAAGATGTGGACCA
Organism: Cricetomys ansorgei; assembly: GCA_026225945.1. Taxonomy (NCBI): domain Eukaryota; kingdom Metazoa; phylum Chordata; class Mammalia; order Rodentia; family Nesomyidae; genus Cricetomys; species Cricetomys ansorgei. The sequence continues at coordinate 6,834,132 of JAMJFZ010001249.1, forward strand.
GGAGACAGCTCGGGAGGGTGCAGGTGGCCCCTGTGTTCCCCATGCGTGGTGAGGGGACAAGCTCCTTCTGCTCCTCCTGGAGTCTCTGCAATGCTCCAGTGCTGCCCCAGGAAGCTTGCAACGAGGGTGGTCAGCCACCAAGGGCCCCTGGCCCGGCCGGCAGCTGCAGGAGTTCTCAAAGAACATATATTCTGACAAGCTCAGGTAACTGAGCTCAGGCCAAACGGCAGCCAGCCCACCTCTGTACTGAGTGATGGTTTTAAAAACCCTGGGTACTGTGCGTGTATTAGGGGAGGTGTGTGGGGGGGGTCAACTACCTTGGAGCTCTTTTAGGGGGTCAATGTGCCCCAGACTCAGCTTTGAAGAGCCTTGGGTTGAGACCTAGCACCTACGGGTGGGGCACCCATGTGCTCCTAAGACCCCTTTCGGCTCCATTTTTGGGCACCGAGGGCCACAGGGCTTGGTGCCTGGCACTCGCAGGTGAAGCTTACCCCACAGGCCTCATTGGTATCAGCCTGAGGTTGGGCTTCACCTGTAAACAGCTTGCTTTCTCCCTCCCCTGGGATCAGGGGGCAGCATTAGACTTGCACACAGCCTGTGTCTCAGGGCCGACTTCTGAACACCTTCTTCATCTAAGCGGGTCTTTCTGTACTCCTTACTTGAGCTTTCCTCAGGAAACGGGGAGCGGTTGTTTCCCAAGAGGGAAGAAAAGTCTATAATATTTGGGCAACTCTCTTAATCCCACCAGCCCCCCCTTTTACTGGAGCCACTTGTGGAAGCAAGGGTTCTCTCGACACCCTCTAGCACCATCTGAACTGAGAGAGAGAGAGGGTGAACAAACTGGAAAGGTCCCCAGAAGCTATGTAGCCTCTGTCTTTTCTCATGTGTCCTGGGTTGTCACAGAGGGCAGAAGAGGGCAGGAGGGAGAGCTACACAGCCAAGAAAGGGAGAGAAGCCACTCTCCAAAGAACTGTAAAATTTATTGTGTATTGCAGCTTTTCAGAATGCCATCATTGGCACCAAAGATTATAGATACACATAGAACAGCTTCTTCAGGCCTGGGAACAGTCTCCCACAGTGCTGTGCTCAAGGCATGGAGAAAATCCCAGGTGGTGTTGACCGGAAACAGAAGGAGGAAGGACAGCTGCAAAGGAAGGCTTCCCAAAGCCAAGCAGCACTACAGCAGGACAACGCCCCGGGGGAGGAGTGTCAGGCGACACTGGCCCACCAGATCTACCGCGCAGTGGCATTTCTGGCCCTGGAGTCCAGAGCACAGATCAGAGCGTTTCTCTCATCTTTGCAATATTCTATGGTTCTGGAAGCTGAGGAGCGCACGGAAGTCAGTCATACATGTCACAGCGATGACCAAAAACTGAGAAGGGGGTCTGGTATCTGCCTGGCCCTGATTCCTGCTACGTGTAGGGTATGGGGTGGCACCTTAGCTTTTTGCAAAAACCACAGACTCCCGCAAAGAAGGCTCTTCTGCAGCAGGCAAAGCCGTCATGCAGACACGGGCTGTGCAGGGGAAATGACTTTTCCGGAGCAAGCACTTGCAATAGGGGTGTGGGCAGAGAGAGCTGAGGGCTGTCACTCACTTCTCTGAGCAGCAGACCTCCTGCCCCCAGTCGACCGGTCCCTCTCTGACCAGCCGCTTCCCAGGACCTGCCTAACTTTCGATGGGAAGAGAGAAAGTTGTGGGGACCAGCATCTAGAGTGTTCAGGCAGAGCTCAGGGTCCCACAGCCAGCATCCAGCAGAGTTGACAGCCTGACATTGTTTGATGGCTTGCTCAGGACACAGGGCGCCCTGCCTTTAACAAGCTGCTCCCTTCAAGCTCCTACAACCCACTTCCAAGGGACTCTGCTTTTCAGTCTGGGGTTGTTATCTGAGAGGCTGTAGCTCTACCCGTAAGGGGATGAAGCCAGCAAGCTCCTGCAACAACCCGCACAAAGAAGTAAGGGCGGTCAGTTTGGCTCCCGAGGGCAGTGGTATACTTCAGGCTTTCAGCTGAAGCCACACACATGGATGAGGCCCACTTGTCTAGATTTCCTACCCAGATGGGCACCACATGCAGTATTCCCTAGGAAGACTGCAGAAACAGTAGTCTCACCAACAGGGCGCATCCACAGGGAAGAAGGGAATGATGGGTAAAGTTCCAGCAGTAGCCCTTGGTGGATGGGCTCTGTGAGTGGAGCACTGTAGGGGAGTGTCCCCACCCTGAGCCCAGAGGGAGATCACTTCCTCAGTAAGGCATCGGACACTAGGAACACAGGAAAACATGGGGACATCTTGGTGACCACAAACTCCGACATCTCTATTTGACATTTCGGAGAACCCTCTTGAGAGAGGATCCAATTTTAGGCCAACCCCTCCTGGGAGTGGGTCTTGAGACAGACAGGTGAGGGAATGTTCTGCCAGGCAGGTCTGCGGAGCTCCAGGCTCAGGGTTCAGCAGGGCATCATGGGGTACTCCATACTTAAATCACATGTGTATAAACAGGCGTGGCAGCCTAAATTCCAAAAGGTTTTCAAGTAATAAGAAAGTGCTGTATACAAGTTATCGCCTCTTAGCTTCTGCCTTCTCCTTAGCTTTTCTGCAGGAGATGAGACCATCTCTGAAGACGGGTGGGGTCATTCCATGAACTTCGAAAGATCCACCGAGGAAAGCCTCTGCTCCTGCTGAACCCTAAGGGACCTCACTGCACCCCTCTTTTCTCCTGTACTGACATAAGCCAGAAGAGTAAGGCCCCCAGGGTCCCGCCACACCCCTGTGCAAATTAAACTCTGGGAAATGAGACCCCAATCCCACCAAGATGTGGTGAAAAATGAATGATCACATCAAAAACAACTGTTTCCAGGCAGAGGGAACGATGCCGGGGAAGGAGACAGCAGGTTATTCTGGAGCCCATTTCAGGCTTCCTGGGGGACACTTGGGCTTGTCCCTTTCAATCTTGGATTGACCGTTAATTGGCTTCTTGAAGTGGAAATCAATATAGATGGGGAGTAGATGGTCTGAGGTCAAGCAGCTGACACCCTGGGCCTTCTCTACGCGCTAGAGTAGAGCAGCATACAGCCCAGCCTTGGGATGCCGGAGCCCACGCCCCTTCGGCAGGAAGTGTGTCACTGATGCCCTTGGCACCAAGGCCCTGGCCCAACATGCAGGGAGTAGCTTTGGCTTTTGGGGCGTACCTTGCCCTATCCACTGACCCTTCATAGCTTTTTGTGTTTTAAGGAGGAAGAAAAAAACTAAGATTCCTTCGGTAACAGTTTATTTTCATATTAGGAACAGGTGCACCTGCGGGGGTGGTCCTGACTCAGCTGTAACCCAGCGGGACGGACGTGGGTCCCCTTCGGTAGGGAATGTGTAACTGTTCACAGCCTGTCTGGACAGAAGCATGGGCTTCCAGGCATGCAGCGGCCCCAGGGATCCCCGCCTTTCCTGTACTGGGCCCTCTGAGACTGGGGGGAGGGGGGTGTGGGGTGTGAGGCAGGGTGGGGGGGATACTCCCCCAGGGGGAGGGGGGCAGGGGGGACACCACCCCCACTGCTCTGTTCAGACTGAAACTCAACATTTCTCCATCCAGTCTCAACACACTCTCTAGAAGTTTCCATCAAACAAGCACTGATATATTATATTAAAAAATAGTGCAAAATCTCAACAATTATATAAATAGCTCTAAACCCCTGCTTTGTAGGTGTTTTTTTTTTTTTCTTTACAAGGTAATACACACTTTCTGAGTTGGCACTCAAAAAAATTGCCATTTTTTTTTTCTCTTCTAGTTCAGAAAACAAACTTTTTTTTTTAATAGGCCTCTTCTAATACAAAAATACTCCTGTTCTCCCACATACAGTGTCTCTTATTTTATATATATTCATATATATATATATATATATAATATTGCAGATCTTAAACAAAGGTTTTGTGCAAATATGTCTTTAAAGTTAAGTGAAACCGTCATAAACAAAAGGGATTAAGCATTCACACACAGAGCTCGACTAAGAGCAATGGAAAAAAGACCAGTGGAGATTCTCTTTTGCCTTCAAGACACGGCTCGACAAAGAAATGTGGTGTTCCTTTTTTTGTTTTGTTTTGTTTTTCAAGCTTTCTGGGCTTCTGCATTCAGACCACACGGAACATGTAAATATTTATACACAGAGAGAGGCGCTGGCACATGCCACGCGCGCGGCCTGTGTGTCCCCGGCCTCCCTCTCTCTTCTCTCTTAAGAGGTGCAGAGTGTTTCTGCTGTTTTGCCTACAGGTGCCCCGGCCCCCCACTCCTAGAGGGGGTGACCTTTCTGTTTCTCTTTCTCCTTGTTCTCCAGGGGGGCGAGGTGCGGGTGATGGAGCCGGGTCCCTTCTAGCAGGGAGGGTGGCCCGTTACTGTGCTGGTGCTGTAAGGAGGACCCTGGGTAGTGACCGATGACCTCACTGTAGGTGGGGGGTGGCCCCTCCATGCGCCCGCCACTGCTGTAGCAGGTAGCGCTGATGCCGGAGTTACTGCTCGGGGGGCAGGGCCCCCCCAGCATGGTGCTGTCCATAAGGTCGCTGTCGAAGATGGTCCGGTTGGGGGGTGCACGCACAGATTCTCGGTTCAGCTCCAGCTGTTGCTCGGGGTCCCGTAGCTGGAGGGTGCAGGGGCCCTGGTAGGGTGGGGGCTCCTCCCCATCAGACAGTGAGATGGTTGGTGGCAGGGCAATCTCATGCTGCAGGTAGGGGTAGGTGGGCTGGAAACGGCTCCGCTGGACGAAGGGGGGTACAGCCAGGCGGTCAGTGGGCCGAGGCGGGGCATAGACCTGTGGCTGAGGGGGCAGAGCAGGGTCATGGAGGGAGGCAGACTCAGATTGGGTCCCCCCCCCCCCCCCCGGTTCAGAGTCTGAGCCGTGTGGGCTCCAGAGGGACTGTCCCAGGTGAACCCCTGGAAGCCCCTGGAAACAGGGTCGGCTGCAGAGACTGCAGGCGCCCCCTGCAGTGAGGGAGTATGTGTGATCCTGGACAAGGGTCCAGTCTCTGAGAGCACGGGGTACAGCAAGAGGGAAGGGGTGGGGAGCAGCTTGACCTTACCTCTGGCATTCCGCCTGACACCGTACTCTCTGAGGGCCAGAGGCATCCTTCCTGTAGGGTGGGAAGGGATACAGAGTCAACAGAGGGCAGAGCTGGTGGCACAAGGCTCACCCGTCCTAATCCTGGAGTGAAGTCCTGTCCCTCAGCTGCCCGGCATCTCAGGCTTCCCAAGCACTCATGTGATCCGTGGAGTGCCTTCTCTCAAAGCCTCCAGGCAGCCCCTGGGCATCAGAGCACATCTCTAGCTGGCTTGTAAGGAAGCCCAGCCCCACCTGCCCACCTTCCCACCTCCCTTGTCTTGTTTGTAAGGACTGCTTGCTCCTTTACGTGACCTTGCCCGGAAGTGTTTAACTCTGACCTCACAGGTTCAGCATCTGCACATGCAGGTACATATACTTGGCTGGAGAAGTTAGTGAATTTAATACATTGAACGTCACAATCACCTGACCCTTGGGGGGGGCATCAGAAAGGGACAGGTGTCACCACTGCCATCCCCGGAAACCAGGTATGCATGTCCTGGCATGCTAAACATGTGCCACGGGGCCTCTGGACAGGCTGCTCCACGGTGGAGTCAGTTCCTGCTAATGTTCAGTGCCAGGTCCCTGTAGAGTCTCTTAACATCTTTATCAATAAACAGACAGAGGGGTCATTTGTGCGATGACTGACACTCATGAGGCTCTGTGCTCTGCCTTGGGATCCCTGGATGGAAGCAAAACTCACAGGAGAGACCTACTTGCTAGGGCCAGTAGGTCTGAGCTGCTGTGAGCAGCAGTAGCTGTGACCCCCTAGCCTGGGAAGGATGCCTTAACTTTGGCTTTATTGAGATGTACCTACAGAAGTAATACACTCGAATATGTAAAGCCTACAGTTTGGTCAAATACCAACACCCCATCGCCACAATCCAGATAACCAACACACACCCACCCACCGCTCTGAAACTGTTCTGGCAGGCCATTTTGGTGAGTTTCAGGAAGTCCTTCCCTGAGCTGCAGAGAGCCGCAGTTCACCAAGTGGCCACTAGGTGGTTCTGGGGCTGCACCTGCAGGTGGAGATTATGTCTCCCCCAGGCAGTGAATGGCCCTGGCTGTCTTTAAGTGAGACCCATGGGTGTCTCCTGCCAGCTCTCCCTGCTGTCCTCATCCCACCAGCTGGAGCCTCTCTCAGTTCTTTCTCCCAGACACTGACACACACAGTCTACCTTGCCTGCTGGGTGGTGCAGGCCGGAGCTGGCCTCCCAGCCTGCCTTGCAGATAAGTCAGGTACACTCTGATGGAGACGTAGACTCCTCTTCAGGGGGCTAGCGAGGCCTGCAAGGAGTCTCCACAGGCCTCATACCCAGGGTCCTGCCTCTGCTCCCTCCCACAGGGCCCAATCCTTCCTACCTGTCCCCAAATCTGCTTAAATTCTTTTGCATTCCCTACAGCCTCCAGGATGAGCAACCAGCCCCCACCCACCCGCTGCCACCCCAGCAAACCTCACAGCTTCACGCCTGGGTCTCCCTGCTTATAGCATGTACAGAGCCCACCTCCCCAACCTCCGGGTTCCAGCAGTCCTGGCTAGTTTTATTGTTGGCTTGACATGACCTAGAGTCACCTAGAAGAGGGAATGTCAACTGAAGATGCCTGAATCGGATTGGCTTACTGCCAGCTGGTGAGATACTACCTTGATTGATGATTGATGAGGAGGGCCCAGCCCACTGTGGGTGGCACCACCCTTAGGCTGGCCTGAGCGGAGAGTGAGACAGCAAGCAGAGCTCCACACTGTGGTTCCTGCCTTGACTTCCTCAGTGGTGAACTGGGAGCTGAAATGACCCCCTTTCTCACCGAAGCTGCTTTTGGTCAAAATGTGTTATCACAGCAATGGAAAAGCAGACCGGATCGCTAACCCTTTCCCTTCCTGCACACAGCCTCGTCTTCTCTGCCCATCGCGGCCTGCCTGCCTGCCTAATCATCTCACTCCCCCCGCAAAGCTGCAGTTGTGCCAGGAGGCGCTGCCGTATTCCCACGCCGAGCACCCAGTGTGGTTCACAACACAGGTAAGTCACAACCATAGAGCATCACCTAACGGTCACCTAGTGTTCCCTAACCCTGGGGCTCACGCAGCCACTGTGGGGAAGAGAAGGACAGGGTCCAATCCTGTGGCCAATGCCGCCAGCCCCAGCCAGCAGCGGGGACAGCCCCTCTCTCCCTCCTAGAACTGTGTTCCTTGCCTACTGCGGCTCTGGGTCTCCTTCTTGCTCCTCTGACTCGGGCTGGGGTGCTAGCTCCTGTTCTGTGATCATTCTCAACTGAGATACCCGAGTTCATCGTGGCTTCTCCACAGCCTCTCCCTCCCGCCGCACCTCCCCAAAGCAGGAGTCTGCCAGCCGTTTCCACAAAGGGTCAGGATAAATGTTTCTGTATGCATGGACTCTCAGAGAGTAACTGAAAACATTATACTAAAAAAACTGCCTTGTAAAAACCCTAACAGCTCACAAACACTAACAGGCATGTTGCGTGCCAATAATACTTTATTTACAAACCCAGGCATACGGCCCTTGGGCCTGGACAGTTTGCTGACGCCTGATGCTGCCCACCTGACTTCAACTCCAGATGGAGAACTACTACCTTCTTGGAAAGTTCTCCAGCTGCTTCCAGGGAGGGCTCTGATTGTCCGCTCCATAGAGGCCCTCATTGCCTCCCTGTGGGCAAGCAGTCATCATCCGTTTCTGCGATGCAAACCTCTGGCGGGTGGAAAGCAGGTGTCCACCTTGACACAGGCTGAGAAAGTCTGGATCCCTTTGAAGCTGGGTTTGGGTCTGGGCAGCTCCCACTGTGGCTACTGACCCCTGCATCTAGTTTTACTACAGTCTTGCCTTTGAACCCAGAACATGAACTCTTGGCAGGCAGGCTCCCAGGGGTGCAGGAGACCTAGGCCAAGGGTTGATCACAAGATAAAACATGGCTCCGTCCCAGGCCCTAGCTGAACTCCTAGTCTGAGGTAACTGTTGACAAACCACACTGACGAGGCTGGTCCAATGGGAACAAGCACAGCTGGGAGGGGTGAGGGGCAGACGGGAAGTCAAGGCAGGAACCAGTTGTCTCGGTGGACACTTGAGGGACAGCTGGTGGATGCTGAGGAGTGGGTATGCAGGCCTTGCCCCGGGCCTGGCCCTCGTGATGATTGCTGTTCTTACAGTTTATCACATGAGGAAAGCATCTCAGAGAAGAGCAACTTGACCTGTGTGGTGCAGTGTGGGAGGGGGTGGGGGCGGTGACCTGTCCACAAGGCAAGTGTCATGAGACGGAGCTGTGGCCTACTCACATAGGAGGGGACCCCCATCCCCCACGGTCACTTTGAAAAGTAGCCATCGTTGCCAGAGACATCCAAGGGGCAAGGCCTGGATGGACAGGTGAGCCTGGTGTGACACACCGAGCCCAGGCATACAACAGCTGACTCTAGGTCTCTTTGGGAGGTCGCAAGGCCTGGAGACACCACAGACGCACTATGTCAGAAAGAGGAGTCCTGGGAGAACGGTCACCTTCTGCTTCAGCCTCCCCTGGGCTTCCTGTTGATCCAGCCAGGTGGCACTGGGGACATGGTGAAGGAGACGTTCTCTTTGAGGCCCAGTGTCTGGGGAGGAGGGCCAGAACCCTGTCTCTCTCAGTGGCTGAGCTCGGGTGTCTACGTAGAACGAGTGTCTCTCTCCTCGACATCTGTGCCCAGAGCCTCTGTTTCTGCATCCCACACTCTTGGCTAACCACACCCCACGATGGGCTGCGGGATCTTCACACGACACCACCATGAGAGAGGTTTGGCCTTAGGCAAGTACTCCACCTCTCTGAGCCCTAGTTTCTCCTCTGTACGTCACTCGCCGCTGGTGCCGTGTGGGGCACACTTGCCAGGCAGTTGGCGGTGCCTATTGCTAGGTAACACAGATAACAAATGAGCCAGGTAAGCCAGGCATGGCAGGCAGGATGCCTATCCAGCAGGTGCCGGCTCTGCCCTCGGGATGTGTCTGTGCCTCTGTCACGGCTCTCGCCCTGAGGAACCGGTGACGCACTGAAACAGGGCAGACGCAAGCAGAGATGCCCAAACCTGCCAGGGACAGGCCTGCTGTCTCGGGCGACGGCCAGTTCTGTCTTGGCTTAGCCCTTAGACTCTAGGTGCCTCTGCCAGCCTGGGACATCCCCCAAAACTGGGGCGCTGTGCCCAGCATGGCCCATCTCGCCCCATCATCCTTGCACCTGCTGAGCCGTCCTGGAGACGGGCTGCCTCCTGGGGTTGCACACACAACCTTCCAACACCGCCTGCCTGTCCTGAGAGCAGCTTCCGATCCTGCACTGTGAGCCTCAAGGACACCGTGCCTCCCTTCATCCCACCTGAGGGCAGGATAGAGCGTCCCAAAGGGGCCCAACATTACAGACAAGAGGGCAAGTTCCACCCGCAGGAGAGGCATCCAGCCACTGACTCTGGGGCTCAGAGGGGACAGTGTTGGGTCCTGGGACGTTCCTGGTGCTCACAGTGCTAACACATTAAAACACAAGCTTATAATGCCAGCCATGGTCCCCTGGTGCAGTTTCAGTATGACTGTTCCTCAGTAATACAGAGGGCAGACTTAGGAGCCCCAGAGGTACCAAGACCAGTTTTGCTCAAGCCCTTCCTGTGTGTGTGTGTGTGTACATGTGTATGTGTGTACGTGTGTACACGTGTGTGTATGTGTGTGTGTATGTGTGTACGTGTGTGTATGTATGTGTATGTGTGTGTGTACGTGTGTGTGTATGTGTGTATGTGTGTGTGTGTGCACGCATGTGCTTGCTTGCATAGGGGCCAAGCAGCCCTCTGGTGCACTAAGTTTCTCTAGGTGACTGTCCCTGGTAAGATGTAAATGACCTGAGACTAGGTACACAGTGTCACTCAGGCTAACAAGGGGCCCAGCACACATGGGGATGCTTGCGTCCTGGGTTCTGAGGATGGTTGAGCCCCAGGACACTGAACTCTGATCCCAAGGCTGGCTGTGCCTGGCCCTCCTTACCTTTTAGAATGTCATGTCCCCAGCTATGTAAGGCTGGACCTCAGAGCTGCTCACCCGCAGCTCTCATCCACAGCTTCCCTAAAAGCCCACGTGGAGCCTTGGCCTGTGTCTGACTTTCTACCCACAGCCCTAGGATGGTCCTGGCTGTCTCCTGTGCCAGGGGAGCTTGGACACACAGGGAGCACTCCTCGGAGAGCTGGCGGGCATCACATGGATGAGGCTGCCTTCCAGCCAGAGTTGGCTAGCTTACTGTGTCAAGCCTGAATTACCCAGGAGGTGCCCTTGCTGGCTCATCACACCTGAAGAGTCAGACGAGACTCAGGCCCGGGGACAGGCCTCTTGGTGTTCAGTTGCTTCCATGGCCCAAGTGCTTGGAACATGCTGGCTCTCGAGAGGGTAGGACTGCCACCTCCTCCTAACTAGGTCACAGCCACAAGACTGGGGCATGGTTCCCACACCTCTGTCCTGGTGGGCACCCAGTCAAGCACCAACTGCTGTTTCTTTGCTTAGTCTCATCTGGCTTCTCAATGGCCTTAGGAGGCCTGACCTGCCACCTCTGGCCCTAGCCTGTTCCTCCCAACCCTGTGCCCACTTTGCCCATAGCAATGGAAGTAAAGACAGGTCCCAGACCTGCCTTGTGCAGTGGAGAGGCTCTTGGGGAGCCCACAAAAGCACACCTGACAGATACTTCCTGCCCCCTGGGAAGACAGCAGGAGCCCGTCTGCTGTCCCCAGGGCAGTGCTGTGCTCTCAGGTGCGGCCGCACTCCTGCCCGGAAGGTGCAGATTCCTGGCTTCCCTCTGGGCCCAACTCCACGGGCCCCTGGGCCTCCCACACCTCAGAGCATGCAGAGCCCTAACTACCTGGCAGTTCCTGCTCTGTTGACTGGAGGAAACCGGGGCTTCTGGGCCCACATCCCGGTTCCTGTGGGCACCCAGGTGGGGATGACATGCGTTTTTGGTCAGAGCGTTCCAGGCAGCTGGAAACCCAGCCTGCAGCGCCCACGGTCACTTACCGAGGACAGCCCGTCGTCTCTCCTCCTGGCCTGGCTGTGTCGGCTGATGAAGGAGCGGGCTGACAGCTTGTAGTGGCTCAGCAGGCAGGTGATCATCACCACCATCACCATCATCACCACCACGATGACCACTATCTGCACAAACTCCAGCTCCGCTGTGGGGAGAGGGACACGTGAGACTTAAGGCCCGGCCTCCAAAAAAAGCTCCCATCTACCTCAGACTCGGCACAGGGGAGGAGACACGCAGAGACCCTGTACGGAGCATGGCCCAGCCCCCACCACGGACACCGCCCTCAGAGACGCTGGGCGTGGCCTGGCTCTCAGAAGGGACCCTGTGTTTTGGATCCCTTGTGGCTGGGGTCTGGAGGAGAACTGGAGGAGAAGGGCCTCACGGGGGCCGAGGGGAAGCTGAAGCTGGATGAGGAGACGGAATGCACGGGGTTGCGTGTACACAGACCCACCCTGTGCAGGGCTCTCTAACATGCCAACACGCACACCCCGGGCGAAGCAAGGCTGCCATCGTCCGCCCCCACGGCAGCCCGACGCTCCCACACACCCAGCCCTCCCCCATACCAGCAATACTCAACCCACTAGCAACATTCCAACTCCCCCCTTAGATCCCCAAAATAACATCCCAGTACTCCCACACACCCCAATTCCCCACCAATCCTCCTACACACCCCCAAAACAGTCCAATATTCCAACACTCCAACCCTTCTTCATTCTCCAAACAACCCAGCGTTCCTATGTCAACACAACACTCACATACTAACCCCCAAGCCCTCCTAAACACCCCAAAATAACAGCCCTATGCCTGAATGTTCAACTTTCCAACCACCCTACACTCCCCAAAACAACAGCCTAGAGTATGTACGTCCTGCAGACCCCGACATGCTTATATTTTGAACACTCCAATCCTTACACACCCCTCAAAAAACCAACCACTCCCACACACCCCAGCACTCCCACATGTACCCCAAAATCTACACCTCAGTATTCTGATACCCAAAGACCTCAGCCAGCAACAGGCTAGCTCCGCTACACACCTCAAAAACAGCTCAGGAAACACAAGGTAACTGACATTTGCGCGCGCGCGCGCGCACACACACACACACACACACACACACACACACACACACGCAGGGTCATGATCAAAGGGCCCTCCCAGTGAAGGCCTCAGACACATCCCAGGGACCGCACACGGTAGGATTCTCATTTGTTTTAGTCTCATTTATTTATTTATTTTCCTGTTCTCAGTTTTGGTCTGTTTCTCCCCTAGAAGGAGGAAAAGCCCTGCAGTGCTGGGAAGGGAAGAAGCTATTTTGACATTGCTTAAGCGGGTGGTTCTGCTGACTCTGGTGGGCCGAGGCTCAGCAGCTGGTCGCAGCTGGTGCCAGCAGAGCCCCCACCCCCCATCTTCTCTCCGGATCCCCCACAACAGGCAGGATGCCAGGAGCCTTGCAGGGCACTGGATCCAGCAGAGGAGCAGCAGTGAACCCCAAAGGCCCTGCTGGAGGTGAAGGACAGTGATGAGCTCCCCAGCCCTGGAGGGAAGACCTCAGGGAGCACTCCCTGCTGCAAAAGAGGGCAGGGACCCCAAGGCCACAAGTTCAATCTCAAGGCAGCTGACTCAGCTCTGTGCCTACCAGGAACTGAGGAGGAGGGGTAGAAAGCCACCATAGGCCCAAACCTCAAACCCTGGCGGATTAACCCTTTCCCACCACCACAGTTTCCTCACCGCCTTGTGCAGTGAGGTGTGCACTTGACTGTGCTCAAAGAGCCTCTCACTCCCCCACTGTCCCAGGCTACCCCTTCAGCCCCACCTCTCACTCACTCCCCCACTGTCCCAGGCTACTCCTTCAGCCCCGCCTCTCACTTCACCACTGTCCCAGGCTACCCCTTCAGCACCAGCCAGTCTCCTGCTCCCCACAGCCCACAGGCCCATCATGACACTGGCCACTGCTGGTGAACGACCACCTAGCAGGGCCCACCATGCTACCTGGCATCTCAGCATCCAGGACCCTTAGCCCCATGACAGAAAGACCCCCGAAGTCCTGGGAAGCTTAGATCATCCTTCCCTGACCCTTCCCAGGCCCCTTTGAAGGGCAGGACCTCAAGATAAACCACAGAACCATGAAGGAAAGGATCCCAATGCCCAAATGCCCACAGCCGGGACTCCGGCCCAAGTCTGGGCTGCAGCTGAGGCTCCTGAACTAGGCCGGTTCTCACCATACCTTGAAAGAACCAGGGAGGGGTGGGGAGGAAGGGGTAAACTACAAGGGCTCTGCTGAGATTCACCCATGCCTCAAGTACCGGCCCCTCACATACAGAGCCTGAGTGGGGGGGGGGGCACGGTGAGGCCTGAGACCCAGATTGCTGCAGCCACACTCCTGTCTCCCCAGGAGAGGCGGGTCCAGGGCTGGGCGGCTTGGCCTGAATGAGCTGGGCACTCAAGTTTGGCTGTCAGGACCCAGGATAAAGCCATGCATTCAAGGGACACAGGGCCTGCTTTGTGAAACACCCACATTCCCCCAAAGGGCCTGCAACTCCTCCCCCTCAACTCTGTGCCCTCCTCACCCTGGCCTGAGACACCCCCTCTGGCTGTCTCCAGGGCTTCTGCCCACAGCAGGCCTAAAGGGAGGGGGGGGGGGACGATGTAGGCGGCCTTTGTTCCTGTCCTCTGGCAGCCCAGGGACTGGACAGGCTGCTATACTCCTCCTGGGGCAGTCTGGGGCCCGGGAAGACCGGCGAGGACAGGGGCTGAGGCAGTAGGGCTGGCAGAAGCTGACAGGACGTGGGGACAAAAGATAAGTCCCCTGCAGGCCCAGTTGGGGTTGGTATGCCTGGGCTCCTGTGTCTGGAGAGTGGGAGAATTGCTCCCCAAAGTGAGGGGAGGACTCCGTACATACAAACATGGCTGCCTACTTCTACGATACAGACCCACCCAGAAAATTCATATAAGCCAGGAGGAGGGAGCATGGATCCAAAACGAGAAACTGAGTCCATGGAGTGGTCCAGGAAAGGCTTTGTGTTGGATGCGACTGAGCAGGGCAGGAAATGCCCGCAGCGCCGCCCACCAAAGCAGAACAGGGTGTCGGTTAGGAAGAGACTCCAGCAGAGCCCTGGTGACAAACACCAAGGCAGGAGACACAGACAGGCACACGTGGTGTTGAGGTCAGCTTCCTTACCAGCTAGGTAAAGCCGGACCCATCCCTGCAAGGCTGGGCCGAGGAGCAAAGCTATGCTGCAGAGTCCAGACCACACGGCCCTCTGCAGAGCTGAGAACGCACTCTCTGCCTTAAGGCTCTTAGGAAAAACACAGGTTAAAGTGAAGTGACACACTGCAGCTCGGGCCTGCCCTCCTGGCGCTTGTGGGGTGGCGGGGGGTGAGGCCGGTGGATCGACACCAGGTCAAGAGCAGCCGAATCTACACAATGAGTTCCAGGCTAGCCCAGTCCCACAGGGTGGAACCCTTGTCCATAAGTGAGAAAAGGAACCCAGTGACATCTTAGCACTGCTATCAAACTTTTAGCCAGGTTCACCAGGAGTGGTGAGCAGGGAGACATTCTGTGTGGCAAGATGGGAGAGCCCCACAACTTGGTCCCTGGTGTTGACGAGGGCTAGCCTCGGTTACGTGAGAACCCGCGTCAAAACCAAACAAGACGGGCGTGGTGGACACACCTTTAATCCCAGATGGGCCAGAGCTTGGATCTGTGCCAAAGAAGCAGCACTTCCGTTCCGGCCGGTTGGGGTGAAGGCGGCACCCTTCCTGGCGATGTCTTCGGCAGAGCCAGAGCTGCACTACAGGGAGCAGAGCCGGGTTTGAATCCCAGCCTGCAGCTCCTTCCCTGATGCAAAATGAGAGAGGGGAGCAAATGGGCCCCAACCACCTGGTCTGCCCCTGGGCTTCCAGCTGAGCGCGGGGCGGGGGGGCGCTGCAGAGCTGGGCAGATCCACCTGGCTCCCGCCAGCCTTGAGGGGAGGGGTGTTTCTAGACCAGATGATCTCCCCAAGCCGCCCTGGGTCTGTCTCAGGGGAGGGCAGCAGTGTCCTTCCTGGTTAACGAGCAGCCTGCACCCGGACCTGTCTGGCCTCCTGGCCTCACACAGAGGAATTAGGAATTGGCACTGTCTGAAGTTTATGAAAATCTAATCTCGTTAGGCCTGCCTGGCGGCCTCATTGTCATTCTGAGGAGCCCCGGCCGCTGGGGTTCCGGCCACTCCGTCAACATCCCTCCCCGACTGCGTTTCTGAAAACGCACTGGCTACCTGCCCCATGTCCTTGAATTCAAGTAAGATTAGACCAGACGTCAAAAAAATAACTTTGTCAACTCTAGGGTGCCATTTCAAACACCCCCAGCCTGCATTCATTTCTTAGTGTAAGACCTTTTATGATTTTTTAAAAAATTGCTTTTCCCTTGAAGGATTGGGGAGCAGGGAGCAGGTTGTGCTGCATTTTCTGGTTTTCAGGACAGATTGCCAGGCTTTCAGGGAGCTGCCTGGTTCTGCCAGGTACCTCGCTCTGGCCAGGAGACCTTGAATGGCCAGGTAACACCTCCCAGACCCTTGGAACTCCAGCCACTCCTGCCGTGAGAACAAGAGGAAGAGGCATGTCTGGGACCCTGGCATTCTTTGTAGCTTTTGTTTGTTTTATTCCAGGTTTTTTTTTTCCTCCAAGACAGGGGCTCATTATGTAGCTCAGGCTGTCCTAGAACTCTCTCTGTAGACCAGGCTGTCCTCCAAACTCACAGCTGTCCACCTGCCTCTGCTTCCCAAGTGCTGGGGTTAAAGGCCTGCACTACTATGCCCAGCCTGTTCTGTTTTGAGACAGGTTCTTATGTAGCCAAGGCTAGCCTCGAACTCATATATCATATACAGCCAAGGGTATTTTTGAACTTCCAATCCCCCACCTCTACCTCCCAATGAGATTACAGACACCAAGCCAAATGTAGGGAATGAGGCCGACATCCAGGTCCTGGGTTCCAGTCTTACCCTGTCACTGACCATGGGGGAGGGGTACAGATAGTGCCCCGATGGATGATGTTCAAGCTTGCCGTCTGCTGTCCACCTCTCCTCATACCCCACTCCGGGGCTCTCTCCTCTGATCACCTTTTTGTTCCTGGATAGCAGTCACCACGTCTCCGTCAGGGCCCTTGTAGCGGCTAGGAATGATTTCCTTTCCCTTTACAGTCACGTCCTTGTTCCCATCAGTATTTTCTGGTCTTCCCTCCAACATCAGCACCTCAGGGAGGTATCCCCAGGGCACACTGTCTAAAACAGTCCTTCGCACCCAACCCTGAGGATCCATTCTTTGCTTTTTCTCTGCAGCATTCACCCAGAATTCTCCATATGACCCAACAGCTCCGGGCCTGGCCCCTCTCTCTAGAATACTGGTCTGACCTTATTTACTCTCTGTGGTGTCCCAGTATTCAGAAGAGCGTGTGGAACACGTGTTCAATCAAAACACACACGTGTTCTCCTGTGAAAGGGTGAGTGTGTCTCTGTGGGTTCTCAGAAGAGGTCAGAACCAACTGGGAACAGATAGCTGTCCCAACAGCACCCAGGCTGCATGAGAAGCATGCCACCGGGCTGAGGAACACTGACAAGAAGCCACCAAATAGGACTGAGCTCACTTCAGCTTTAAAACCCAAGGGCTGGGAGGTGGCTCACTGGCCAAGTGCATGGCTTACAAAGCCTGAGGAGCCCAGTCCCACCTGTGAAAAGCCAGACCTGAGGGCACACACCTGCAATCCCAGCGCTGATTCCTGGTTCACCGACCAGCCAGCCTCTCATACCCGAAAAGCCCCAGGTCCCAGTGAGAGACCCTGCCTCAAACACTCCTGAGAAACAATAACAGAGGTTGACCTTCGGCCTCTGTGCCTGAGCTGCACACCTGTGTGCGCGCGTGCGCATACACACACACACACACACACACACACACACACGTATTATGTTAAAAATAAAGGTAGAACTTTCCTACACACATCCTACTTTGAGGGGGAACAGGGGTCAGCAGGTACACACAAAATAACAATGGCAGGGACTCAGAGCACCTCGCCCCCAGCAAAGGGGAGGTTCTCTCCATGGAAACGCTTCTTTATATGACAGTCACGAACACACACAGTTACATCTATAGTAAAAGACAGAGGGGGCATTAATTAATTAAGAAACATGTCCGTTGTCAAAACAGCCTAACTTGCAATTAGACACCAGGTAGCCTCTCTGCTGAGACTGTCACCCGTGTGTGACAAGGACTCCTGGGGCCGTGTCTGGGATTGAACGGGGAGAGTTAGCCGCTATACTGTGTATACCCTCAGCGAGGCGGGGAGGGGCACTGGGCATCCCCCGAGTTCCCAAGGGTACATGGAGACAGCTCATCACTTCCCTTACACCTTTATCTGGAAGAGGGTGGGGACTTGTGACAGCACCTGTATCCCCACCCTGTGATAGCCACTGGCCCATGGCCCATGCTCAACACAGGAAGGATTCCAGAGACGAAGGTATTGTCTCAGGGTAGGAAATGAGAACGAGAAGGCTCTGAGGGCGCTGCTTCCCGATCATGTTGCACACGGTGGTTGGGCCCAATCCCGCCTCTCCGTAGCTCAGTTCTCTTCCTAGAGACGGATATATCCTCCACCCGACCATCTTCCATCTGGCTGTCATCCATCCATCCATCCATCCCCATCGACCCACTCATCCATCCATCCATGTTTACATCTGTCCACCATCCAACCGTCCATCTGTCCAGGCTCTCATCCACTCTCCATCCATCTTCTTTTCCTTGCTAGAATCAAGACGATCAATTTGGCCCCTAAGAAGCTCTCTTCTCAGATACCTACACATCCCTGCACCCCTTTGCCACGCTGTCTGCTCTGCAAGCTCCCAGAGTGATTGGGGAGCCAGCCTGGGGCTCCCTCTCCTCTGGGCAGGAATCCTAAGATGGTCAGGCACACCTCAACAGTCTCTGCAGCCAGGGCCCGGCAGGGAGTGGACCACAGGGGTCATCCGCCCACTGAAGGAGGGAATACCAACAGGCACTGCTCTGGAGCTGAACAGAGCAGATGGTTCTGCATGCTTCTCTCCTGGCTTGCAAAGGACGGTCAGGCAGAGGTAGGCTGCCTTCTCCAGCAGTGGCAGGGGGTGAAGGTCAGGTCCCGGCTCACTGCAGAGGGACACACATCTGCCTCCATGCTAGGCTGCTGAAGCTATGTTGCAGGACGTGGCCACGCAGGAGGCCAGCACTGAGCACCAAGCACTGAGACCTCTTGTGCATGCAGGGAACAGGGCTGTGAAATGAGGGGGGGTGACAGGCCTGTCTAATCACTTGAGAGCCTTGTGATTAAAAGCTCCTTCAATAAGGGAAGGCAAAGCCACACCCTTTCTCTTTCTCGCTATTAACCAAATGGAAAGAACTAATGGGCTTTTTTTTTTTCCATTGTCACCGGCATCGAGCGTCTTTAAACACCCGCTGTCAGTCCTGTGCCTGAGTTATTGGCAGGGCAGAGAGAATTCACAGCGAGAAAGCGTTTCTGTCTGTGTGACTGGGGCTGTGCCCAAAAGATATTTAAATTAAGTCAGATGGACACGGTTCATTGAGCAAAGGTGGCGGGAGGGCCCAGGACAGGAGCCTGTCTGTGGGCGGCAGTGTGGATGGCCGGCTCTGGCCTTGGAAGGGCACTCTGGCTGTGACCGTTAAATCAAGCATGCTCGGAACCTTTCGACCCTGCAACCCTAATGCCCAGAGTGGCATCAACAGAACAGAATTAACAGAAGAGTCCCTGCTAATGGTGGACGTGGACACGTGTGTGTGTTGTATGTCACACTGCATGGAGTACTTCTGAAATGGACAGCTAGGTGCCATCGCACGTCACCCAGCAAACCCTGTGCACAGCATTACAGGATCCCATGTCAAAAAATGGCATCCGTCTGTCTGAGAGGCGCTCAACCTCAGTGTGAAAGATGTCTGGGCTCGCAGATCCCACTGTGGGGGCTGCTGCGTGTAGGGGTGCTGAGCAGTGATCCAGGGCTTGCCCACTGACTAGATGCTACGGGCCGTCACCTCCCTGCTGATATCTGTATGTGGTTCTAAACGCTGCCAGATGTGCCCTGGGCACAAGTCACTCCAGCTGAAGCCGCTGGCTCACGGGTCTGCCAAGGAAAGGAGGCAGTTATGGTCGGACGGGAAGGAAGGGACACGTGACAAAGACCCATTTTACAGAAAAAAATGGCAAAAGAATCAAGTTAAGAATGGTGACTTCTGAAAAAGCAAGACTGTATTTTTATCTTTTATATTTCTCTGTTGTTTGCATTAGATTATGAGTGAGTGTGTGTGTGTGTGTGTGTGTGAGCGCGTGTGCACGTCTGCGAGGTACAGGTAATTTTGGAATCTAGAGGCCTTGGGCCAACCTGGAGCTGGGGTTATAGGCAGTTGTGAGCCACCCAACATGGATGCTGGGAATTGAACTTGGGTTCTTTGAAAGATCAGTACATGCTCTTTTTTCTCTTTCTCTCTCTCTCTCTCTCTCTCCCTTTTCTTCTTTTTGAGACAGGGTTTCTCTGTTGTAACTCTGGCTGTCCTGTCCTGGAACCCATTCTGAAGACCAGGCTGGCCTCAAACTCACAGAGATCCACCAGACTCTGCCTCTGAGTGCTGGGATTAAAGGCATGCGCCACCACCACCTGGCTTAATACATGCTCTTAACCACTAAGCCACCATCCCTCAAGTCTCATTCCTGGCTCTTTTTTTTTTTTTTTTTTTTTTTTAACGTGGGCTCTGGGGACTGAATTTGGGTCTTCACATTTGCCTACTGAGCCAGCGCTCAAGGTCCACTGATTGCCTTTTTCAGAGAAGCATTCATGATTTATTTCTTTATTTTTTGAGACTATATAGATCAGGCTGGCTTCAAACTTACAGAAATCCCTCCCCCCAAGCCTCCCAAGTGCTGGGATTAAAGCCTGTGCCACCAGGCTCATCTGTATTCACCATTTTAAGAAATCCTAATGACACACTCCAAGACCCCTTGCACACACCCCATGTCTGTTTGTGGGTGTGAGTTTCTAAGTGTCGGCCAACAATACAGCACGAGATGCCCTCAGCCCTCGGGAGGCGCCTGCCTGCCTGCCGTCCCTGGAAACCAGCTTGTGTTTTGCTCAATTACTGTTCTTCGAGGGCCTGGTATTTCCCAACAGGAGTCAGGACTTCAGCATCCAGGAGGAGGGAAGTGAACCAGAGCTCTGTTTCCAAGGCTTTGGGACAAAAGGCTCAGCTCTGAGGCTGGGGCACAATGCAGTGTGTATTGAGCCCCTTCTCAATAGCTCCTCATTCAGTCCCAGGGGCCTCATTGGCGCGTGCTGAGGAGCCAAGGGTCAGCTAGGAGGAGTCTCAGTGCTCGCCTGGGGTGGCCCTGCCTCTCAGAACTAAGGAGGGGCAGCTGTTCTACCGTCTTGCCAGGGACAGAGGTGGGGAGGTGAACTGACCAAAGCCAGACACCCGGAGGGCTAGAGGTGGTGGCTAGGGCCTCCCCGTGTCCTAAATCCCAAATCTGCCTCCCGGAGGCAGAGTGAGAGACACTGCAATGTGCAGGTTCCTTCTCTGTTCCTCAGTTTCCACTTTGGGAAAAGCAGAGACCCCGGAGCACCTTCTCTCTGAGGCTGTGATGCTGTATGTAAAGAACTGCATATAAAGAGCAGCGTGCGGGCTGGAAGGGCTCCACGGTTAAGGGTATGAACATTGCCGATCTGGCAAGGGATCCGAGTTCAGTTTCCAGTACCCATTTTGGATGGCTCACAGCCGCCTGTAACTCCAGCTCCCGGGGTACCTGACACTCTCTTTTGACCTTCTAGGGTGCTCACAACACACGCACGGACACACACACAGGGAGAAATACACACAGAGGGAAAAATAAAGCGCAGGGAACGGAGCCCTACATGTAGCCATGGGCGACAAAATCAGCTGCACTCAAAGAAGGCAACTGGGAAGGCAGGGCTAACATGGCTGCCAGTGTCTGCCCAATGAAGGCAGGTCCTTGAAGCCCACCATTTCCTACCTATGGCCTCCTGATGGCTCTGACCTCTCCTGCAGCCTGGGCCACCCTCTCCCTGCTGACAGCCACTTCCTACTTGTTTGTTTTTCCTAGCAACTTTAAACTCTCCCATAAAGGCCTTAATTTTGTGAACACCACCTGTCTCATCTGCTCGGACTTCTAAGAAAACGGTGAAGTCGGGAGTGACAGCCTCTTGGCCTATCTGGTAGACAGAGTAGAGCTGCTCTGCCAGCACGTGATCCAGTCCAGCAGCCACCCGTAGTTGGCATGCACCTGGCAAGCTGGAACCATGCTAAGAGAACTTCTCATCACCCCTCAAAGCCCGGCATCGGCTGCCCAAGAGCCGCCTTCTACGGCCACTATGGTGCAAAACCAGAGCACTGCAGAGAGACTCTCAGAGTCCCCTGTGCCAGTTGCTCCTCAGTGTTGGGGGCTATAGGAGAGCAGCAGTCCACCCACACAGGGTCAGTGGGGCCGTAAGGACCTGCCACCTCAGGTGCAGGGGCGCACAGGCCACTCTTGTGTCTCGCTTGATGCCGTGTGACCCCGACTGACTGCCTTACCTCCAAGGGCTTGTTGTACCCAGTTATAAACACTTTCCACCCTGACCCCCCTTTTAAGAGAAAATTTTCCTACATCTCATTTATTTAGCAGGGGGGTTCGTAGGACAACTTGCTGGAGTCGGTTCGCTCCTTCTACCACACGGGTCCCAGGGAGCGAATTCGGTTCCAGTCAGGCTTGATCGCAAGTACCTTTACCTGCTGAGCCATCTCCAACCCCGGCAACTTCCTTTTCTCTGGGCATATGAGTCTATAAGACAAGTATACAAATCAAACATTTATTGATAATGAATCACAGAGAAACTTATTTTAAAATAATTTAAAAATATTCTTTGGCATGTGTGTAATTTTACTATCTATCAAGTACGAAAGCAATTTGCATGCTAATGAGATGGGCATGCTTGTTTATTTTACATAAAGAACGAAATCTTGGATGAAAGTCTGGTCCCGCAGGATGGAACACCCTCACTGTTTTCTAGAGTTGACTGATATTTTGATTTTGCAATAGATTTGCATGAATACGTATATAAGGCGGTAGGCAGATACTTGGGGCCATTTCTGAAATTATTGGAAATCCTGTCCTAATCCCAAGTCAGAATTAATGATTTTCTTTTTTTTTTTTTGGTTTCTTTTTAGAGAAACGTGGGGGCTGGACAGTGGGCTCCATGTTCAGAGCATTGCTGGGCTTCCAGAGGACTTGGGTTCAGTTCCCACGGGTATCAGATGACGCCAGGACGTGACACTCTGGTCTCCGTGCACACCGCACACAAACGGAACGCACACATCCACACAGGCAAATCGCTCATACACATCAAATAAAAGTAAAAATCTCCAATCTTAACACAGTATGATCCAAAGATAAATGAATTTGATCCATGCTGAGGAGAGACGGAAAGGAAATATTCAAAGTCTTTGTTTTCCATACTGAAGCCATCATGTTTCAATCAGAGCAGAAAACAGCATGTTCCATGAAACATGCGATCCATAACGTACGACGGTCTCAGTCCAGGCAGTGTCCACTGGTAGAACGGCATGACGGCACGCCCTGTGCAAACAGCACGTCTGTGCTCGGAGCCGAGGCTGGACCGAGACTGAGCTACACCTGAGAGCCACCGCACCTTGGCTTTGAGTTACTTTGTGGTTTCTCTGCATTCGGGAAGCTGTTCCCGTTGCCAGACTTTTCACAACCCCCACATCCAGTTATGCAGCCCCATCTGGGGTGACGACCCACAGTTTACAACGCTGGGGCTTCCCCACCTCCAGACCCCACGACCAAATGGTGCTGCCCTCATTCAGTAGGCGTGAGAATCCCACAGGAAAATGGATTGCACATTTCCTGGCCCACAGGAACCCTACAAGACCCAGCTTCTTGTTGGAAAAGAAGACCATGAATCATCATACAGCCCCGTGTCTCCTCAACATGTGTACACCGTGCACCCCCCACCCCAGTGTGCAACTGTATTTGGAGACGGGGCTACAAAAGTTCCTAAAGGTGGGGCCCCTACCCAACAGGCTTAGCGCCTTCTTAGAGATCCCAGGGAGCTCAGCTCTCCTCTTCCAGCCTCTCCTTACCAGCGCACACCACATAGAGTGAGGCTATATCTTTCTGACACAACAGAAAGCTCACCTGGACCTGAACATGCCAGTGGCCTGGTTGTGAGCAGCTCTGTTTCCAGTACCTCAAGAAGATGCGTGTCCACTGTCTTGAGTCACACAGTCCCTGGTGTACTGCCCTAGTGGCCCGAGGTGACTGGTGTACTGCACGTGGGCCGAGCTCTGGATGTAGGAGCCCCTGCACTGAGGGGTGGACTGGCACAGGCCGGTGGGCCTCCTGAGGACAGGGGACATCAACAGCCGCTTCATCTGCCTGTGTGCAGAGAACTACCCCACATGAAAGACCTCTTCCTGTTGACATGTCTGTCCTTGGGCCCTGGACGTGCGGCCCCCTCATCCTCCCCCACCCCAAGCTGGGCTCACTTCTGGTTCAACTCATTGGACATACAGTGGCCTAGAATGTTCTACAGGTATAGACAATATTGAGAGTGCACCAGGCAGCCAGAGGGGTCACTGTCATTTGACAAGGTGGTCCCTGCAGCTCTCTGGGATGGGCCTTTGTCTTAATGTTACCCCATTTTAGGGGTAAAGAGTCCTGAGACTTACAGAGGAGCAGCGATTTGTCCCGTGTCATACGGTTCAGTGCGTAGGGATGAACATTCCCTCGCAGGGGACACAGGGCTGGTGACGCAGTCACATGCTGTACAAGCCGGTGAGGCACGGCACCCATATTGGTACTGCAGGAAGCGCCTCACAGTGTCGCGCCCCCCCCCACCAGCTTTCCCCCATCTTCCTAGAAGCAGCAGCAGGAGGGCAGTGGCCGAGCCCCTAGGGACTCACTACACTGAAAGACCAGGCCATGGGTGACACGTGTCCTCGGGGTAACCTGCTGACTCAGACTGCACCTGGCTCATCTCTTCTATAGGGCTCAGAACCTGAGGAAGTGCCTGTGGCACAGGCTAGCCCTTGCTGGCTGTTGAACAGTTTTGTAAGAAGGGCACCCTGGAAACAGTGTTGGCTATACCATGGCTAGCCATCAAGAGGGACTGGTGCCACCTACAGGAAGAGGTGTGGCTAGGCTGGTGGTCTCACCAAAGATTCAGAGCACAGGGGAGGGTTTCTAGAGTGTGTGGGTCCCTCCCTCCCACATGCTGCTCTGTCCACTTAGGTCTATCTGGGGTGTAAACCTGTGGGGTCCTCCCCCACACCCACAACTGTCTGTGTCTCTTCTTTTCCATGCACCTCGCAAAGCCAACCCCAAGAGGGAAGTGCGGTCTCCCGGCTGCCTGCCTCTCCAGAAGAAAGGCCCATCCCAGGAAAGTGGGAAGCTGCAGAGATGGGGGCCTTTGTTCTGAGATGGGGGGAGCAGTGAGCAGTGGGGGCAGGTTGCCCAATCCTGAGTTCTGGGTTCGAATGCAGACACAGGCATCACCCACCCCCAAGGACTGTGGGCAGCCACTCTCTGCCCCAGGATGGCCACATAAAGCCACCGTATCAACCTCATGGATGGCCTGTGGAGTATCCAAGCTAGGACTTGTGTCCCAGCCACCCCAACACCAGTGGTTACACAGTAGGTGCTTGATAAATGGAGGCCAGCGTTAGATCACAGAGCTGGCAGCTTGCCTGACATGGAGACATGCGTGACAAGGATGTCAGCCGCGTGTCTGTTGACGCCCTGCGGTGGCTGGCACAGGACGGGCACACTGAGCTTACGGGGTAATGGCTGGTACAGAGGGCAAGGGGAAACCAGTGACAGGAACCAGACTAAAGCATCCATCTCGGGAAGGATCCAGTGGGCTCAGCGATGGCCACAGATGCTGAGGTGGCCTTTCCTGAACCCAGGAGATCCCACCCTACACCCTCCTCATGGCCTGGGACCCCTAGGCTATGGAGGCCTTGCATAGCCTCGCAGATCACCCCTCTCCCGCCCCTCTCCGCCCTCTCCACTCTCTCCCGCCCCAACACAGCATTTCTCAGCTCCTTTACCACTCACACCTTCCAACCCTGCTGCCCTGGTTGTTGTCCCCACCCCAGGACCTCTACATGTGGCTTTGCCTGCTAAGAGCATGCTCACTGGGTCTCTCACCCCTCACCCCTCTGAGTCACTCGGAGATCTGTTTGGGTTAGGAGGGATTCCACAATGTCCGCTCCATATCTGACCCCCCTGCTTCCTGGTGGAAATGGCAGCTGAATCTCTGGGCTTGCTGGAGGACTGCAAAATAGCCAGAGAGTAGCCAGCATTGGGGAAGCTTCAGGTAACAGCTCACCTGACTGCCAGGAGAACTATCTTTATCCATCTGCCTGCCTGTTTACTGGTGTTTGCATATCGCCTGCAGGGAGGCACTTTGAGAGGCCCAGGTCTGTCTCACATACACCCACAGCGCTGAGCACCAAAGGCTGCAGAGTGCCTTCTGACATTTGAAGGGATCCACTTCCAAAGTCCATAGACCAGAAGCCCAGAAGGGCACGGGTGGGGGAGGGTGGGAGAGGGCAGGTGTTAACAAGAAACTAAGGGTCTTTCAAAAGCAAAAGCTGAAGCTCATACTCCCAGGCACTGATCTCCAAGAACAGAGGCTTCCATTCACCACCCCAAAGTCTGGGCCTGAGGTTTCACAGAAGCTTTATCTGTAGCCAACACCCAGACACAGGCTAGGTCCCTTCACCATCGAAGGGTCAGACACACGCCCTACAGTCACAGCCTGGAATACTACTCAGCAGTTAAAAGGAACCAGCTACGGCTCTGCCTGGCAACCTGGGTAAATCTTCAGGGAATTACACGGAGTGAAAAAAAGCAATCTCAGAAAGCTACACACCGTATGATCCCATTTATGTAACATCTCTGAAATGACAAAATTATAGAGATGGAAAGCAGATTAGACGTTGTCAGGAGAGAGGAGGCGTGCGTGGCTATAAAGGGAGGGCGCGGAGTCTCTGGGACAGGACCGTTGTGGGGTTCAGCTGTGGCAGTTCCGCAAATCCACACGAGACTGAAGGACATGGAACGGACACGCCACTTCACAGGACAGCAGCTCAGTGGAGAGCTGGAACACGGTGGACCCCTGGCTCAGTATTGTAGCCACAGAAGGTGCTGGGAGCTGGGTGGTATGGCCACTGCATCTTAAATGCTTTTGGGGTTTCCCCACCTAAGTGGTCTGGGAAGGCACCAACCCTTCATCCACTAGGACCACCCTGGCAGCGGGCATCCCTAGCAATCACCCCTGGGGCCCAACCCAGGAGAACAAATGCCAAATGGAAGCGTTCGCTGCCATAGTTCCCCCTCTCTCCACCCACTTCCTGTGTCCTGCCTCCCCCATCTCTACCCCACCCTCTTCCTCCTCTGTATCGTGGCCTCTCCCAACCTCCCCCTCTTTTTCACCCCAGTCTCCCCATCTCAGCCTCCCCCCTCTTCCCTCCCCAGTCTCCCTCTGCTCCCCTCCCGACACCTGCCATCTGGCTACTGCAGGCAACCACATGGAACCAGCCCTAGGCTGTCATCCTTCAACTTGAAGTCTGGCTCCCAGGTTTGAAGATTTAATTCTAAACACACCACTTAAAACTTAGAAACGAAGAGAGAAAACTCTTAAGTCACCCGGAGGCGGTGGCTCCTGTCGTCTCTCCCATGAGAGAAGACCCTTCAACCTCATCCCTAAAGGTGAACAAGAGCCTGGGGTGGGAACAGACTGTGGGCTTCCCTAAGACATAGCACCCTGGATGCCCACGCACAGCATCAATGTATCAGCCATATACAAAGTACACGATGCGGGCAGTGTTCGCGCAGCTGTAAGCTGCAACATGGCGCCGTGTAGCAAAATGTGCAGAGCGGCTCTGTAAACTGTCAGCGTAACCCCAGCACAAGCGAAACTCCCTAAGTGACTCAAAGCGCCCTGGCACCCTCCAGGGACAGATCCTCCACCAGCTTCCAAGGTATCTCTCAGGGCAAGCTCTGACTGTGTGTGAACAATGGGGAGAGAGTTGTCCGTGCCCGGGGTGATCAGGAAAGGCCTGTCCGGGCTGGTGTAAGATGACAGCAAATCAAGGGGAAGAGGACAAATCCAGAATTGGAAGTGCAAATGTTCTGAGGCACGAACGCTGGTCTCATTCAAGGGAAAGAAAGCAACCAGGTTGCTTCAAGGGCATGGGGCAAGGAGACAGCTGTTTAGGGGCTGTACAGGGGCACTGGGGCTTCCTGGTGGGTGGTCCTACGTGTTAGTCGGGGTACAGGCAGCACAGGCAGCAGAGCTGGAGAGTGATCCAGGTAGGACTTTGCAATGTGAGCTTGAGAGCTACTGCTACATGTCCCACATCCAAAGCCAAACCTACCCCTCTCAGGTGCCTGCTGCAGCCTGGCTGGGCACCACCAGGCTCCTCTAGCTCAGACGTAAGAGGAAATGTTGTGCCAGCTGGCATTAAGCAGCTCTGAAGTCTTTCAGTGATCCTCCCGACCCCCAAAGATGGACAGACAGACACACAGACACACATACACACACTCTTCTCCTCTTCTATGATGGCGGGTCTCTGGAGTCAGAGGAATCAGGAGAGGCCAGGGAAGGGAAGGGAGTTAGTTGCTCAGAGTAGTCAAGAGCTCAGCAGACAGAGCTGGTGCCTGGATACGGGATGCCCACGTGGGCATCCACACTTAGACACAGCACAGAATCTGGCTCAAGGAACCCAGGTGGGGCTTCTGCTCATCAGACACGCAGTGCAAGACACTGCAGCCACCAGAGTCTCTAGACAACGCCTCCTTAACGGTCTGTGTTAGACAGAGAGATCAGGTGGGCAGGTGTTAAACACTCCACCTGCACCCAGCAACTGCTCCAGACAAACCTGAAACTCTGTGTTTTATAAAGGAGGGTCCTGGAAGCTGGCCAATCCCTCTCTAGGGTGCCACAGTCAGTCGAGTCTTGGACATGGTCACCACAAGAATATCAAGAGACATCCCCCTTCCTTTCGGAGCCTCACTGTGTGGGAGACTTTGCCCAGATCTTCCTATTCAGCTGCTACCCCCACACTGCCTCCTCACCCTCTACCTCCAACTATACCACATGATCATGTGACCTCCAACATTAGGGTGCCTGAGACTTCTCTACCTTCTTTCTACTGCTAGATCCTGGCTGCCTATGGACAGCCAGCCCCTCCCCGGCCCCTTCAGCAGCACACAGTGGCTCATTTATCTGACAAGCGAAGTGCGATGGCCCAGTCTCCCAACACCACCCTCTTCCTTTCCTTGGCACTTAGACACACATGGCCAGGCATGACTAGGCTGAAGCAGAGACTCCAGTGTTGCATGGGTGATCCTCGGCATGGAATCTGAACACTCAGAGGCAGGAGGCCAGCTCCGCCATCAGCCCACCGTGGGACCTCAAGCAGGCCACCCCAGCTGTTCTCGCATGAAGTGGGACACGCCAGCTCAGTTCCCTTCCCAACCTCAACACAAACCCCCTGTGGACTAGGGGGTTCAGACCTATGTCCTTCCGGATGTTGTGGGCCTGGTGCTTAATAAGTTGTTTCCCCTGAGTTCAGCTTCCAGTTGACACCCCACAACCCAGAAGACAAAAGGACTGATAGATGTGTCCCCGTGTTCTGATTTCTGAGGTGTCCCTGAAGCAACCCCGACCCCACAGCCCAGGTCCCCACACCAGCAGAAAGCAGCCCATCCCGGAGAAAGGAAAGTTCAATGGAGCTATAAATACCTCTGCTAAAGGCTGCTGGGGAGTCAGGCTTTCTGCATGAGCAAGCCCCGCTGCAAAGGAAGGCGGCTCGCCAGATTTGTTCCGAATTATGAAAATAGATGTTGTCTCCTCGCCACATCTGTTTTGCCTGACACATGAGCAGCAATTCGCCTCCTAAATAAGGCAGTGCCCAGAGCCAGCTTCAAACCTCAGCTTTTCAACTACAGAGACGAGAAGGGGGAGGGGAGGGGGAAGCCCAGTCATCCCAGACTTTGCCCGGCTCCTCTCCAGGGGTGTCTGTGCTTCAAGTGGCCTTCAGCTCTCCTTGAGCGAGGTGAGACTGCTCAAGTTAGGGGGAGCGGGGGAGGGGGTCCCTTGTCACTTAGAAAGAGGCTGCTAGACATGATCATTATTTAAAAGCGCAAAAAATAAAATAAAAAAAAAAGAAGAGCCCCCCCAACCCCAAACCTCCCAACTCCAGCTGGGGGTGTGTTATGTGCGTGTGTATGTATTGCATTTTATTTATTTTACTGGGGGAAAGGAGTTGCCACAGCACGCATGCAGGTAGGGGTCAGCCTGGCTGGCAGGAACCCTTCCCTCCTTTCACCAAGTCTGTCCTGAGAATGGAACTTAAGTTGTCAGGACGGTGGCCAGTGTCTTTACCTGCCGAGCCATCTCAGGGTACGTTTTTGATGTGGGGAGCAAGGCCAATTTAGGGAAAGGAACGGGCAAACTATCCCACATCGGCTCGGTGACTGGTCAGCCACTGCACTCCACTAATCACTCCAGGACAGACCCAACCACGGTGCAGCCCGCGGTGCCGGTGGAGGACCCGGCCTCTCAAGGCACGTGCCCGCGGAGGTCCCGGGGAGCAGGGACAGAGTGAGCACACACATGCCTCACAGACTACAGGTGCTGTCTGTCTATCTGTCTGTCCGTCCTGAGTTTTGGTCCTTAAGACTCTGCCTCTCAAAATACCTCCTTTAGGAGTTTTGGCCTTAAAGATGTTGTAATTATGGAGACCAGGAGGAAAGCCTCAGTGACATTTCAGCCTAATTACTGGTCACTCACTCCCTGGGCTGCCTAGGGATCTGCTGGCCTCTGGGGAACAGGAAGAAGAAGAAGAAGAAGAGAGGAGGAAGAGGAAGAGAAGAGGGGAAGCCGCCTCCAGCCTGAGGTCCTGGGTATTGGGGTACATATGCAGGGTTCAGGCCCAGAAGAGACCACCACCCTCGTGTGGCAGAAAGAAAACTCATCCCGGGTCCCCAGATACATCTGGTGGCCCATCTCCCGCCCCACATCTTGTGCCCCCCAACTGTGAGAAAACCATGGGAGACTTTGAATTAGGAGGAGTGCGGGAATTTATGTCCCATTGCAGCAAGGACAGTTTGGGGACTGGTGTGAGGTCTGGTTGGAGCTGGTCAGGACGAGACAGGCCTCTGTCCTCAGCCTTCGCTCCAGAAGAGGTTCCCAGCCCTGGGCCTAAACAGACCACCGGGCCTCAGCTCCACTGGGTTCCCACGGGGTTCCCACAGGTTCCCAAGTAAGAGGGCCATGGTTGCCTCACAGGGAGGAGGGTTGGCAGCCTCTCTTCTTGGCAGAGTTGGGAGAAGACTGAGGAAGGTGCAAGTCTGACTGTGTGGCACAGGAGGACTTGACTGGTGCCTGGGTCCCCGTGGGGACGGGTGACTGGGACACCTAGAGCCTCTCCGCCAAAGCGCTCCCCCCTTTTCTCCCCTGCAACAATGACCCAGGGAACTGGTCGCTATGGCAATGAGGCTAATTAATGACTTTATTTGGCAGAACAAAAGCCTCAGGCCCATTTAAGTAGCCCCAATATTTACTTCCTTAAGAAGCTACTTTCTGGTATCTGTGCAAGGAAGAAAGGACAGAGACAGAGACAGAGACAGAGATAGAGATAGAGATAGAGAGAGAGAGAGAGAGGACAGACAGACAGAAGAAAGGCAGAAAGAATTGGTGAGGCAAGCTGCAGAAGGGAATGGGGGCCCTGCTCACCCTCAGAAAGGAGAGAACACTTAGAATGTCCTGGCATGCCCTCACCCCGCCCCCGGTATAAAATTAGCACAGTCAAGTAAATGTGTTATAAACACAAAGACCCTGCCAGGGGCCCAAGTGCTTTAATTTAGGGGGTTAAGACGAGAACATTCCGGGCAGGAGCAGGCGGTCCACTGGGAAGCGTGGCGTCTGCAACCTTCTCACTTAGCACAGGCAGAGGGAAAAGCCATTTCCCCCGAGAACATGCATCTGTGGGATGTCTAGACAGTCATAAAGAGGACAATTACACAAGAAAGACTCTGTACAGCGCGGGCCCTCGGCCCTGGCCAGGGCACCGCTGCACCCGTTGCTAACTGCCCAAGCAGGCGGGAAAAAAAAAAAAAGCCGACAGAAACAAGAAGGGCTGGTGTGGGCTGACGGAGGTTGGGCCCGCAGTGCTTTATGAGGCAGTGTTTTGAAATCCCACTTGAAATAAGCCAGTAAATGAACCCAACCAGGTCTCTCCCCTCACACACACCAAATATTCCGCTGGCGTGCAGTCTAGACACACAACAAAAGACTTTTTACAGCTCGCAGAGACGAGCTGACAAAGTAGCCATTTACAGACCCTGGTTGCTTTCTCTGGCTACAATTTGTCAGATGGACTCAAATGGAAATGCTAAGTTATGGGTCTGGTTTGGGGCTGCTGGTGGGCGCGAGGAGAGGGGGGTGGGCTGGAGAGGAATAGAGGAAAAAAAAAAAATCACCTGACTGAGCTGCTCCTGGCAAAGCTCTGACTAATCCAGCTGTGCCAACAGAGCTCTCCCACATAGAAGCCACAATATTGGAGGTGGTGGTATTCACTTACAAGTGGGTATTAGAGAAAGGGTTCTATGAGAATGCTTAGGAGAACACTTATTTGACTGGGAGGGGCAGTTTCCAGATGGGGTCTCTGCTCTGTCTACAGTAGAGCACTAGAAAGAGAGACGTCCTCCATCCCCAGGAACTGGGGTGTCTCCAGTGTGTCCCAGGGGCAGGCTTAGGGAGGCTTAACCTATGCACTTGTTCCTACTAGGTTCAAAGGGAGTTAGAACCAAACCCTGGAGGAACCGGGCTCCAACACGGGTCATATATTACCCCCTCCTACCTAATAACCGGGCAGCCTCGAGGGACAGGGCTCACAAGTGGGGTTCCTCTCATTTCTTCTCCCTGGGGTTGTAGCCCCCCTAAGCAAGGCTCATGCCTGCCAGGTGCTGAAAAGTGGGCGTCCTTCCCTCCTGCAGCCTCTGTTCCCTCCTTTGCCACATGCCAGCCACAGGGTAGTCGTGAGGAAGTGCCCTGTGGGCTTTGTCTGTCCTCCCTCACTCCCGAATGCGGACGTACAAACATGGGACCAGACACACAGCGCCACTCCAACACTCACAGGCTGTGATCCAAGTCTACCTCAATTTCCCCAGCTGGGAGGCTCAGTTCCTAGCACCAGACAGCCTGTTCTCACAACTATTGCCCTCACGGGGACAGCCCCACCTAGAGAACCCGCTGACCTCCTTCTAGAAGCAAACACACAGCCCTCTGCACCTGGCTGGGGTCACATGTAAGTCAAGGGACAGGAAGTACCTGCCTCAGTCCCCTGAAGAGAAGGCAGGAGTACGGAGGAACGAGGGCAACCCAGGGCAGTGCGTGAGTACTGGGCATGGTGAATGCTTTGAGCACGTCCCAGCCCTCAGGTACAGGGTCCCCAGGAGAGGCTGATTTCACTAAGCCACCAGTGAGGGAGGCCACGCCAGTCCTAGGGACCCTCAGGGAATTGCCTCTGGGCAGGCCCTTATATGGACAGCCACAGCCTCTGGGTTTTAGGACTGACTGAGCCTTGCGATTTTCTGGGTTTTGTTTGGGTTTTCACAATCTCACTTTTAACGACTGCACCGACAAACGTGGCTCCACCGTCTGGGGAACCACCCAGTTTATCTCGACAGATATGCAGGTCCCCAGAGCATCCGCCAGGGAAGGGCAGGGACCAAGCCCTGGAACGGCATGTTCTTTTGTTCAGGGACTGTGGGGAGCGACTTCCTTCCTATCCAGACTGGATTTGTCCCAGGCTCTCCAGTGATGGAGAGACCAGCTACTGCTGCCTGACACTTAGCAAGTGGACCCTGAAGCCAGAGCAATGGGGACTTACTCCCGGGTGACCCAGGCAGGATGGAAAGAACGGTTTTACCTTTTCCATATACTATACCCCCTTGTCTAGCCACCAGGGCAGACAAAACTAATCAATTACCACACCTTTCTCAAACAGCCCAGCCCCAGCCTCAGAAGCTTCCCCTCCCCATGCCCTGGAAAGCTCCTG
Organism: Cricetomys ansorgei; assembly: GCA_026225945.1. NCBI lineage: Eukaryota > Metazoa > Chordata > Mammalia > Rodentia > Nesomyidae > Cricetomys > Cricetomys ansorgei. Next base: position 6,867,387 of record JAMJFZ010001249.1, read on the forward strand.
GCCAATCAGGCAAATAAAACCTGTCTAGCAGGGTTATTCCCCAACACAGGGTCCCTGGCCTGAAGGGAAATGATGAATTATTCAGGGGAGATAGGAAAAACCCAGAGGGATGTGTTCAGGGTTCCCTGTGAGAGCAAATGAAGCAGTTGGTTCCAGGAGCCACCCACAAAGCCCACAGCACCCTTGTCAAACAGGACCTTGTCTGTCTGTCGTCGCCCTGTGCTTTGGGCTCTGTCTAGGGACCAGTCTCTCACCTCATGCCCACCCCAGCTCTGGGTCTCATCCACAAACACTAGGGATACATCCTGGGTGGCCCAGGTCTGTGTCTCTGTGGCCGTCACTATAACCTCAAACTTCCCTTTCAGCCTGGCCTGGTCACCCATCACCAGTGCCGTAGAGCTGGGTGGATGACCCCTCTGTGTCCCTCCCTGCCTCCTCCTGTGCAGACAGCAGTTGCTGAAGACTGCACCAACCCAGCCTGGAACCCACCTCTGCTCTGAACCCCACAAAGTTCTTCAGTTCCTGTTCCTCCTTGGCCCCCGTGGGCTTGGGAGCTCCTGGAGCCCAGGACAAACCTCCACCGAGATTGATGGTCCCTAAGACACTGGCTTTGTTGGTGATGAGCCCCTGTGACTCTCCAGCCCTGGGGGCTTCTCCTAGGCACAGAAGGGTTTAACAAGGACAGGCATCCTGAGAAGACAGATGAGGAAGACGTCACACAGCAGGTGGTCACAGCTCAGTAGAGTTCCAGTAGTTTCCCCCCAACCTTTTGCCTCCAGGTGGCCCCTTCATTTTCTGGAGCTGTTCTACGGGCCGCAGGACATGGGTCTGTGGCCTCAGAAGCTAGTTGAGGGCGTTGATCTTCCCCGCCAAGGGGCTTTTCCACTTTCCACCCCGGCTTAGAACAATCCAGTCTGCCCTCTTAATTCTGAGGGCTTCACATTGTGGACGAGGTCTCCGGGTCTGGACTGCATTAAACCCCAATTCCTAGAATAACTGTCCTTAGGAAGAGTCCCTATGTATGTGGTGATGGCGTGTGTGTGTGTGTGTGTGTGTGCGCGCGCGCGCGCATGTGTGTCCGTGTCCTGTGCACTGTGGGAAGTTCAGCCTCAGGTTCTGCCGTTGAGTCCCACTAACACCCTTCCACACACCCCTACTTTTGACCGAAAAGTCTGTAGGCAGTGCCACATTCCTCCTAGCAAGGCAGCTGAGGTTCAGAGCAGTGAGGACCCTGCTGGTGAAGAACTCGGCTGGAGGGTCCGCCTCTCCCTGGTCTGCTGGGTCTCTCACATGATACGTGCCACAGCTTGTCACTGATGGGCACGGTAACTCGCCACAGCTGAGGTTCCTGTCTCACTAGGGACTTTTTCCACTTGCCTCTCTCTTGCCAAGGCCTCAGACATCCTGGCTTCCCTGACTGGGCAGAGGCAGGCACAAAGTGGCTGGAGTTCCTCTGGCACAGCCCTGGCTCGCCACTGCCTCTGGCCTTTGTCTCCACTGGCAGCCTGCCCCAGACTTATTGGCACAGGCCGTGGGGTTTTATTTAACCAGTGTCAGCTAAGCAGTGCTGGGCACACAAACCCAGTGGGAGTCAGCTGGACTGGGCTGAGGGGGCTCTCTGTGGGGAGCGGCCTGGATTTCAGCGGTGGGCTAGTCACACGCTGGGCTGCCCTGAGCTTCCCTGCCCCATACCATTCCTTCATGATTTCAGTCCAAACCCCACTTGGGCTCTCCCCCAAACCCTGACTCTTCAGAACTAAAGGGAGCAAAGGTGTCTAGACTGCCAGTCTCAATGTGAAACAAGGCTTTGTGTGGTGGGGACAGGGCCTGACCTCCCCAGGGAGAAATGTCGACCGGGCAGCTCAGCATTATGGGAGATGACCGGATCACTTCCGGGACACCACACATGGCCTGTCCCTTCCAGGGCAGAGACACAGCCCTAACCCAGCATAGGGACTCGGCCTGGGTCTCTCTGAACATGGAAGCTTGTGAGCTAAGGAAGTCTGGGGCCCTCTGCCTGCCACAGGGGCTGCCTGCCACTGGGCAGTCCTCAGGACAGTATCCACGCACTCACAAATGGCCACTTTTATATCAGTCAGTTAAATGCAGCCAGGCTGGGGTGAGAGACCAGGCCAGGGGTCTTCCTGAACCCGACTTGAAGACTTGATCAGTCGGGGAGGCCCCACATTGTGATCTCTGGCCTCTACTGACTCCCTCTGGGCCTTGGGAATCCCTACCTGTAGAGACACAGGCTGGGATCACATGGTGGTGTCCTCACTTGCTTCACAAGCCTTTGGTGTTGGAGGAAGGGCTGGCTCGGGTGCAGAAGGGGCTCCTGGAGGTGATGACCACACTGCCCAGAAGCAGACAAGGTCTCCCCTCTGCTCTAAATTTGAGACTCGCTCCCTGCCTCAGCAACCCAAGCATGGACAGTTGAAGCCATGTCCCCATGTGCCAGAAAATGAGGCTGAGGCCCAGGCCAGCCTTCTAGGACAGCCAGAGCCTTACCTCACCTGCTTCCGAGCTAGAGGCCCCCACAACAGACCCTCTGCCCCACCTGGCCCATTGGGCGTCGGATCCATGAAATTCCCTGAGAACTTCCAACTACACACATTCAGGGAGCAGTGGTGTCTTTACCCCTTTAAGGAACTGTCACAGGAAGAGGCAGGCCTGTGCTCTTTCCCTGTGGCCCCCCACTTGCCGGGGTCACTGAAACACCACAGCAGCCCGTTCATTCTGTGGAGACTCAAGGGGCAGCCTCTTTCCCTATGGCCGCCCATGTGACTGCTCACTCCCTAAGGTCGTTCACTCCTGATGGCAGTGGTAGCTGACACAGAAGCCCATTTCCCTGTGGCCAACCACTCTCCGTGGTGGCTCACGTGGCTGCCTGTTCCCAATAATGCTCAGGCGACAGCCTGGCTCCCCAGAGCCACCGGCTACCCAGGGCTACTCATGGCCATGGCTTTCCACTCCCTGTGGTAACTCAAGTACTGTGCACACCCTACGGTCCCTCACACTCCTGGCCACTCCCGTGGCTCCCAATCCCCACAACCCGCCTTCCGCCAGCCCTCGGGCAGCCAGCCACGCCTCAGAATATCATCTGCAGAACAGCACCAGCTCCACTCCACAGAGGGGCGTTTTGATTTTTGTCCTTATCGTTCATCAAATTCTTTGAACTTGGAGTCAAGTAAGAAGGAGCTCCCTGTTTCCTTACAGTCGTAAGAATCAGGCTGTTGTTACTATGGACTGAGAAACACACTAGCTAGCTCTGTCTGGAGTCTGTCCTCGGAACGGTTGCTTGGACATACTATGCCCACGCCCACAGTGTAATACTGTGGGTCTTTTCCCAACCCCCTGAGGTGACTTACAACACACACGTCAGTAGGGAGAGGCACTTGAGGGGGTCCGGGGGAGAACACACCCTAAGGTCCAGGATGTCGTAGGTTCCATCCCAGCACTGCTAAGACCCGATGAGGGGAGTGCTGTCTGTGACTCTGACCCCACTGTTCAGGGAGCATGACAGGGAAGAGAGTACACAGTCTCCGACACATACATGTTCAGATATTTTCCTCCTGCATGGACACCGGGGCCAACTGAGCTTCAGGTGTGTGTGACCCCTAGGGGCTCCGCTGCTCTGGTCTGTCTGGACATGCTCAGAGAAGGGGTGCAGATCTGTCTGGCGTTGAGGCTCGTTAGTTAATGACACCACAGCCTGTGGAGGATCCCCATGGCACCTCCCTAGAGTCTGTAACCTAAGAGACGGTGTTAAAGTCAAGGCTCCAGAGTCCTGCCCATCTCACCCACATCTGAGCGAAGAACCACTGTGATCCCCAAACAGTGGCACACCCCAAGATCTAGACTCCAGTTGCAACACTCGTGGGGAGTGGGGGGCACCTACAGAGAGGCAGATGCAGAGTCCTGACTTTCCCTGCAGGGCTCTGAGAGCTCCTGTCACACTGTGTCATTTATAGAACCTGAGGTCTAGTGCACAGTAGGTGTTCAGTAAGCAGAGCGAATTCAAGCGCAAAGAGGTACAGGATGAGAGGGTGGACTGCGAATTAAGTCACAGGTGGCACAAATCCCACCCCTGCCGGGACCCCTCATCAGCAAGGGGGCAGGGCTCCCTCTCTTCAGACCCCCTCCACAGCAGGGGCTGAGGTCCCAAGTGGGCTCTGAAGGAGGGGCAGATTCAGGAACAGGTCTGAGCTGCAAGGGGGTCTCAGGTTGAAGCCTCTTCCCCCCCCCCCACACACACCAAGGCAGAACAAGGCGGCCAACCCAGGGCCAAGGTCTGGAGAGCTGCTTGCTGCCTCTTGTGTCCTCTCCCTTGCTGGTGCAAGCTCCTCTCCCTTGGCGTAGGGTGGGGCTGGGTCTTTTACTCAAAGACCCTACTCTACTCCCTGTGGAAAACTGCACAGGTGTCTCCTGCTACTGTTACTTCCCATCCCCCCATTAGAGAAAGAACTTGCCCACATCAAGCAAGCAGGAGCCCACCATGCTACCCCTTCTGAATCATCTGGAGCTTAACACCACGGAGGCTCAGAGACGCCTCGCTAGACACCGCTTGGGTGCCAGCATTACCCCACCACATAGTCTTGAACAAATGGGGACAAAGGAATCTTGACATGACTGGGAGGGGTGTGGGCCTGCAACCTCAGGGAGCCTGCTTCCCCCTGGGAAAAACTCCTATTCACACGTTTGGTCCCCCTCTAGCATCTCCCTTAGGAGCCTTCTGACTTTTCCTCAAACGCGGTCCTCCTTCAGTCCAAGCCGCAGCTCCCTAAGACAGAGATGGGTATCTCTCGAGCTATGAGGTACCTGGCACTAAGCCACACATTCCGTTCATCTAACCTCACAGGACTCTGAAGGGAGATGTACCTGTGGCCATTCTGGCTGGGGATAGACTCAAGCCCTCTAGCTCTAGCAACGGCCCAATGGTAACTCTGTCTTGAGTCTCAGTTGCTCAGTGGGTAAGCCCTCGCCTGGCAAGGTCTACGGCAGGCAGTGTCTGGCTCCATGGACAGAACGGGTACACTGGTGGAGGAGCTGAGGAGCTCACTGGTGCTTGGGATCCTTGCACCCGGCGTGTTCTGACAGCACAGGTGTTCATCCGAAGGTTCCAGACCGCACAAGGCCTGTGGTGGGGGGGATGGACTCTTAGGTGGAGAAACAGCTGTTGTGGAGCATTGGCTCGGCACCTCTGGCCAGCAGCAGGCCTGGAACCCGGGTCCCCACACCCACCTCCTGCCTCAGCACTCCTTGCTACAGACAAGTAGAACAAGACCCGACATCACCTTCCTCAAGGTGCTCTGAGCCACCACCTCTCTCCCAAACCAACACAGACCGTTAAGGTCAATCCAACCTGGGACTGTCAGCTGACGAAACATGGAGCTCACTCTTGCAAGGACCGGAGGGTGCCACACTGTGGGGACTCTCCCACCTACCAGTCACGAGGCTTACACAAGTACCTCCCAGGCTTCAGTGTAGGAAAGACCACCAGAAATGGCAGAGTCAGGCGCCCCTGAATACATGCTGCTCATTGTGTCTCGGGAAGCCAATGAGACTTCCAAGCTCATCCATGGCTGGATGTTCAGCACAGTGCTCCAGATCACCGTCAAGATTTCCTGGGAAGTGGCTGCACCAAACCAAAATCAGAATTCACCACACAAAAAACACAAAGCAGACTCGCAATCCCCAGACAAGCCCTGAGCAGCACACCCAGGGTTCCCACACCGGGCCTGGGGGCAGGCCAGGGCTCTTGGCCTCTACCCCGGCCCAGTGCCAGCATCTGCCTATCAAAGGCCGCCCCACACCTGCTGGATCCAGGCATGCCGGCATTCCAGTCAGCCAGCCTCAGTGCCCCCCGTGGGCTGCAATAAAAATTCCTAGACAGGTAGTCAGGTCGGAGGCCAGAGCAGGATGAGCAGGGAGGTGGGTGGAGAACTCCTTCCTCGGTCTCGAGGGCTGGGGGGCTGCTGCCTGCTCGGTGCTCTTCTGGGTCTGGAGCCCAGCTGGGGAAAGGTCTGCAGACCCTGAGTCTAGGCTGGCTGACCCTGCCATCCATGCTGTCCCCATGGGAATCCATAGGAATCCATGGGAATCCGGACTGAGGAGTCAGGTTCAAAGTTAGGGCCGGGATCCCAGGCTCACACCGGTCTGTTTCACTTCTTCCTAACGGTCTTCCCTTACCCAAGGAGGCCAGCCAGCAAGTCACAAGTGCAGACCAGGAAGCCATTGGGACCCTAGCACAACAAACATAACTTTGTTTGCTTGTTTATCCTATTGCAGAGAGAAAAGCTCAGGACTTCACATTCTGGAGGCTGTTCTGGTGGGTCCACAAGGTAGAGTCCTTGGAACCCTGGGTCCAGTGAGAGCCTGTTGTGGCATCCTGAGATTAAGGTGACCCCAGCACCTGTAGGAAATACCTGTGCTGCCCCTCTGCAGGTGAGGGAAGTCCACACCATTCACGTCTGCGTGGGTCTCCAGCCCCTTGTCCCATGTAGGGCCTTGGTCTGGACCACTGCTACCTCCACAGTCCCCAGACACAAACCAGAGCCATTCCCCAGGATCTGACCTGGTGACTTAGATTTTCACATGGCTGGGTGACCACAGAAGGCCAGATAGCAAAGTTTCCTTTTTAAGTGGGGCTCTCAAGGAGAGCCCTGGTTCTTCAAGTGCTAGTTTTGAGACAGGGTCTATCTGTGTAGCCCCAGGTGGCCTTGAACTCACAGAGAACTGCCTGCCTCTGCCTCCTATGTGCTGGGATTAATGTGGGTGCTTCTAAAAGACCAGGAGGGGCTTGATATCCTGGACATGGCTCCCCGATGTCACAGCTTCCCGGTGTTTGCCATACCTTATGAAAGGAATTAAAATTGCTTAGTATTTCCTAACCAGGCAAAACAATTCACCCTTACTTGGTTGCTTTGTTTTGAGACGGGGTCTTATATAACCCAACTCCCTATGTAAGGGAGGATGACCTTGAACTCCTGATCCTCCTGCCTCTCCTGTGCTAGGCTATGAGGCACACACCACGACACCATGTCCAGCTCATGCAGGGCTGGAGATGGAACCCTCTTAGCTGAGCTATAGTCCCTGCCCACATTCAATTATTTTTTCCAATGCTGGGAACTGAACTCAGGACCTCGTGTATACTAGGCAAGTGCTTTACCAACTGAGCTACAATATGTGCCAGCTCTCCAACTCCTTCTTACCCCTTAGCCTTTTCTTAAACACTGAGCCTCATGATGTCTGGAGTGTGTGGGCCATGTTCCCCTCGCACGCACTTAAGCGCCTGTGAAGCACAGGTCTCTTAAGCTTTGGACCGCCCTCCCATACCGAATGGAAGCTTCTCCAGGGGACCAGGTTGTCCAGTGTCTGAAGGTCTCTTGGGACTTTCTTGGTAGGGTAGACACCTAAAAGCTTCTAGGCCCAGCCAGCCAATCAACAGTCATCTGTCCTTCTCCCCTGAGCCTCAGTCTCCCCATATGTAAAACGGATTTAGGGGGCCCTGCATACAGCAGGCACCGAACACATCAGAGGTAAGTTGCATATGTCTACACAGCTGTATAGATGGCGGGACAAGGGACCTGCATGTCCATTTCACAGATGACGAGCTGAAGTCTGAGAGCCGTACATCTGAAGCCACGAACTCTGACTATGAGGCCACTGTGTCTTTTCCTCCTCCGAGAAAGTCGGAGCAGAGGGAAGGGAGCCTCAGCCTGTCAGCCTCACTCACTCCTGACTTCCTTGGAATAGCCACTCGAAGAGCCATGCCCCAGCCCAACCCCCACGTGACAGGCAGCTCCATCTTGTGGTCTAGGCTGTCTGGGAGCACAGCAGCCTCTGAGTTCACCACCTCTGAGTAACCGCTTCCTCAAGACATGACTCACACCTGTCTGGGGTCACCCACATCCTCTTCCCTGCAGGGGCATGCAGGCCAGGTGAGGTGGGCACAGGCAGAGGTGCTGTGGGCTGCCATCGGTGGCTTCTGGAGACGAACCTGCCCTGACTACATGGCTCTGCCTGGCTGAAGCCCCCAGGATGGGACTGAGACGCAGGCCTTGGTCCCCAGCACAGGGCTCACATGCAGGTCGCAAAGTGTCTCTCTTCTGGAATTCTACTGAGTCCTGGGGCCCAGCCTGGCCCTTGCAGCCCTTCTGCCATGTCCAAAGCAGCTGTTACCCGGGTCACCCACACAGTGTGGTCTCAAAGTCATGAGGCCCTGTGAAAAAGCTGAGTGTAGGCTCATGGACCCTACAGACAGCCAGACAGCCTCTGGGGACAGGTGCAGAGGGAGACAGGGTTAGGGGCCTTGAGAGAGACAAGACCTGCTGAACTGAGGCCTCTGATATCTGCATTTCCAGCAGGGGCTCAGGCTAGAGCCCCCCCACACACACACACACACACACACACACACACACACACACACACACGGAGTTTAGTCTGCAGAGAGAGAAGAAAACTAAGAAGGAAGAGTGAAGATTAGGAGAGAGGGAATGAAAGCCCAGACCCAGGCCTGCTTCTGCCACAGCTCGGAACCTTCAGGGCGGGCTTGCCTGCCCGCTCCTCGCCGCTTCCCCTCTGCTTTGTCCCTAGAACCCTGTGGGTCACAGTGACCCCTTTTCCTCCAGCTGCAACCTAACACTGGACAGTTCCTGTTCTCTCCTGCTCGAGCCATGGGGATCACTGCCCGCTGGCCCGGTGACCCTTCCAAGGAGGGAAGGCCGTGGCGGAGGGAAAGGTTTCCCGGCCAGCCAAAGGGACACACACACACCCAGCTGGAAAAGTCTGAGAGAGCAAAGGGAGAGAGAGGCCTCGAATCAGCCACACCCCTGACACCATGACAGGTGGCTCTAAAGCTGGGCTCTGCCTGGGCAAGCCAAGCGCAAGCTCCGGGAGCCCTCAGCCCAGGTTCAAATCTGCCCTGCAACTCTGTGCTGAGTGATCTCTGGCAAGTGACTTGGCCCTGCCTCCTTGTGTGCACCGAGGTTGCCATGAGGATTAAAGAGGTGGGGTGTGCCAAGTGCTGCTAGGGTTTAAAAAGCCACCACTCGCTATGGGGGATGGGAGAGAGCTGTGAGATATCAGGTTTATTCTCCCAGGGTCTCCCTTTTCTTGTTCTTATTTCTCAAGCCAGTCTCCCCCCATCCCCCCCCCCCCAAGCTTCTCCCTGTGGAAGAAGCAGGCCAGATTCAACAGAGGCTTCTACACGGGCTGGGGTTTGGGGTGCTGGTTTTAAGGAAAGGCGAAGTGTTTTCCAGGGATTGTTCAGATGGTATCTTACTCTACGTGTAACCGTGACTTTGGAACAGGTCTCTAACATACATTGGGGGTCTGAGAGCTGAAGGTCGGGCTAGGCCGTCTGCAGGTAGGGACTCAGCAAAGGGCAGCCTGTGACTTGTTAAGCAGCCCAGGAGACGCCACATTGGCAAAGAGCTGGTCTGAGGACCTGGTAGCTTCTAGCGGGAGCAAGCCCTCTCCCTGCCAGGACTCCGCAGGCTCCACCACTCTGCACCACCCTGCAGGAGGGCCAGTGCCATCGTTGCTCAAACCCACTCTGAGCACACCAGGACCACCACCTGAGTAAGGATCTGAGCCCAGCAAGAAGATGCTGTGATTGATTAGCAATGTCTGCCACGAGCAGCAAGTGGAGCACTTAATTGAATGGCAGCGACTAGACAGCCCCAATCTATATTTTGAAAGTACAAAGCAGGTCAATAAAGTCACCAGTAAGTCTTCAGCGAACTTCCTTGTGCTACCAGGCCAGTAACTGGACAGACACTGCTGGTGCGCTCCATGCCTGGCCCTGGCCTAGGAGCCGAAGACATGAGAATACCTAAGCCAGGGATATAGACTGCACAGAGTGGGAAACTCAGCGGGAAGCTGTGCTGATGACGATTTCTAAGGGTCAGCCAGGAAAGAAATCACATAGGAAGAGAAATAACCAGGTAATTATCAACTCTTGGATCCAAACTCACGGATGGAGACTGGATTCAGGGCTATCGGAAGCTGGCTATATAATCACACCTCTGGGCCGCGTGGTAAGCAGCTCTAATTACCTCCTAGATGGGACCAAAGTGACCGGTTTAATCTAGAGCCCAAAGCAACTAGTAAAACTAGACAGCAATTGCCTGACAGCAGGGCAAAGACCCCACCACAGTAGACACCTCATCACCACCATCAGAGAGACGGGGCAGGCAGTAGTGACTTCTTTCACAGAAGACACAGAGAGCGGCAGGCCCACCACACTCAAGAACACGTTTAGTGGATCGCCACCATCCTAGCTAAGGCAACAAGCAACGTTCAAGGCCAGGCTGTGATATGTCATGGTGCACACACATCCAGCATCCGGCACCCCCTACTCCCCCTGCTGTCTCCCATCACATAAACGGACTAGAGAAACAGCTCCCTCCTACGGCCATGACCCCTGGGCCACTGAGCTTGGCCCCACGTGAATCACTGGTGGCTCACCACAGCTGTTCCCAAGTGACTGAACGATAAGGAGGAGGCGCAGACACCAATAAATGAATCACGCCTTCCGCAAGACCAAACCTTTGGCTTCTGCAGACGCCAATTACAAAGCAGAAAGAAAAGAACAAAGAAACTACTCAGGGTGTTTGCGCAAAGTTGATTCACAGGTTCGCAGAATTATTACCGACTAAATTGTCTGTGGAAAAGCGGTTAGAGCCACGACCAGATGAAACTCGGCAGACAGGGAGCTGGGAACTTGCAAAATGGGGGTGCGTTGCTTCCAGGTGTGGGGAGCCCCCTCCCCTTTCTCCATCTACTTTGAATTCTGTAGGTGAGCAGAAAGCCACCTGGAATGTGGAGGAGTCTCAGCAAGCCCAGACATACAGGCTAGAACTCAGAGACTGCCTTTCTTTGGTTGGAAGACTAAGCACACAGCACCACACTCTAAAGTGCCCTGTCAGTCACCACCCACAGGAAGCGGTTTAGATGAAAGCACCCCGTATCTGGTGTGGGACCTGTCCATAAGAAAGGGATTCATCCCAACGGGCTGGGGCCGGACTCTCGTGAAAAAGCTTTTGCAGTCTGTATTCGCAGAGTCAGGGGAGGCCTGGTTCCGGAGAATTAACTGTATCTTCCACCTGTCTCCTGCTCCCAGGCAGACTCCCACTTGGCAATGGTGCTGTCACCCCCAAGCCGTTCACTGAGCTTAAGGGATGACTTACTTCTCCTATCAGTTCAGCCCAGGAGCTGGACTGCTCTCACAACAGCAGGAGCTCCGTGGGGGCAGGACGAGCTTACCAAGGACCCTGTGGCCTGGACGGTGCTTTGAGGGAACTGAGACAAGTGGGTATGTGGTGCCTTTCCTGGAATCTAGCCTTTGTGGGTAGTGGGAGACCAGGCAGCCGTGACCACAGGGACTGGAAGACCTCCCAGGGGAAGGGCAGATTATTTTGCCCAAATTTTCTAAGCACGGGGTTTGGCTTCCCAGTGCCCCTCTACCTAGAGCAAAGCCTAGAAAAGCTTCAGGTGATTCGAGCAGAAGGAAGGCTCGGGCCTGGTAGGATCCAAGCAAGGGATCTCCTAGAATCCCTCATACACCTTAAACAGGCGATATATGCCTATGTTTTAATACATACATTATAACGCCCAACAGGTAAGGGTGCTTCACTCCCTGAGTTCAAGCCCTAGGACCCGCAGGGTATACGCTAACGGGCTTCCTCAAGCTGTCTTGGATTTCCACACCTGTGCGGTGACAGGCACACTCGAGCAGACAAAAAATAAAACCGTCTGATGATGTGCCACTGTGAACGCCACGGTGTGTATTTGTAAAGTGCTGAACCCGGGTGTCCACACAAACCCGCACCCGGATCTCTCGCTCCTACCGCACTCTCAGAGCCAAGGACACCTTACCTCCTGGATCTCTTAGGGACAACAGGGCTCTTGCAGCCCTGACAAATGAGAAACTACTGCTGGCAGGAGAGGAGAGCTGCCCCAGGCAGAGCCTAGCATGGCCCTTTACAGAACACTGCTCCACGCTCCTGGCCACCATGGGAAAAATGGTGACCAGCACTAACCCACTCACCTCCAACTGGTTCTCTGTGGCCCATCTCTGTACCAATGTCAATCAAGGGTCCGACCTGCTCAGCTGGGGTTAAAGCACAGCATACTGTCACCCCAAACATGTGTTACTGGGGAGGTCTGGGCTGGCCACCCAAACATGTGTATTGGGGAGGTCTGGCCTGTGCCCATCCATCCTTGGGGGAGCCCAGAACTACTACCAAAAGGAAGAGGGAGGCAGATGCTCTCCAGTGGACAGAAGAACTGGAAGATTCTCTCGTTCCTGCCTCCGTGAGAAACAAAGTTAAGTCTGATGGCGCAGGACTGCCACCCTAGCTACTCAGGGGCTACGGTAGAACGATTATACGTTCCATGTAAGTTTAGGCTAAAGCCTATCCTGGGCAACTCAGTTTAGACCCTGTCTCAAAAACAGATTTTTTTTTTTAAGGGCTGGAGCACAGTGGTGGTGTTTATAATCATCATTTAACCCCCTGAGTAAGTCACAACAGCCCACAACTTTACCCAGACTCCTAAGGATCAGAATGTCACAGCCTCATGAATGCTGGGATTAAATGTGTGAGCCACCAGGCCCAGCCTTCAAACCTTTCTTCCAGGCATTCTGGGCAGGAACCAAGGAGGCTCTACCTGCACTGCCTTGGGAGGTCAGTGGCTCTCCAGGTCCTTTCCAGGGTCTTCAGGCAGGAGACGGTATCGTGTTTTTGTCATTCTGACACCCTTAGTAGGACCACAACAATGGCTGGTTAATCCCAGGTCGGGAGACTTCTGGGCTGCGGTGGAAAGGCATTTCTGCACCTCGGCTCAGCTTTGAATCTCTGAGCCAATGGGTAGGAGGTCAAGGCACAGCTTCCAGCCCCACAGACCAGGAGCTTCTTCTGAGCATCAGAAATAATTTATGCCAGGGGAGCTTGCTGAGCTCAGCAACCATCTCCACAACCCCACACAGTGGGCACCAGGCCCCTTCCATGTTTCGGCGGGGCGAATGGAAACTCGGGAGCGAGATCGCACGCTTGCCTCGAAACCCGAGGTCTTCAAAGCCTATACCTTGACCACATCCTGATCTACCTAGCATATTCTAGAAGGCAGGAATAAACACCTCAGCTCCTCAAAACGTCAGAGACCAGTGCAGACTCTCAACCAGTGACTGGTGACGGCTGCCATCCACAGACCCCAGCACCCACCGCTCTTTACAAGAGTACCACTCTGCCACGTGCATGTGCCCTCCGCCCTGCACGCCCCCGCCAAAGCAATGCCTATGAGGTACCCGCCAGTCTAGGGGAGCATTACAACGAACAGATCGGTCACTGAAGGCAAGATAGATACCAAAGGACTACTGCGCAGACACTCAACGTCCTCTGGCACAGGTGTGAAGGTTCCATAGAAGAACCTGAAGCCCAGTAGCCCCCGCCCCCATCTGCTCAGCCCCAGGAACAGGCTCACGCTTTCCTGGCCGGTTCGGTCCATTCGGCAGCTCTAGTGGTGTTCCCAGCTGTCACATCACCTGGACGACACAGGGCACGTGTGGGGGACAATGCTACGGAATGCCAGAAGGCGTTCTATGTGCTGTGCTGCCCCCAATGGTGTCTGGGTTTGGTCCCTCTGGGGACATTCATCAGTCCTGTGTCAAACCCAGCAGTAACGCATGCTGGTGCTGGTGTCCCAGCAGAGACTCTGGTCCCCAACACAGCCCAAGGGGCAAACACGTTTCCAGGGAACGTTGGGACCTGGTCAAGTGGACAGTCCTGGCGGCTTTCTGTGGCAGCCGACTGGCTAGCACTCTCGCCCAGCCCAACAAATAATACAACAGAAAGGTTCCCATCTTAGGGCTAGCGACCCCCACAGTGGTAAACCTTGCAAAGAACACTGGGAGGGAGGGAGCACAGAAGTGTGAGCATCAGGGAAGAGTCTCAGTGGAGCACCAGATCCTGGCTGTGTGGCCTGGGGCAAATGTCTGCTCCTCTCAGATCCCATTTTTCTACCTGCAGGTTGGTGGTAACAACAGCTCTCTCACTGGGTTGTTTTTAAGACTGAGAGAAAAAAAAAATGCGTCACTAGTACCTGGCTCACAAAAACCTCTTCTAGATCCAACCAGCAAAAGGGAAGGAAGTAAACAGCTACCAGTCACCCTGGGAACGGGGAGCCATTCTGAAGCTCCCAGAAAGCTGACGCCCCAAACTTTTGCAGGTTCCACCCCCTCCCCGCCCATGGTGCCTAAGCCATGCTACAAGCAAGCCACTCTGGGAATTTTCTCCAGCCTGGTGACAGTGGCTTCTGACAGTGTCTGACAAGACCCCCCAACCCCACCCAGGGTGTCAGGGTTTGGCTTTGCAGTGTTGTTGACTGGGAAAACGAGACTGTCAGTGCTCCAGGTTGCCATGGCTTCCTGAAGGGGTGCAGCCCACTTTGGGAAGAAGGCAAAGAGACTGGAGCAGAGGCCCCAGCCCTCCCATCCGTAGCGTCAGCAGGGTACTGAAGCCTGGGCCTTGGTACCTGGGAGCTAAGTATGGACCCCGTGTTTCCAAACTGCACCTCTCATCTGCCCCTAAGGTGCGTCTTGTGAACTGGACCCAGTTCAGGATCTGGATGTCACAGGGGGGTGTTGGCTTCATGGCTTATGTCTGTGCCTCCGCCCTGGCATCTGTGCCCCAAAGCTTCTGGGATTAAGAGACCCTGCTGGCAAGCACTAAGGCACTGTCTGGGCTTCCTGCACCAGGGCAAGCATCCTGGGGTTTCTGCCAGCCCTGTCTGTGGTGGGCCTGGCAAAGACAAGGATTTATGACACCAATATTCAATCACCCACATTCAAGGTCAGCATCCCAGGTGGGCCTGTGGATTCCAATGTTCCCAGCTGGTCTGAGGATGAGGAAACCTGCCCTTGGCAGAAGCTTTCTAATCAGGCAAAGTGCCAGGTTGTGACCGACAGAGGGCAGGGCAAAATAGTCACATCTAATCTGAGCCCACTCCCATCCCCCACCCCCAGACGGGACCACTGGGCCAGACATCCATCGATGTCCTACAGATCCTTGCCCCATTCCAGCACACATGGGGTGCTGTGACCCCACATTCAGACAGGTCACATGACAGAAGGCAAGGCAGCAACAGCTTGGGGCTTCTCCATCCCTCTGACCCTTGGCCACTCGGTGGCAGACCACGTCTGCGCGTGAGTTTTGTAGTTTTCACGGGGACAGGAAAAACATAATAAGAAGTGCCAGCATGTAGAGCCCGGGGCAGCAGAGGCCGTGGCTTCGTGGTGGGTGGAGGTTGTGGCTTCTACCCTCGGTCCAGAAAAATCAACCCATCAGCCCATCTAGGAGTTTGGCACCAGCATTGGCCACCCAGGCCCTCTGTAATCGGAAAGTCTGGTCCACGGGGACACGGACACGTGCTGACAGCAGGCTGAGTGCAAGGGCGAAGCCTCCTGGTTAATTAATCACGTATTCATTTTGTAGTGCTGGGGGTCCCTCACATGGCAGGCCAGTGCTCTGCCACTGAGTGACACTTCCAACCCGTGGTGGCCTGAGGGAGATGCTTCCCAGCTCCTCAGCTCCCTGAGTGCCCTCCCTACAGGGTGACTGTGACTGCCCCCAACCCTGCTACACCTCTGGTAGCCCCTCCAGGGAGAGGGAGTAGCACTGTACTTTCTTCAGGGCTCCCTAGGACACAGAGAGAACAGCCCCACAGTTCCACATGTGTGTGGGCCCCGTCTGTGTGGTGCTATTGGTTTCAGAAAGCAAACTGAGGCCTGACTTTAACACCCTGTGGGGGTTTGCTCAGCCTCCCAAGTTCCACTGTAAGACTCCCTGGCCTGTCTGTGGATGGCGACACCCCAAGAGAGAAGGCCACACCACAGGGCACTCCCCTTTGGCTTTTCCACCAGCACCTGCCTCCAGGACATTCCTTACTGTTAAACAATCTTGCCCATCTAAGCCAGGGCTCTGGGTTGGCCAGACACCACCTTCCTCTCCTCTTTACAAGGGACAGGAACAGGTCCAACTGTGGGCCAAGGGGAACTCCCACCACTCCCTACTGCAGAGCCAATGCTTTATCAAAGAAACTCAGAGGGAAGGTAGCTCTGCGTGCGAGCGCATGCCCACGTGTGTGAGGTCATCCCCGAGAGAGTGCAAACAGTTATTTTGCACCTCGACAGACACTAAACTAGCCTGTCTGGCCCAAGACCACAGTTACAACACATAGCTCCCTTGCTGACTAATGACCTTAAACCCAGACAGCAGGCAGGAAACCTGTGGGTTAAAAGTCCCAGCTTAGAAGACCACCAGATGTCCTGTCCCATTCATCCTGGACCCAGAAACACCCGCCTGCCCGGGAACCAGAACCTTCATCAAACATTCCCAGGATGAAAAACATCTCCAGAGGAGACACATTCTTCCTTCCCCTGTGGTATACAATGGGCATTCAATAAAGGCTGAGTGGCAGGTGTCAGCTTCCAGGACAAGAGGCTGACTTCTGAAAGGTCCCTCTCTAGCAACCAAAGGCTGCTAAGTGTCTCTGTTGAAGTCAACAGTGGTTCCCAGCAGGGCTGGAGACAGTCTGTGTATCACAGCTAGGAGAGAGGTACTGGCATCTAGCAGGGGAGGCCACCTACATGGGCCGGCCTTGTCCCCTGATCAACAGGGTTATCTGGTCCAGTCTGGAGGCTGAGTCGCCCTGGATTCAAGCAATGTCCAATACAAACGGTGTGCATTGGACAACCATCTGAGGGAACACTGGGTGTCCTATGAGTGGCTAAGGGTTCAGAATGGTAGGGGTGGGTACACAGCCTGTGGAGGCCAGAGGTCAATCTTGAGTGCTGGTCCTCGGGTGCTGTCCACCTCACTTAAAAAAGTGTTTTTAAACATTTATTTTCTTAGAGTGTGAGTGTGCATGTATATGCATGTGCATGTGGGTGGGTGTGTCAGTGTGCGCACGCTCGCACGCACACACACACACATAACTTTGGGGAGTTGGGTTTTTTCCCTCCATCATGTGGGTCCTGAGGACTGAACTCAGATTACTAGTCTCGGCAGAAAGTACCCTTACCTGCTGAGCCATCTTGCAGACCCCTACTTTAATTCTTAAGACAGGGCATCTCACTGGCCTAGACCACTGGGCTAGACTGGCTGACTAGCAGACTCTCAGGTCCCCACCTCCCCTGCACTGGGATTACATCTGCGTGCCACCAACCTAAGGTGCACACTATAAACACCTTACCCACTAGGTTATCTCTCCAGCCCTGAAACAGTTTGAATTAGGGCTGGGGAGAGGACCCTGGCCCGACAGGTGTTAAGGAACTGAGCTGCTTCTGCATATCTTTCCACCACAGTGGGCCCAGGGCAGGGCCACCTTCTAGGGCCCCAGAGAAATGAAAGCCAGCCAACTGGGGCTGGGCTAGCACCAGCACCCAATGAGACCAAGAAGTATCCTCAGCGTGCATCTGTCTGCTCTGAAAGCCACAGGTAAAGCAGGAGGGGAAAGCCAAGGGTTCAATTCTGAGACAGAATTGGAAAGAACTAGAATGTACCAAGAAAAAATGTGTATACAGGACAAGGGGTGGGTTCCTCAAAACAGCTGCGTGAGCCCTCGGCTGTGGCCTCGGGTTGGTTTCCGAAGAACTCTTTCAGGCTCTAAGCTCAAGGTGGGTTGGCTCTGCAAGCCAAGTTCCAAACCCAAGGGGCAGCATATGGGGTCCAAGAGGAACAACTCTGATCGGGGACTAGAACAGTTTGGAGGCCTTAAGGCAAGCTTCCTGCCTCCACGTCCCACA
This sequence comes from Cricetomys ansorgei, assembly GCA_026225945.1. Taxonomy (NCBI): domain Eukaryota; kingdom Metazoa; phylum Chordata; class Mammalia; order Rodentia; family Nesomyidae; genus Cricetomys; species Cricetomys ansorgei. Next base: position 6,885,193 of record JAMJFZ010001249.1, read on the forward strand.
CCTCCTCCTGAAGTGCAAGCCTTCTGCCTCACTCAGCCCCTCCCAGGTCTGAAACTTAAGGCATCTGAAGAGTACCATCCTGTTAGGTGAAGCAGCCCTCCAGGCTCTCTCCTCCCGCCCCCTTCCTAACTTCGCCCCCTTCCTAACTTCGATACAAAGAAATTCCAGGAAACACCAGGCCTTAGGGCTTCCTCAAACCAGACTTTCAGGGAAGACTAGCAAAAAAACTGTTACATTATTAAAGTCCCCACCTATTCTCTCAGTTAGTAAGTAGCCGGTGCATACACAACGTGGGGCCAGTCCAACCCAGATGGGGGTATTTTCAGTCACTAACCCTCAGGGAACATCTTACTTCAGTGTTGTTGGTGGGGGAGAGTACAAGGTACCACTAAGAGCTTCAAGCCATCTTGGTCTCTTAACCAAGACAATCTCTCCTCTCACCATGTGGATTCCAGGGACTGAACTCAGGTTGTCAGGCTTGGCAGCATCTTGCTAGCAACAAGGGACAAAATTAAGAATGACGTGTTTTGTTTTTCAAAGTCTAGAAAGCAGAGAAAAGACAAGACCACAATGTCCCACTGGGCCTAGACTTTAGAACATGGTTCATATGAATTGGGTCCCTTACTTCCGTGGGAGGTCCCCTACGGCCATGTGAGGAGGGAAACAAATCCACGGGCTGCGGCCAGCCTCTTCCCAGACTCGTGTGGGCTTATTTCAATAACATCTTCGTTAGTTTCATGAACCTTCCTAGATCACACAGGGACTCCAGGGAAGCAAGATTTGATGCCAAGGAAGGATACAACACTGGCTTGTGGCAGCCTCTCTTGACACCTCCTGTCTTGGGCTGCACAAGGCAGCTGGGGAGAAGTGACCAGGGCTTTCATTTCCTGGCTGGGAGACAGCTGGGAGTCAAGGTAGCATAGGGACCCACCACCCAAGCTTGCTTCTCTGCCCAGGTGGAGCCGGTCCTAAGTTATTTTTACCCCCTGTGCTTTACTGTACATGGTGTATGTGTGTGTGTGTGCAAACTGTGGCAGCTGCCTGCGGAAACCAGCTCATGAGTCACCGAGCAACTGCCCTGTTCTGTGGCAGTTGCCCCTGGGCTCCACTAGAGGAAGGCTGTCTGGGTTAGGGAAAGGCTGGGTGCCCAGAAAGGTACCCCCAAAAAAGTGAGTAAGGGGAAGGGTGCAAATTAGAAGGCACAGGGCAGTGGGTGAGGTTTCAACTCTTCACCCAACCCAACAGCCACCTGGGTGGGCCACAGAAGGAAGTAGATGCTTCCTGATCTCAACTTCTGATGGCTGAGGCTGCCGACAACCGCCGCAGGTTCAAGCATGGAACTCGCCACCCTGGCTCCACCACCTCCAAGGAGCCCAACACAAACAGCCCCAAAACTTTGACTCATTTGTAACCACCGTCCCAGCCAGGGTGAGCCAAGCAGTCCAGACAGCGGCTATTTATAGGAGTCCGGGACAGACATTCACAATGACACACTGAGGATCCGCGGTGGGCTAGACGCACAGAGCCGAGCCCTGGATTCAGACACCTGGCCACAAACGGTCCTCAGATCTAGCTAGATCCAGATCCCCCCACCCCCGCCACGCGCACACACACATCAGACACCTGGCGCTGCAGGGGCCCCCGGACACACACACACACACACACACACACACACACACACACACACACGGCCGGCACAGACCGCGACTCAGACCCACAAACACCTAGAGACGCGCCGAGACTCAGGCAGACAGACAGACCAGCGCACCCCGCAGACGCACGTTAATCCCGGACGCATCGCCACGGCCACTCCAGACACACGCCAGGAGCCCCAGACACCTCCCAGGCCAGACAGTGTCTCCCCCGCCCGCTCCCCCGCCCAAAGTTGATAAAGAGCCTAATTGCTCCATCGCCGCGGGCCCAAGGGAAAACGGAATGGAAACTTCCCGGGCCCGGCCCGCCGGCCCTCCCGCGCGGCGCGACGTCCCCGCCGAGCTCCGGGTCCGAGTCGGGCCGGGCGGGGCGCGCGCGGCGGGGACCGTGCCAAGCTCGCAGCGCCGCGGGACAAAGCCCGGCCGGCCGCCAGCTGCCGCGAGCCTCCGGGAGGGCGCGCCCCGGGCGCGGCGGGCGCAGCCGGGGAGCCCGGGCGAGGCAGGCGCGCGGCCCCCGAGTCCCCACGCGATCGCGACGTCCGGGGCTGGGGATCCCACGGGGCTGTCCCGGGGGGGACAGGGCTCACTCACTGATCTCCATGCTGGGGAACAAAGAGCGCTGGCAGTTGCACGCGCAGGAGACATTGGGCTGCCCGGCGGAGGCGGCGGCGGTGCCGTTGACCCCCATCAAGCGGTCACGGGCGGCGCGGGGTGTGGGGCGCGGGGGCGGCTCCGGCCGGCGCGCGGGGCGCGAGGCTCGGGCCCCGCATACAGCGAGCGGCGCGGCGCGGGCTCCGGGCGCCGCCGAGATCCCCGGGGCGAGCTGGGTCCCCCGGCCGCCGAGCGGGAGCCCCGGGGCGGCGGGCCGTGGCCGCGGGCGGCTTGCGGGGCACGGGCGGGCGGCCGGGGCGAGGGGCCGCCGGGCTCAGCCTGCGCGCCGGCCGATCCGCAGCCGAGCGCCGCCGCCCGCTCCTCATTCAAGTCCAAGGAGATCGGGTTGCGCCGCGCGCCCGCGGTCGGAGGCAGGCAGACGGTCTGACGTCAGCGCTAGACGGGGCTGCCGGTTCCCACCGCGCGGGGGCCGCGGAGGGGGCGCGCGCTGCGCCAATCCCCGCCGACGGCCCCCGCACCCTCCTCGGCCCGGGGGGCGGGCCCGCCGCGCGCGGGGCGGGCTCTTAAAGGGCCCGAGCCCGGTGCCTGCGTAGACCCGTCGCCCGTGCTGCATAGACCCGGAGCCCTCGGGAGTCCCCAGGGCAGGTCCGCCGAAGTCCCCGGGCCTGCGGCGGCCGCAACCCACAGCAAAACTTAAGACTGGAAGTTAAGGCGTTCTCCCACCAACTCCCGCCCCTGGGGTCCTCCTCCCAGGCTTTTTAGGGACTCCAAAGGCTACGAGGTTTCCTCGGTGCCTTGGGAGGTCCAATGTAGGAAGCCTGATGAGCTCCGGGGTCATGACCCAAGCGAGGCCAGATTTTTTGGGAGACTCTCGGTCTTCTGCGGCCAACACAAGGTTCCAGGAGCTCTGCCCGTGCCCCTCCCCGACACCTCCCCACCCCCACAACACACACCCCACCTTAACTCGGCTTTTTGGGTAGACAGGGACTCCGGTAGACACGCCCCAGAGAGCTTAGAGAAGCGCCCCTGAACCCTTGTTTTGCAAATTAGTGTCCGGGACTCGGAGGGGGGGGTTAGGGGGAGGTGGGGTGGCGGCAAGGGTCACTATCTGGGAGCCCCCAAGCGGTTACACACCCTCTATCTGCCACCCCAAGGGCCCCTGGCTGGGGCGGGTGGCCCAGAGTGTAAAAGGTCACGGGGCGGGGGGGGGGGGTACCTTTTGTTCATTGTTTTAATTAATTACTCGAGACGTAAGAGGCCTCCCAACCCTAGCGTAACTCCAGCCTCAAATGTGAAATGTGCTTCTTTGACCCCTTCCTGAATCTCCACTAGCTGGTTTGGTGTGCCTTCTATGCGCCAGACAGTAATGCCGCCCCGTAGTAACTTGGGGAAGCAAAATATTTTGCTCCATTTTACAGCTGGGGAAAGTGGAGTACGGGACAGGGTGCAGGAAGGTGGAACCCGAGTTCTGCCCAGGGCCATGGAGAACCTGTCCCTACCTGTGTATGACCCTACTTTAAATCTCCGCAAGCTGTGCCCCTGTGACACCTAGAGAGTTATTAATGAACCCAGGCTGCTTTGTCTTTGGAGAGGGGGAAAGCTTTTACAAGTTATTGCTGTTATAATTTCAATAGACTGGACGGAGGAGGAGGTTGAGCAGATAGATCAGTCTAGTTTGCAGAGCAGCACAGGAAGTGGTCCTTCAGGGACTTTCCTGGAGAATCCACCAGGAGCCTGGTGTCCTGCCAGAGGGAGATTCCAAGATGCTCTGGCCCATTTGTTTGAAGTAGCAGTCTCAATTTTTGTTTTAAATATTTATCTATATATATATACATGGATGTCTTGCCTGTATATATGTCTGTGCCACAAACAGTTGCACGCCACCCGTGAGTGCTAGGAACTGAACCCAGGTCCTCTGGAAGACGAGTAAAGTACCCTTGAGGGCTGAACCATTGCTTCAGCTACAAACACTGAATCTTAAAGTCACAAGCAGTCCAGGACAGGAGCTACGTCTTCATGAGAGGCTCCCAGGACCAGCAATTTCCAGAGAAGGTCTTTGGTCTGGCTGAGATTTGAGTGCTGTAAGTCAAGGAAAAGTTGTAACTAATCTTGCCTGATAGCATGCAGAGAAGGTGGACTGGGTGGTGGCGTCACCCCAGGCCTGCTCACCTCTGAGGCTGTTGGAACTGAATAATCTCAATGTTGCACAAAGAAACAAATTGAAAGTTACTTCCAAGGAATTTTTTTTTCCCCAAGAAGTTTGTGCCATGACCCAAACCCGGGCAGAGAGTTCACGGTTCTTATTCTAATACAGGTGCCAACTGTGTCTTTTCCTCATGGGCGGGGGTCCAACCTCACAGTCTTTCAAGATTGGCTAGTTTTAAAAGAACAGGAGGGGAAGAGGGATCAGCTACTCTAGGGCCATAAAATGCTAGGGGTGGGAAATCTACATACAGTCTTTATAAGGTGGAAGGGTTAAAAGGTTTCAATTCCTTTGCATTAAAGTTTCTACAGGGTGTGGTGTGTGTGTGTGTAGTATTGATTGGCCCTTGGCGGGCTCCCAGCAGCAGGGTCATGGAGGCGCACACCTTTAATCCCAGCACTCCAGAGGCAGAGGCAGACAGATCTCTGAGTTCGAGTCCAGCCTGTAGACCAAATTTCAGGACAGCCAGGGCTATACAGAGAAACCCTATCTTGAAAATCCACAAAAAAAGGAGGGGGTGGGGAGAAAAAGAATCTTTCAGGAGACCAATGGAGACTGTTACGGCTACACCTTCCTTTCCATAATTTTCATTCATTCAATCAACAAACTCCCCTAGAGCTTGGGACCTTGGCAAAGGAACTCAGTAGCTCGCCAGGGAATCTGGCTTGTCTGTCCCTGGAAAGTGTCTTCACTGTTGGTAGTATTGGAAATAAGGCAGCTTTTAATTTAATTTGTGTGTGTGTGTGTGTGTGTGTGTGTGTGTGGTGTCATGCTACAACACACATGCAGAGGTCACAGTATGGCTTGCAGGAGTTGGTTCTCCTTCCGTGTGGGTCCCGGGGATTGAACCCAGGTCCTCAGGCTTGGCAGCCAGTACCTTTACCTGCTGAGCCACCTCATTGGTCCTTTATGTGTATATGCCAAGTATGTGTGGGTACCTGGGGAGGCCAGAAGTGGGCATCAGATCTTCTGCAGTTGCTCTTAACCACGAGCCACCTCCCCAGCCCATGAGGTAGCCTTTATACAATGGAGGTTGGATGGCAGCAGGACCCTGTTACATTGACCCGTCACTCGAGGTTGGGTGGCTCCATGGTGTCTGGCCCTCCCTGGAAGCCATAAAGCTGAGGGTCTAACATGATTGTTGGAACAGAGGCTCAAAGACTGAGTGGGCGTGGCTGTGTGACGTCAGTTGAGTGTCTTCACCTCTCTGACTTTGTTTTCCTCCTCTGAAAAATGGGGCATCTGATGGCACCAGCGTGTGGCAAGATCATAAGTGGGGGGTGGTGATGGTCGGGGCCCTGAGAGTATGAAAAAAGAAGTGGTTACGCTTACTCGTTGAATCCTCTGGGGCACCCCTGGGGGGTTGGGGGTGCTGTGGTCACTAACATCCACTTTCAGAGCAACAGAAGGATGGTTGCAACCCAGCACTGTCATAGCTTTCAGGTGTGAGGGCTGGCAGAGAAAACCCAGGCCTCGTGACAAAGTCTGCACTCCCAGGAAAGCGTGTACCCCAGAGCACATCCCACTGTGTGGGACATACTTACGGGAAGGTCAGAGTCGTTTGCTGACCCTGGCACCCCTAAATGTGCTGAGAATTGGGCTGTGAAGGGCAGAGCCCACTCTGAGGATGGGCACCTCCTGCCCAGAGCGAGTGGGCTGGGTCAGGACGTGCTGAGCACCAGTGTGACGTGCTCCCCGAGGCTGAGGAAGTCCACCCTTAAGATGACTTTTCAGAGAAACAGCTTCCTCCTTCCATCCTTCCCTTCATGCTCTCCCTTAGTCAGGTACCTGGGGTTGATTCTGGGGCAGCTCCATGGCAGGCAGGTGCAGTACCCCTGAGCTACAGTCACAGCCTGCTTTCTAGTCGTGGGGGTTTTGTTTGTTTTTTTAAGACATGGTCTAAGTTGCCCTGGCTGGCCTTGAACTTGCAATCCTCCTGCTTCAGTTCCCTGAGTAACTGTGCCATCATGCCTGGCTAGTTTATTTGTTAATTAGACAAATAACTGAGCCAGGAGGAGGTGGTGGTGCACGCCTTTAATCCCAGCGCTCGGGAGGCAGAGGCAGGTGGATCTCTGTGAGTTCAAGGCCAGCCTGGTCTACAAAGTGAGTTCCAGGACAGCCAGGGTTACAACAGAGAAATCCTGTCTCTAAACAAACAGACAACAAAAAGACAACCGCCCTTCTATTCTGTGCTGGGCTCTGTGAGGCCCACTGGTGTAGGGTGCAAAGCTGACAAGCTGGGACCACAGACACGGGAGCTAAGCTGGACCAAAGCCCTGAGAAGGGGTGCATATGTGGAGAGGTCTTACTCTGAAGGCCAGATGGGAACTGTCCTGCCTTGGGACCTGGCCCTCCTGGGGTGCAGAATCCTGGAGGTGAGACAGACCAGACTGAACATGTGGGAACAGGAGTCTGGTGATAAGTCAGACAGACGTGCTGGAAGATCAGACAGCGGAAGGACTGTGGCCAGGAAGTTGGGGTAGCCTTTCTGGGAAGACGGGAGTCAGGTGAGTGACAGGGAGGGGCAGTAAGTGCCAAGGCTAAAGCTATGGGTGGTATTGGAGCAAAGGGGCCCCCTTGGACTCAGGAAGTCTGGAGTTTGGAATTATTTCCCAACCCAGCTACGGTCACCCGATTGTGAAACGGGTTTGTGTCCCCAGGCAACTGCCGGGACAGGCCTTTCAGGGACTCCAGACAGCGTGGCCCTGTGCCCTGCCCCTGGGCTGGATCTGCTCCAGAGGAACGTTCAGAGAGAAAAGGGCTTGTCCTGGCTGGTAAGGGGGCTTTGCTTTGCTCTCAGCCAAGGTGTGAAGCCAGCTGGGGCGCAGCACCTCCACACACTCTCACTGGACCCCAGGCTCACTCCAAAGGCCTCGCTGGGCTCAGTTCCCTGCGCTGCTGTTCATGTCTGTCTCAAACTGCATGATCGTTAGTAGTTTTTGAGCAAGGGACCTCAAACGCTCTGTGGCCAGCCTTGTGCGGACGCCAGGTTCAAGATGGCTGCCAGATGAGGACGAGTCAGAGTCAGCGTGGGTTTTGGCTGAGGCTGATGGAGGCTGGCAATGTCTTCATGGTGCCCACTGGCTGCTGATGGTTGGGCACTGTGGAAAGTCATGCTCAATCAACAAAGGGCCTGCTTTGAGAAGATTCCCCGGGGCCAGCCCTGCCCCCTTATCCCTGGCTACCATCCACTTCTCGGGGACAGATCTATCCTCAGAGAAGCAGCTCCACAGTCCTATGTGGTTTAGTGACACACCTACCCACTTCCTCTCCTGGCTTCTGGCCTTTGAAAGTCCTTCCGGCTGAGGCAGTTATTTCCCCCAGGTCATTCCCAGAATGCATTTGGAGCTGAGCTGCTTAGCCTCTCCGGAGTTACTCTAGTTTTGTTTTGCTCTGTTTATTGGGGCCTGCCTGCTCCTTACATTTTTCCTTGTAACCCCATAAATATGCCTCAGGGTCCCACAGTGAGCTAGTTCCTAGAACACTTGCCCCCCAACCCCGATACCTGGAGTCCAAACTATTATTGATACCATTTGGCAGAGGAGGGAAACTGAGGTTTAAGGTATGAGTGCGTTTGGGAAGAGATGTTCTTGGGTCCGAAACCTGGAGGGGGAGGGGGTACACTCCTGTACTCAGCAACGATGCCTTTCTGTGTCCCTTCCTCTGACCCTCTGCCTTGGTGGTGCTGGGCATCTTAGTGCACCCCAGCCCCGTGGACCCCAAGATCTAATTCACCTTTCTACTTGTTTCTCCTCCTACAAGCTTATCTAAGAGGGAGGATGGCTGTGTCTACAGACTCGAAATGGCAGAGCAGCTAGTGGGTGACCTGGCTTAGTGACCTCACCTTGCGGAGCCTAGGTAGGGACAGGACAGAATTTCACAATGAGGGTGAAGAGTAGTAGCAGCCTGTGTATGCTCATGGGGTCATGGTCGCCATCACTTGCCTAGCCACCCTAGGAAGACAAGCCCATGTGGCTTGTTCCCTTGTGGCCTTGACTGAGTTCTGGGGGCAGCAGGGACTCTCTGGTTCTCTGTGGAATAGGAGCCTGAGGATATCTGATCAATATCTGTGCTGGTCATACTGGGGCAACTTCATTCCTTGCTAACAATTCTTTCTTTCCAGTTCACTCACCTCCATTTCCTGGGTATTGCTCACCAAGTACCCAGCACTTACCTAGAGCAAACACTTGCCCGGTGTCACTCCCAGAGGTCTGATCTGTAGAGCGGCATGCGAGGTCTGTGTATGTCCGTGTGTGCCTGTGCGGTGAGCTTGTGAGTTCCTGTTGCTCTCGTGTGTAGGGCTGTGCCTGCAGATTCGTGCTGCGTGTTCCATGTGTGGCCATGCCTGGCGAGTTTTCTTGGTTGTGTGTTACGTGTTAGGTGCAAACACAGCACATGTCACTGTGATCGAAGGCCCCAACAGTAAGCCAAAGAGGCTTGGCTCAGTAGCCATGTCCATGCCCGAGCGTGCCACCTGTCTGTCCCTGCCCTTTGCAGTATCCTCCCTCCAGGGGAGAGCCGATTCAGTGAGAAGATAGGAGGATCAGAAGGGAACCCTCCAGCCAACCCTATCTTCTGACAGTAAACTGCGGCTCAGGACCACAGCACAGCTGAGGTCAAGGTGTTTTCTGAAAACCAGAGCTCTCTACCCAGACCCTTAGGAGCCTTGGTAGCCTTCAGTAGCCTAGTGCCTGCAGGATGAGCCTGAGATCGGCTAGAAGAGTCCGGGTGTTCACCTGCATCTAAAACACCCCAGAAGAACTGTCTTGGGGTGATTCCATGGGTCAGAGGTACCTGCAAAGGCATCTGCCTCTGTTGTCAAGGACACTTCTTGTTACCGCCGTTAAGGTGATTAAAACAGTTGCGCGTGGTTCTCACCTGTGTGAACACCCCTCCCCAACCCCCCCCAACCCCCCCAATCCCCCTGCTTCCTTGCTTTGAGATGGAGTCTCCAGACTGGTCTCAAGGTCTTGATCCTCCTGCCTCAGTCTCACACATGCTAGAACTGCAGGCATGCAGGCCGCCAGGCACGGCTGGGCCTGGCACCCTGTGGACAAGCGTTGAAGAACGCTGGTGAAAGAGTGTGCCCAGAGGCAGCCAGTCACAGATCTTGAGGCGAGGCTGTGCCACAGGACGCCGGGCTCTGCTCAGAGGGCCGGGACAACACAACGTAGCAAGCCAGGCCCTGCCTCCCAGAGTCACCTTGAGAGGGGCTCACACTTACATGGGCTTCTTTCCCAGACTTTGGTTCTGAGTTTCCAAAATCGTGAGGTTACAAAAGTATCTGTTACTACTAACAGTGTGGCCTCATTTGGGGATGTTGGGCCTCAGTTTCCTCTTTCAAAATGAGCTCTGAAGTGTTCCTACTGGCAGGGCCAACTGCTAGGACTCAATGGGGAACTGACATCGTACATGGGACAGCCCGGCTGGGAAAAGCCCTGGAGAAAAGTCTCCCTGAGACTCGCAGCCCCATAGCGGATACACTGAGCCCCAGGTCCCCCTCTCCCCTTTGGAGACTCTTTCCTGCATTTTCTATGTGCTTTGTTCTGGGTCTTTAGTCCCAGCTGGCTGTCCCTGCCTGTCCTTAGTATCTGGTCCCAGGAATAGCTGCTTGTTCCCAAGGCCTCCCGAATGCCAGAGGAATCTGGCACCATAACACCCCAACAACCTCTTCCTCCCAAGAGTGTAGTGCCAGGCCAACACTCCAGCACTGCAGCTGCCATCCTGTGCCAGGCTGGAGGGACCTTCTCGTCCTGCATCTGCAGCAGGATCCTCCTGCAAAGGCGCACTGCCCTCCGTCATTGCAGAAAGTCTGGGAAAGAATATCCAAGCTCTAGTGCCACGAGGAAACTGGAGCTGCATTTTGAACTAGAGGCAAGCAGCTTCTGCTTTGTCCTCTGCACCCCCAGAGGCTCCTCAAGTGCCCAGCACAAGGCAGTGCTCGGTAAATAACAGTTCAGTGAAGGAACATAAGGAAGCCCTGTCCAGCAATCCAAGTTCCCACGAGGCAGAGGCAGCAGGATTGTCATAAGTCTGAGTTCTAGGCCAACCTGGGCTACCATTTGAGCCCCTGTTTCAAACCACTCCCCTCCTCCAGAGAAAGCAATTTAGACAAGGCCTGGACCACAGCTCCCTCTCTACCTCAAAAGACAAGAATGGTGATTCTATTCATTTTTAAAAACAAAACTGCCAGAATGGGGATGGTGTAGGCTAATAGCTAAAAAAGCAACTCAAAGATAATGCTGCTGGCTGGGCGTGGTGGTGCTCTCCTGTCATCCAGTACTTGAGAGGTGGAGGCAGGGGGGTCAGGAGTTCAAGGCTCTCTACTACATAGCAAGTTCCAGGCCAGCCTGGGCTATACAAGACCCTGTCTCAAGCAAAATAAAGCAAAAATGTGACTGATCAGAACTAAGTCTTTCAAATGTTGTTGTGTTTGTTTTGTTTTCTACTACAAATATTAATTTAAAAGTGGTAGAGGGTCAGCAAGGTGTGGTAGCCCTGACTTTAATCCCAGTACTCTAGAGGCAGAGCATCTGTGAGTTAGGCCCAGCCTGGTCTACAAACAAGTTCCAGGCCAGCAAGGGCTACACAGTAAGGTCTTGTCTAATAGATAGTTGGGTTGATAGATAAATAGAGAGATAAAGTACAAAGCCCTGGGTTTCAGCCTGGTTTACATAGCAAGTTCCAGGCCAGCCAGGGCTGCAGAGTAAGACCCTGTCTTTATATATATAACTAGATAGATAGATAGATGATAGATAGATGATAGATAGGTAGATGATAGAGAGATAGATGATAGATAGGTAGATAGATATGGTAGAGTGTTTGCATGCATAAAGCCCTGGGGTTCAATCCCTGGTAGTGCATCAGTTTGGCCTGGTGCTACATGTTTGTAATTTTGACACTTGGAGGGTGGGGCTTGATGACCAGGAATTCCAGGACACAGCAAACAAAAACTTAAAGGCTACTCTAAGTAAGCATAGCTCAAGCACAGTCTCTTCTCCCATGGCTCCTTTAACAAGGCTGGGGTGCCAAACCCTGATGACATCACAGGCAGCCCATAACGACACGGGAAGGACCAATCTCAAATTCGGATTCCGAGAGAGGCCAGTTCAATTGGACACAACAGCTGGTAGTCTGGACCAATGGAGGAAGAGGAGAGGGAGTGAGTTCTAAATCAGGGGCAGCCGGAGGCTCTGGGCTTTGTTCCCTTCCTGAGTGTGGGTTCCAGCCCCCGGCATGGCTTAGGATCTGAGCCCGGTGACTCAGCCTGGCTGAGCCTGTTTCTATCAGCAAGGTTTTCTGAGGACCCGGCAATGACTTTTGGCCTTCACCGAGCACCTTCTTGTGTGCTGTCCCGGCTAGCCTTAAACAAGTGATCCTCCTGCCTCAGCCTCATGAGTGCCAAGGTGACAAGCTTGTGCCTTTGATCTTAGCCATGGCATCGCTCTTACATTTTTTTAAGGCCCTAGGAAAGGTTCTAACAAATCAGCCTGAGCTACGCGACTCAGGAGAGCAGCTGCTCCGAAATGCCAGGTTCAGCTGATGGTCAGGAGAGTGAACAGGCACTGACTGCCCCTGGGCCACTCCTCCCATAAACAAGCCTGTGCTGGGCTGGGACGGACACATGACTGGCACAGGGCCTGACCCTCCCCACCAGGGGGTTGGCAGTGTCGCTTGCAGTCACTAGCTGGTGACCGGAGACAGCCTGCACAAGTGCTTTGTACTTGGCCTGCATACCTTTAAAAAATCTTCTTCCAGGCCAGGTGTGGTGGTGCACATCTTGAATCCCAGGGCTTAGGAATCAGAAGCAGGTGGATCTCTGTGAGTTTGAGGCCAGCCTGTTCTGGCTTCAGCATAGTAAATTCCAGGTTAACCAGGGCTACATAGTGAGACTATTTAAAAAAAAAAAACAAAAAAACCAGCTGTCATTGTCCTGACCCTTGACCCTTCCTGTTAAGCCTATCAATCTTCATTCATGGGTCTTGAGTGCCTCTGAGTATGTCTGTCCCTTCGTGTACCTAGGAAAAAAGCCTGCAGGTGAGGTACAGACACCCCTGCAGCCGGCAGGCTGTGACTGTCTTAAGTTGGTCACCTTGTCCTCTGAAGTTCCGAGCCTCCAGACAGGTATCTTTCCACTGGCCCCTGGTGTCACACAGGCGTCAGCTTGAATATCTAAGAACTGTATCCCTGCATCAGTCGGCAGCTGGGGGATGCGGGTCAGGGTAACAACCTGCTGAGCCTCAGTTTTTCTCTGTAAAGTGGGTGTCTTGGTTTGCCCTCGTGATTTACTGGGAGGAGAGGGGGTGTGCGGCCCCGTGCCTGCGCCTGGCACACAACAGACACCCCACATTGGCTGCCTGCCTTACTTCTGGAGGCAGCTGGTTCTGCGCAGAGAGGAGGCTCAACAAGGTTCCCTTACGTGGAGTGAGCCGGACCTGCTTTGTAGCTTCTGTGACTTTGAACTTCTAGAGACACAAGTGGCTCATTCTTCAATAGAACAGTCTGGAAACCAAGGGCCTAGCTCAACATCACATTTGTGGAGCTCTGTATAAACTAACAACAACCTGGGCTCTGTTCAGAAACCACAAGGGATGAGGTTAGGGGTGCGGCTTTGCTGGTAGGGTGTTCACCTAGCATGCTCAAGGCCATGGGTTCCAACCCCAGCCCCACACAGCCAGGCTCGGTGCCTCACACTTGAAATCCCAGTGCTCAGGAGGTAGAGACAGGAAGATTGGGAGTTCGAGGTCATGGTAAGCTGGACGTCAGCCTGGGAAACATGAGACCCTGTCCAGAAAGAAAGAACGGAAGGAGGACTTGAAGCTGGTGACATCATGAGCAGAGTCCCCAGGGCAGAGCCCTGTGTGATGGCAGAGTCCACGCTGCACCCATGCTTGGGCAGTGTCCTTCAGGGCAATAGACTGGATGGGGCCACAGTATGAGCGGCTGAAGGCTGTCTCCTAGGGGCTCAGGGAAGCCACCAGAGCACAGTGCCTTGGTTCCCGTGGCTGTAGGTTAGGCAAGAATCCTGGTTCCCGGGACCATGCCCCAAATGTCATGTGTGTCTGTGATTGGTTCCCTCTCCACCTTAGCTTATGTGAGATGGGGCATAAATACAGCAAACAAGTCTAGAGTCTGCTGTGCAATGCCACCTGAAGCCAGATCAAAGGGCAAAAACGTGTCCACTTTCTAGAAGTCTCTAGTGCCTCTGACCCTGAGGCTGAGGTAGTAGTCACCAGGACTCTGGCTTCTTTGTTTCTCCTGCCCTCGGACTTCACCAACAGTCTCCTGTCTAGTCCCTGTATGGCCCAAGTGGGGGTCACATTGCTGCGCCAGTGTCTGCGACCTCTCCTCTGTCGGGGAGTGTCCCTTCATGCGTCTGCTCTGCCATCTGCCCCTCTCCGGCTCACAGTCCTTGGTCAGCTGCTTCAGCTGAGCCTCTGTGAACATTCTGTGGTTCTTCAGGGTGGGCCCCACGTCATCAGGTTGTGAGAGCAACAGCCATGAAGTGCTGTGAGGCTTTGTGTCCCAGATCAGAAGGGACTTCTGAGTGTGCACACACATGCACACACATACACACAAACACACATATATGCACACACATGCACACAAACACACACACATGCACACACATACACACATGCACACATGCACATATATATGCACACACACATACACACACACACACTTACATGCACACATATATGCACACACAGAAAAACACACACATACACACACACACACACACACACACACACACACACGCACGCAGCCTTTATCCTTCTGAGAACAGAAATTAACAAGAAAATGCACAAAATCAAAACTGCCTGTTCCAGATTTGCTTGAAATCTTGCCTCCCTTCCTCCTCACCTGAAACCTGCCCAAGCAGCGAGTGGCTCCACATCCCTTGACCACAGGCAAGAAGGTCACCTTTCCCCTACCGAGAAACAAATCAGGCTTGACTGACATCGGGGAGTCAGACAAAGCTTCTTTCAGCAAAACACCTCCAGGTGACCGCAGAGAGCCAGGCTTCAGAGAAGCAGCTGTGACCCCTGCACGCTGCCCCTAAGGTTTAAGTGATGTCCCTACCCTGTGCCTGGGACTCAGGGTACCAAGACCCAGCCAGCACCCGGACAGTCTCCGCCCCTCTCCCCTCTTCAGCAGCGATGGGAGTGCATTGCCTTGCATGTGGCCGGCGTCTTCCAGTCCAAGGCCTTCGCTTCTGCTTGCGGTGTGTACCTCGAATGTTCTTCTCATGCAAGCAGCAACTCAAGCGTCACTGACTTGGGATCCCCTCACCTCCCTCTCCCCTTGGGGTACTAGAAGAACCAATATTTGTCATTTGTCCGCCATCTTTCCTCTCTCAGCTTAGCCCCCTAGGGAGACAAGAATCTGTCTGGTTCACTTGTGAGCCCAATTTCCAACCCAATGCTGAGAAGGCTCAGTGGAGGTGCTGGGTGTGGGGTGAGCAGAAGCCCGGGGCTCCAGGGGGAGGGTCCGGCCCCTCAGGAAGCCACCTCCTTGTGCAGTTGCTCCCGGGGGATGGGGGGTCATCAAGCCCCACATTTACAGCACCATTTGCTTTGGCGCCTTTTGGTGAGGTCCCAGGTTCAAAGTGACCAGGGCAGCCCATGCGGGGCGATGAGCAACAGCTGTCCAAGGTCATCAGGGCTGCAAGTGTCTCTCTGGTAGGAAACACCCTCTTTCTTTAGAAGTGAGCTATCAAGTCTGGGCTGGTAGCACAGGTTTGTGATTGCAGCTGCAATGGAGGCAAGGCAGGGGAATCAAAAGTTCAAGGCCCAACTGGGCCATTTAGTGAGATCCTGTCTCAAATAAAGTTCAAAGAAGATAGATAGATAGATAGATGATAGATAGATAGATAGATGATAGATAGATAGATGATAGATAGATGATAGATAGATAGATAGAGATAGATAGATAGATGATAGACAGACAGATAGATAGATAGATAGATGATAGATAGATAGATGATAGATAGATGATGGATAGATAGATAGGTAGATAGATGATAGACAGACAGATAGATGAAAGGTAGGCTGGGGTAGCTCTGGTCTGAGCACTTGCCTGGAGTGCTTGAGGCCCTGCCTCCATTTTCAGTGTCTCAAACACATTATGGCACTAGCACCTCGGGTCTGGCCAACGGCGATCCTTCCTTGGTTCATCCTGAGGGGCGCTTTCCCAGCACTGCTGGGACAGGTGGACAGGGCTCCCGCTTCTTTCTAGGAAGTTCTCCATCAGTCCATGTAGAGCCACGCCACCCCTCCATGTCCATGGCCAAGGTCAGCTGCGGCTCAGTCCGTAGGCTTTGGAAGGGGTGGGGAAAGGGCAGCGGCTTCCACAGAGACTGTGACACATGGAAGAGTCTAGATCTCCATCACATGTTGGCCTGTGTCACAGCAACAGCAGTTCGAAGGCAGTGGAGACCCAGCCTTGGCCCTACTGTGTGTCTCGCGCCTCTGTCCCTACTGTGTGCCTCGCACTGTCCTCACACCCTCCCCTGCATTGTCACCTAGACCTTCCCAGACCCCTGTCACCAGGATCTGAACTCAAGCAGCCGTACTAAAATATGGAGAGGGCTGGGGCCGTGCCTCAGTGGTAGAGTACTTGGTTGGCATGCATGGAGTCCTGGGTTAGGCATTGCAAAGATACTAACTACATAAATAAATACGTATAGCAGACACGGTGCCCTTATCCGTTCATAGAAGAACGCAGATTCGGCACCAGAACCCCAGGGGCAGTGACCAGACCCTAGCATGGCCGTGCAGCTCTGGGAAGTGAGTCCACTCCACCCGGCTACCCATGGTGCCACGGGCAAGGTGGCTGCTCAGCCATGTCACATGTACACCTGAGAACAGCAAGTGAGCTGCCCACCCTTCCTGGTCTCAGCAGGCACCCCGGCTACTCAGAGTCACCTCAGATAATACGAGGAGCCAGCACAGTGCCACAAGACCTCGTTTACAGGATGGTGCGCAGACAGCTGCCGCCTGTCCCAGGAGGTTCTCTGGACTCTTAGCTGATGGGCCTCGCCAGGACAAGCAAGGGCAGACGGGGTTTGTCCCTGCGCTCTGTTTTGTCCCTGGATGTAGAGAAGCCATCTTCAGTGTATATAATGATTACTTTTCTTAAAAAAATGTGCATGTGTGTACGCGTGTGAGTGTGTGTATGTGTGTGAGAGTATATGTGTGAGTGTGTGGGTGTGAGAGTGTGAGTGAGTGTGTGTGTGTGCCATGTGTGTGGGTTACCTACAGAGGTCAGAACTGGAGTTACAGGCCAGTTGTGAGCCACCAGTCGTGGGTGCTGGGAACCAAACTTGGGTCCCTCGGCAAGGACAGTAAGCTCACAGTTACGTAGCCCCAGCTGTCCTGGAACTCACGGAGACCCACCCACATCTGCCTCCTGAGTCCTGGGATTAAAGGTGAGCACCACCACACCCAGCTCGCGGTGAGCACTCTGAGCTATCACTCCAGCCTATTAGTTACTGGTTTTGAGGGTTTGTTTGTTTGTTTTTTAAATTACTTTGGTCGAATACTTGACAAAAGCAACTTAAAGGACAGAGGATTTACTTGGCTCATAGTTAAGAGGGTGCAGGCTATTGTGGCAGCGGGAGCTGGGGCAGGAGGGTGCAGTCCGTCCTGGTGGCCAGGCAGCCAGCCACACTGCATCCAGTCAGGAAGCAGAGAGATGACTTCTGGTGCTCGGCTCACCGTCTCGTGTTTATTCTGTCCAGGACCCAGTCTGTGGGGTGCTGCTGCCTACATTTGGGATGTCTCAACTAACCCTTCTAGAAACTCACTCATACACATACCCAGAGTTTTGTTCCTATGATGTGCTGGCGGGTTATTATGTCAACTTGATACAAGCTAGAGCCATTTGAGAAGGGAGACTCCCACTTAAGAAAATGCCCCCACCAGACTGGCTGTTGGCTAGCCCGTGGGGCATTTTCATGACAGATGATTAATGGAGGAGGGCCCAACCCATGTGGATGGTGCCACGGTCCTGGGTTCTGTAAGAAAGCAGGCTGAGCAAGCCATGAGGAGCAAGCCAGTCAGCAGCACCCCTCCACAGCCTCTGCATCAGCTCCAGCCTCTAGGTTCCTGCCCCGAGGGCCTCAGTGATGGACTAAAGCTGTAAGTTGATACAAACCCTTTCTACCTGCCTTTGGTTATGGTGTTTATGACAGCAACAGAGACCCTAGGACATATGGTGATTCTAAATCCCACCAAGATGGCAAGACTGACCAGGACAGTCTGTAACTCAGGATACAAGAGATGTGGCTAGGTTTCATGGTGTCTTAGTCACCTACCCACCTCCCTCCCTTCCTTCCTTCCTTCCTTCCTTCCTTCCTTCCTTCCTTCCTTCCTTCCTGCCTTCCTTCCTTTCTATGATTTATTTTTATTTTATGTGCATTGGTGTTTTATCTACATGTGTGTCTGTCGGATCCCTTGGAACTGAAGTTACAGACAGTTGTGAGCCGCCATGTGGGTGCTGGGAATTGAACCAGAGTCCTCTGGGAGAGCAGCCAGTGCTCTTAACCGCTGAGCCACCTCTCCAGCCATAATTACATTTTTATTGCCATGGCAAAACACCATGACCAAGGCAGCTTAAAAAAAAAGAAAGCATTTGATTCGACACTAATGGTTCTAAAGGGACTGAGTTTGAGAGTTAGAGAGAGAAAGAGAGAGAGAGAGAGAGAGAGAGAGGAGAGAGAGAGAGAAGGAGAGAGAGAGAACTGGGAATGGTGTGGGCTTTTGAAACCTCAAACCCCACCCCCTGTGATGCTTCTCCCCCTGACAAGGCTACACCACCTAATCCTTCCCA
This sequence comes from Cricetomys ansorgei, assembly GCA_026225945.1. Taxonomy (NCBI): domain Eukaryota; kingdom Metazoa; phylum Chordata; class Mammalia; order Rodentia; family Nesomyidae; genus Cricetomys; species Cricetomys ansorgei. The sequence continues at coordinate 6,903,496 of JAMJFZ010001249.1, forward strand.
AAAAGTTCCAAAAAGTTCACATATACATGCCGACGGGGACCTTTCTCATTCTAACCACCGCAGGGTACTCAGTGAGCACCACATCAGCCCTGTATGCAGTCACTCTATCAAATGCTGGCAGCTGCCAACCCAACACTGAGTCCAAAAAGATTAGGTAACCATCATCCAAAGTTCCCTTCCCCTTCTAAAGGTGCCGTCGGTTGCCACTGCCAGCCCTGTGCAGGGTGCTGGGAAGGTACAGAGGACTGTGGATCTGGAATCAGAGTCCTGCCCTGCTCTGAGGCCTCTCCGACAGGTTTCTCTTGGTGTTCCTTCTGAGTTAGAGAGGAGCCATTTGAGTCTGGAGGTCATACAATGGGGAGCAGGACCTCAGCCAGGTGGGACCTATTCCAGGCAAACAGCCCCACTGTGGGAGCTGGAACCATCTAATTTTAAAACAAGAGATGCTTGAATCAGGGTTCCTGCAAAGAGCCACACGTGAGTCTGCCCAGAGCTGCCCTGGGGCCTTTGAGAGCCACTGGCTCATTTGGCCAGGACCGGAGGTTCTTTGTCCAAGCCAATCACGGGTGTCCTTGCATTAGTACTTCAGCCGTGGGACATCCCACTCTGATGGCGTCTGAGGCCCTGCTGTCTCTCCCACTTAGACCTCACAGCTCTGCGTTGCACAAACACGCTTCTCCCTGCCTCTCAACAGCACCCCCAGCTCCATAGACATCCAGGCTCCCAGGAGCGAGGGCTGCCACTGCTGTGAACCCTGCGTCCCCTCTCCAGCTTTAGCTGCTCTGTGGTAGAGGGGGGCGATGTGATGAAGACACCTCAGCCCACAGAAATTAAAACACTTTCATTCTTTGGCCCTTTAAGGAAAGCTTGCTCACTCTCTGGCTAGACCCCCAAGGTACATGTGTTCACACACAGGAGTAACCATGCCTGGTACCCAGAGACTCTTTTTGTTTGTTTTGGTTTTTTTTTTTTTTTTTGTTTTTTTTGAGACAGAGTTTCTCTGTTGTAACTCTGGCTGTCCTGGAACTCACTCTGTAGACCAGGCTGGCCTTGAACTCACAGAGATCCTCCTGCCTCTGCCTCTAGAGTTCTGGGATCAAAGGCATGTGCCACCACCACCACCACCACCCTGTCCAGAAACTATTAGTTAGTTGATTAAGGTAGCAGCCTAGACATGGGATGCAAAGAGCTTCTGGAAGACTCCGGTGGGTGCCTGGGGCTGTGGTGTCACTTCAGAAGCTGCCGGGAGGTACGGCTGACAGATGCCTCCGCTGTGGGCCTACGGGAGGGACAGACACAGGTGTGGTGGACATGTGAACAGGCACAGGCTATCTCGGCCCTTCCCCCCCCCCCCCCCCCCGTGTCCAAGTATGAACACAGCCAGCGTGAGCACAGGGAGGTCTCTGTGTGGGCCTGTACAGCTGTGCTCTGACCAGCCAGGCCTGCTTGCTGACCACGGTCAAAGTGGCTCCCGCATCCTGACGCTTGCTCTGTGCTCACCATCAGGTCCTTCCAGCTGGGTGAGTTCCCTTTTGCTAAGCAGAGAAGGCGAATGTCTGAGACCCGAGAAGGCTCAGAACTTCTCCCTGCCACCGACACCTCAGGCAGGAATCCTCACCCAGGATTTCGGCATCCCCAGGCTGGGTTACGCATTCATGGCTCTCTGTGCACCCCAGAGCTCCTCATGCCTGCGCTCGGTGCCTAGAGAAGAGACCCCGATCTGCTCTGCAAATGACAAGTGTTACAGCAGTGGCCGCAACAAGTCCTGCGGCTTCTCTCTCACAAATCTTTTATTTTTGGCCCGAGACAGCTAATGTGTGGCCAACGTCTCCAAGGAAACCAGGACGCCCAGAGCAAGCTGTACCCGATCCCTACGCTAAAACCATCCCGCAGCTAATTCTGGCCTTGCTGGTTTATTTATTTAATTACTTTTAGACCCCGAGGATCATTTTACACACTTTCCTGACAAATGCTACCACCAGACACATGCGTGCAGGCCTGCGACCATGTGCCCGTTTCTGCACGTGTGGTGCGTGCTGTGCGGGTTTTGCATGGTTTATGTATACTCGAGCATTGTATGCATGTGCTTTTGGGTACAGATGTATATGTCGCATGCGTCTCTGATTGTACATGGTGTGTGTGATATGTGTGTATGCTGTGCCTGTCACTGTGTGTTTACATGTGGCTATGTAATGTGCTATATGTTTTTACGCTGTATACTGTGTGTTTGGGTACATGTAGCATGTTCCCTTTGCAGGGATCTATGGTTTTGTATGTATATGTGCTGCAGGAGTATGTATTGTTGGCAATGTATATGTATTTATGTATGGTATGTATATATGTATATATAGTATGTATTTATATGTGGGTTTTGCATACTGTGTGCGGTATATCACATGGGTGGTGTCTATTGCGTGCATGTGCTGTGTATTTTCAGCACTGGGCATATTTGTGCGTGGTGTGTTGTTCTATTCATACTGTCTGTGCATGTGAGTAATGGACTGGGTGGGCTGTTTGTTCTTTCTGTGTATGTGTGTACTATGTGTACATGTATCACGTGTCTGTGTATTTATGTGCTCTCTATGTTGTGCCTCTGAATGTGTCTCTGTGTTCTGTCTTGCATGGGACATGTTTTGTGCTGTACATATGCCCATGTGCATGTTTTGTGCCTGTACTTGGGTGTTTCTATGTTGGATGTGCATGGCTTTTTAAATATTTATTTTATTCTCTGTGTGTGTGTGCTCGTCATGACACGTATGTGCAGGTCAGAGGACAGCCGCGGGATGGATTCTGTCTCCATCCCGTGGTCCCTGGGTTCGACTATCAGGTTATCAGGCGTGGGTGCGCGGGTCTTTACCCTCCGAGCCACCTGTGTGAGTTTTCGATGTGTTGTATGTGTTGCTGTGGCTTCTGTGTGCCACCGTGCGCTTGCCTGGGATCTCTGTGCTGTGAAGGTGTCTGTGGTGCCACATGTGCTGTCTGCGTGTTGTACGTGTCTCACGGTGTCTGTATATGTGGCGTGCCATGTGTGGTGTCTGTCTGTCATGTGTATCCTGCATGGCGTCTCCGAATGTGCTCACACACTCTGTCCTCACTGGGAGCTCCTACCTGTGGTTGACATGGGAGGGACGGTGCGCTCTCTGTTGCCTGACCGCCATTCTCCACCTCCCCTCTGCTTCCTCCTCTTTTCCTCACCTCCTCTTTCCTTTCTTTTTTCTTTTTCTTTTATTTCCTTTCCTTCCTGCCCTTCTTTCCTTCCACCCTCCCTCCTCTTTCTTTCTTCCTTCCCTTCCTCCCTTCTTTCCTCCCTTCTTCCTTTCTTTCGACAAAGTCTCATTCATCTCAAGCTGGCCTGGAGCTTGCTGTGTAGGCAATGATGACCTTGAATTCCTGATCCTCCTGCCTCTACCTTCCAAGACTGGGATGACGAGCGTGCACTGTCACAGCCTGCTGGCTGACAGTGAGCTCTGGTGCTATTGATATTGGGGACACGCCTCCTCTCTGGGAGGGCATTATCCTAACGGCCAAAGTTTGGTGTCCAGTCTCCCTTCCTAGTGACGGAACTGAGGAAGCTGTGACTCGGAGAAGCCAGGGTCCTCAGGCTGCAGGAAGTGGACACAGAGTGTGGTGAGACAGAATGCACATGGGGTCAGACGAGGCCAGCTTATCACAGACAGGCCTCAAGAGCAAAGGGCAGCCCAGAATCCGTGTAAACCGCCTCTCAGGAACACAGCCTGGGCGCATGGGGTCTGGTCTGTGTGTGTCGCGTGCTGCCTGAGGGACTCTGAAAATACCCTGCCTGGCTTGCTTTATGTCCCAGGTACTACGTGACTCACTGAGCAAAGTGTTGTAAACATACGAGTCCACCAGGAAGGGAGACGTAGGCAGGCTTGTTCTAGAATGTTCCCCCTGACCTTAAGACTGTATTTTGGGCATATTCTACATTCTACATGGGGACAGCAGAGTGGGACAGAGCTGTGTAGGTGGAGACCGCCTAGTAGTACAACAAAAGATAAAGCCCTCGTGTGCACACTGCCTAGGACCAGAAGGAAGTCTCTTCCTCGATGGTATGGCCAAGGTTCAGGGTTGGTCAGCACTGGTTGGGTAGACGCACACACCCCCTCCTTACCCCCACTCACTAGCTATGGGGATGGGGTGTTCTGATTGGCCAAATGTAAGTCACGCCCATCTCCAAAGCAGGGATGGTGAGCAAAACCCAGCTCGACCTCAAGGACTGATCAGGCTGATGATGGTGGTTGGGGTCCCTGAGAAAAGTGAAAAGTATTCTTAGCAAAATGGATACTCACAGGCATGGTCGGTGACCTTGTCTTATCTATGGACTGTAGTAGTAAGCTGCTGTGGCTCACCAAGAGCGACAAGGAGACGTTCTCACACGTGCAAACTCTGCCAGACCTCAGCAGAGGGAACCACCATCCTGGCCAGCTCCATACTCGATTGACAGTGGAACCCCGAGCCTCTGAGCTCAGGTGTTTTATTGATTCAGAACTCCTCAGGTGTTCTACTGATAGCACATGCAGATCATTAGCAATCAAACGTCCCCCACAGAAATCCAACACCTGCAGACAATACAAGATGCCCTAGACAGCCCCTCATCCAAGAGTGCATGAAACAATTATTTTATATATAACTGAAAATAAACTGCAACAGTGGATGGATGATTCCCCCAAACTGCCCTGCACCCCAATCTACATTTGCATCTCAGACCCACAGTCCCAACTCTGCCTGGCAGAGTCTGTTTGGAAGTCCCACAGTGTCTCCGCCTGTCCCTTCCCCACAGGGAATCACTGCAGTTCCGAGGCCCCATGGCATCCTGGCTGGTCTGCAAACTCACAGAGATCTATCTGCCTCTGGAGTACTGGGATTAAAGGTGCACACTGCCATACCCTGTGTTTTTCTGGTTCTTAAACCTTGTAGAACTGCAAGTTAAGTCACAGGTGCAGCCAAGTCGCCTGTCGGAGTGTCCTGCTGTTACCCTTGGTACCAACCCCAGCCAGCAAGTGTCCAGGCACAGCCTTTGGGCTTGAATCATCAGTGCTTGTGTAGCTTGGGGTCTTGTTGACAGGCTCTTGCCCTCAGTGACCCCTCTTCACTGACTCCCTTGTTGGCAATGATGTGCAGTGTCTGGCCCAGAGGCATCACAGATACCTGCAGAGGCCTCTGCTGTACCGTTTGCACTCCCTTTCTCTTCTCTAAGCGGACGTGATCCAACAGCATCTGCTCTGCTAGCTCAGAGTCCTGGAGACCCAAAGTGCAGGGAGTCATTTACACAAAGATACAGATATGGTGCACTTTCCCAGAGTGGCCTGTACTGTTGTCTTTAGAGTCCTTGCCCCACAAGCACAGATGGCAGATATCAGCTCTCTAACCTCTTGGACATCTTCAGCAAGAGGTAGCAGGGTTATTAAATAACAGACAGCAAGTTAAATTTGACTTTTGGATAAGAAATGACTAATTTATTTGTGTAAGTATATGTCAAATATCACACGGGAAATGTTCATACTGAAAACACTTCTTTGTTATCTGAAACTCATACCTACCTGGACATCATGGGTTCTGATTGGTTGGCTCTAGCAGCCCTACCCAACAGAGAGAAATCAGACAAATCTTCAAGTACAAGTTTGCATTAGCTATCTCCTGCTGTGTAACAAATTATCTTGAACTTTGCAGCTTCTAGGACATGATCTTGTGGTCTTAGAGCTGCTGAAGTCAGGGGTCAGAGGTTAGGGAGCAGGCTGTTCAAGCTCCTTCTACCAGGTAGAGCAAGTTGGTGCCTGGGGCTGTGGGCTTCCCTGTAGGACTGGAAAGCAGAGCCTGAAGCTCAGTTACCCAGCCTGTGCAGTTGCAGGAAGGGCATAGGCTTCTGAGTTGTGCTCACTCTCTAACTCAGCCAACATCTATTTCAGTCCCATCTACCCGTCCACCTTCTTCTTTGTTACTGTTTTTGCTGCCAGGAACTTCCGGGTCACAGGGTCATGTTGTTAGTCACTTGCAGGGATACTAGGCTTCAGAAGAACCACTCCTGCTAGACTACATGATGTCAGCTTCACAGCATTTGGAGTCCCCTAGGAGACACAGCTCTGGGGATGTCTGTGAGGATCCTTCTAGAGATGCTTCCCTGATGAGGGATGACCCATCCTGAATGTGGGTAGCACTGTATTATGGTCTGGGGTCCTGGACTGTGTATAAAGTAAAATGGTGCAGTGAGCCAAATACAAATATTTCCTGCTCTCTTCTTCCCAGTCTGCCCAGATAGGGGAGCACCAGCTCCATCTTCCTGATGCTGTGAATTCTGCCATGACTTCTACACTGTGGAGGGCTGGATGCTCTTAACTCATGAGCCAAAAAAGGGGGGGGGGGCGGTTCTGTCAGATATTTGGTCACTGTGATGAGAAAAGTAACTAATACAAAAGTTACTACCAGGAGTGGGGTTGTTGCTGCAACTAACCTGAGCAAATGGTTCACAGGTCTTTGGAACTGGCTTATAGGAAGAATGTGCAAGAGTCTGGAGCTTTGGACCAGAGAGCTATTAAATATAAGTAGATTTTCACGGCTGTTCTAGTGGGAGTTTGGAAGACAAGGATGCAAGAGAAATGTGGGCTGAGGAGTTGGTGCTTGGGAGCTTTGGGAGGAGAACAAGGACCTGGGATGAAGGCCATTCATTTCTCTTCTGGTGAAGAGCCTGGCTGCGTCCTGCACACATCCTGAAAAGCTGGAAGAAGCTTAGTTCAGATGAGCTAAATCCTTTGACAGAGGAAATTTAACGACAGCACTGCTTTCAGGCTGTGGTGTGGCTACTGCTCACAGTGTTTATCGAGGCTCACAGTGACATTCAAAGCAGGAGGCATGCAATGTACACAGCTTGGAATGAAGGGAACATGAGCGACAGGGCAGATAGACCCGGTGCAGACAGGGCAGTAACTGTTAAAAAGACAGATACCATTAAGGGGAAACCTTGTGTCTACAGGGAGATAATAAGGGCAAAACCACCCATGGAAAGTTCCCACTTGTAAAAATGTAGTTTCACCCGAAAAGAGAGAGAGCCTGACATGAGGATATCATCTCAGGGATTCTCTGCTCCAAAATGGCAACCTTTGGGGGTGTTTTCCTTAGTTTGGTGGCAAAGATACCCAGAGGTTCTTGCAGTTATGGTCCAAGGACACCAGGCTACATCTCAAGCGAGATGCAGAGTCTCGCACCTTTCACGGGGTGTTGGTTTCCCAAGCATACAAAAATCCAAGACTTACAGGGTCATGGAAACTTGCACCAAGGTTCTAGAAAGCATTTCAGGCTAGGCCATACGTGACAGGGCTGGAATCCCATATGGATCCCATAGGGCTCCAGGAGGCACTGCGTGAGGCTGTGGAGGTTCACGTACCAATGGGGGCCCTAAGACGTTGGAGATGCCAGGACCACGTGCTATCCACCGAGGAAGGCTGCAAGCAGAGAGGTGTTCAAGAGGAAGGCTACCTGTGCTAGAGGGAACAGCCCCGAGGTAGAGAGGGCGTCACTGTCCCAGCCGTCGCTGCCCGTGCCTCTACAGTCCTCAGGATGGTGGCACAGAGCTGCAGCGTTTGGTGCTTGCTCTGTTGGGTTTTGCTTTGGTCTGATCTTTCCTGGCTCTGTCCCCAGTGTGTGTGTGTGTGTGTGTGTGTGTGTGTGTGTGTGTGTGTGTGTGATGAAAATACTTATTCTGTGCCACTGTATACTGGAAATACTTTTTGATTTTACAAGGGCTCATGGTTAAGAGACCTGGGTCGTGGGTCTTTCAAGAGACTTTGAACTTTGGTATAGTCTCCAGATAGCTACAGCCCATCTGCCACCTGGTGTGTAGTGTCAGAGACACTCTGAGCTGGGGCCATCTAACCGGACCACAGTGAATCCCCAGACCACAGAAACCATGAGAACAAACGGCTACTGGTTGAAAGGGCTATGCTACCTGGTTCTAATGTTAGTTCTTCAAGAGAACAGCTTCGGTGGAAGACAGGGGCTTCTCCTAGGGAGTGCTCAAGATGGTGGCTCTCCTGCCCAGACAGTCGTAGTGATTGTGAGCGTCTGTGGATGGACAGAAACCAGGAGGCTGAGCCTCCTGCTTGGGCCTTCCTTGCTGGGCACACTCGGCCCCACAGCCAGGCCTACGCCACCCACCTGCCCATCTGCTCCCTCCCTGCCCACTCCTCACCCCCAGTCACCGGCTCGCCTCTCTAGATGGGGGAGCATCTCGCAGCTCCTTTCCTTCCTCTGCAACTCTGTCCATCAATTGCATAAATAAGGACACCGCCATGTTGCGGAATGCAGAGCAGAGCTGCGGAGAGGGAAGGCTTGGCTGCACCCTGCGGCTCTAGAGAGAGGCCATGATTTGTCCTAAGTACAGAAAATGAATTGCACATTTCTGAAAATGAAAATAGCTAAGTTGTTTTTTTTTTTTCAATCTCCACCCGCCCCCAAATATAAAAGCAGTACATGCTCGTGGCAAAAAATAGACAAAACAGAAAATTATAAGAAGAAAGAGTGGAAAGAATCCAGAATCTCACTGCCCAGCAACGCTACTTTTAACATTTCTCTGCATTTTTTTCCAGGCTCATTTCTATGCAGCTTTGCACACACGGGTCTCTCTCTCTGTGTTTAAATATATATTGAAGCAAAAATAGAACCATACTACGAATGCTGGTTAGCGGCTTGCTTTTTTCCCACTTAACTATCGCAGCTTTCCACGCCAGCGAACACAGGTAGATAGTCATCTTTCAGGGCAGGAGCATGCGCATTTGGCAGCAGGGGGTCCTTAGGGCAGCCACCCCTGCTGTGGGGCAGAGAACATCCTGGTACTTGGTGGTCTGTGTCAGGGCCTGTCTCCCTATGGGTGGGATTGCTGCTTCAAAAGACATGCTCACAGCATGTGAACAGGCGTTGTAAGAATTCTAACTGAGGTTTTAGATCCGGGCCATGGAGTGGGTCTGGGCTTGTCAACAGTCTTGGTCAGGTTTTCATGTGCTCTTGGAGCCTCAGTTTCCTTCATCTGTCCAACGCCTGGGTTGGAGAAGGGAAGCTAGCGCGGTGGTCAAAGCATTTGGGGTGCAAATGAAAGGACTGGAGTTCAGATCCTCAAAACCTAGGTAAACCTACAGGGTGGGTGAGGTGTCCCACTTGTAATTCCAGCCTTGGAAGGTGAAGATAGGGGAGCCCCTGAGCTAGCTGATCGGTGAGACAGGAAGCTCTGGATTTGAATGAGAGACCCTGCTTCAGTGGGTAAGGTGGAAGAGTAATCAAGTGACATTCCCAACCTCAACCTTGGGCATGCAGGCACGCGCCGCGCGCGCGCGCACACACACACACACACACACACACACGTAGTTGTACACCTACTGAACTGCTCCATCAAGGAAGAGACAGAGGCATTTTCATAGGTGCAAACCCTGCCAGACCTCAGTAGACGAAACCATCATCCTGGCAAGCACCATACTGGGCAATAGAATCCTGAGCATCTCGTCTCAGAGGTGGTTTTTATTGATACCTAAGCTCCTCAGGTGTTCTATTGATAGCACCTGCAGATCATGAGGAATTTGTATAAAGCTAACACCTGCAGATAACACAAATACTAAGACCTTGTAGCCTTTCACCCAACAAACAACCATTTTAAACACAACTAACAATAAACTTCAGCAATATTTCCTCCTTTCTTTATAAGACTATCAAAAAAATATTGCTTTATCTCTATAACACAATCTAACACTATACTAGCAAAACTATTTACAAGAGGAACGAACAAACACAAGGACAGGACCCAGTGAAACTAAACATCTATCAAGCTTTTCGAAATGACAGCAGAAAACCATTATCAATGTCCAGTTATCTGTAATTCACTCACGATCTTCTGGGCTTCTCTGAAGGGCTTGGATCACTTCTCTGGCTCTGTCCTCTGCAATACACACAGCTTGTCCTCCAGGCTCTGGCTGGCTCCACACCACTGCTGCTGCTGTCCTTGGTGGTCATCCCATGGTACTGGCATCTCAAAACCACTGGAGTCTTCTGCTGCAACTGGGCTTTGCTTTCACCAATAGCTTCTCCTGGGCTCTTTTCATGGTGCCAAGCCTCAACTTCTCTCCATGACCCCTTCATGACTTTAAAACCAGTACCACCTGGGTGACTCTTACACCTTACCAATTTCAGCTGCCAACACAAGATACAATCTTGGCCAGTTCTGGAAGACAGCTTTTGTGTGCTGACCCTGAGGAAATATTTTCCAGACTTTAAGATAGAATCTGGTTTGCAGGAAAAAAACAACTGGTCAGTTCATGTTTGAATTCAAAGTTCGGTAGAACCGTCTAAAGACTTCTTCATCATGCAGCAACCGTCAGTCCTGATTCCTTTGGTGAGTGTTTTCTCAGCATCACTGCAGATGAACCTTGTCTGCAGGAAGGGCTCCCTCATGGGGTGGACTTCTCATCACCGTAGCAGGTGTGTCTTGCCAGGACCACCTCACCAGTTTCTGGACCACTTGTAGTCACATTTGCAGAAAAGAACTGTTTAGTTTAAATAAGGGGCTTCTTGGCTCCAAGGCCCAGATTCCACAGCAGGGGGTCCTGGGCTGGTGGGAAGAATCCCCAGCTGAGACATCCTGGTGGTCTGACATTCTTTTTTTTTTAAAAACCACCTCTGTGGGGAAATAGACAACCTTCTTTATAGACCCAAAACAAGACTCTGAGTTTCACACACACACAAAAGCTACCAGAAAATTCAGTTTATGGAACAGTATGCTCTGGTTTCTGTTTCCCATTTCCCGGGCCCTGGCTACTGCTGCCAGCAGGAAGGAATGTCGGCTCCACGATCAAGAAAAAAACATTTAGAACCTTGCTTTCTAATGCTTTGACAGACCCTGACAAGGTTCTCGTACTTTACCAGAAGGACTTCTCAATGTTTTCAGTATCCTTTATCTCTACATAGCTCTCTCTTATAGAGCTCCCTTTTTTCCTGGCTCCCTCTGTGGAGTCTATTCTCTCTTATTTATTTAGTAATTTCATGGCCTTTCCTCTTCAAAGATGCTTATTTCCTTCCTCACTCTCCTCTTCCTTCAGGAGACTTCATTAATACCTTAGTCTCTGCTCTTCAGGAGTTCTGAGCTCCAATCCAACTTTATCAGACTCTGTGCCATCTGGGGTGTCTTTCTCATTCCTCCTCGTCTCCATGTTGGATGTGGCTGACATGATATCAGTGCCCCACACTGGTGCATCACTTGTAGCGGTACAGTGCTGTGGCGGCTCAGCAAGGAAGACACAGTGGCACATTCATAGGTGCAAACCCTGCCAGACCTCAGCAATGGGAACCACTATCCTGGCAAGTACCATTCTGGACAGTAGAACCCTGAGCATCTCATCTCAGAAGTTTTTATTGATACCTAATATCTGCAGGTGTTCTATTGATAGCGTGTGCAGATCATGAAGAATTTACATAAAGCCAACACCTGCGGACAACACAAATGCCAAGGCCTAGGCAGCCCTTCACCCAAGATGCACAAAACAATCATTTTAAACATAACTAAAAGTAAATTTCTGCAATACACACACACACACACACATGTTCGTGCACCCCACCACCACCATGTGTGCCCCCACATAGGCAAATGTGCACATACACAAGCCCATGAAAATGGAGAAATAAAATAAATGGGCGGATTGATCTAGTCGCACCAGGAGTCCACAAACTGGCATGAACTTAGGACCCTGAAGACTGGAGCCAGCCAGCTTTTCAAAGAGTCAGAGGTCTCCATTGGCTTTCTTGTTCAGAAGGTGCTTTGGAGAGCTTGGTATCTCCTAGGAGATGGAGAACCACAAGAGCATAGTGGCTTCCAGTGTGCTCGCCCTTCGCAGTGTTGTTAGGGACTTGGTACTTGATTCTGGTTCATAAACTTCTTGTATGAGCTCAGGAGATGGGCCTCAACGCCTGCATTCAGATGAGAGAGAGGCCGCCCGGAGACACCAGTGCCAAGGCCTGGTGGAGCAGAGCTGGGGATCCTGTCCAGTGTTGTGTCTGCTCAGACTGAACGCTACCACAGTGGGAAAAAAAGACTTGTCGGGCCAGAAGGACACAGGGTCAGATCCCGACCCTGTCTCCTCAGAGGCTGTTGTGGAGCCGAGTAAGCCTTCAGGGAGACAGAACAAACAAATACATGAGCCAAGAGAGTGACATAGCTGCGGTTGTGGTCCTGTTGGGACAGTCCGGGAAAACGGGGAGGAGGGGAGGGGCCTTGCTTTGTGTCGGCAGGTCCGGGAGGGTCTTCCCAAACCTCACCTGAGCCCAAAGCTGCAGAGAGAGGGTGTCTCCTTGGGGAATTAGCTAGGACACACCCTGCCAGGTACACAGGCCGTGCAGTGGGTGAGGCCTTGGTGAAGAAGCAGCCAGGGGTGGAGGAAATGTGCAACCTCGGCATCTTCGTGTTACTGCAGGAGAGACTGAGGCACAGAACTTTGTACAAGTTCACGGGGGGGGGGGGGGGCTGGCTAGCACAGAGCAGGGGCTTCCAGTTGCAGGCCTTAGTGGTTGAGTCCGTGTGCTTCACCGGCACATGAACCACAGCCTTCTGGATATGTAAAAGAAGACAGAATCCTGAGTTATATGTGAAATGTCCTGATATTTCAATTTTGGCAACCAGTTTAAAGTAAGCTAAAATAAATCAAGTGTGGAGAGCCAGCCCTACGGGCCCGTTGCAGAGCTGGTCTTACGATTTAGTCAGTAGAGTAGACCTCTGTGTCTCTCCACACCTGCAGGAATGCAGCCAGGTGGCTGTAGTTCATTAGGCAGAGAACAGGAGCAGGCTGGGCCCCTGCTCCCCTCCCTCCATGAAGTATGGGCCCTGTGTTAGTTACTTTGCTGTTGCTGTGAGTGACAATATCCTGACAACAACATCTCAGAAGCACAGGTTTATTCTGGCTGCCAGTTCCAGGTACAGCCTATCAAGTGGGGAAGTTGAGGCTATAGGAGCTTGAAGTACCATCGTGTCCACCATCAGGAAGCAGAGAGTGATGGACACCTTCTGCTGCCCAGCCCCCTTGCTCTATTTAAACAGTCTAGGATCTGAGCGAGGGAATGGCACCACCCACAGTGGGCAGGTCTTCCCAGCTCAATTAATCCAATCACAGTCTCCCAGAGACACGCCCAGAGGCCAGTCTCCCAGGTTACCCTGGGCTCTGTGAAGTTGACGATTAACAATGACCATTATAGCCCGCTTCCTTCCTACACAGCTCACCTCGAGCAGACCTTGAAAAGAGCATATTTCTGGACTGGCCTCTGCTCTTGTTCAAGCAGGTAGACCAGTAGATCTCTCCCTGCCGCTTTTATCTTGTGTTTTGTGCATCTATCTCTGTAAGTCGTGATGACATTGGTGCCCTACACAGTACATAGCATCCAACTGGGAGGACCACGCCCACGTGGCACAAATGTCCAGACACCTGGACCGGTGTTGCAGAGACCCATTTGAAAAGTCAGGTTGGAAACAACCTAAAGGCCCACCACTACGTGCAGATGGCTAAGTGGCAGTATGGAGGCCTGCTGGGCACCGGGAGCTGTCTGCGAGAACGGGACTAGAGCTGACCTTGTAGCTGTGGCTCTCAGCTCTGTCTTCCCTGACGACTTGTGTTCATAAAGTTTTATTGGCACACAACTGAGCACACCTGTCTACATGGAACGTCGTTAACTTCGAGGCTATGCGGTGACAAATATCAATAGGGAAAGCAAGAAAGAGGGCTAGAGAGATGCTCAGCCATTAACAGCGCTTGCAGAGGACCCAGTTTGGCTCCCAGGGCCTGTGTCAGGGGACTCACAGCCCCTGTAACTTCTACCCTCTACCCTCAGGGGAACTGGAGCCTCTCTCTGGCCTGTGAGGCTGCTTGCACTCACATGCACATACCAGCAGGCACACACGCATCTACACATAATTTTTTTTTTTTTTTAAAGAAAGGTAACACAGTTGCAGAGGCTAAATATTTATGCTCTGATCCTTCAAGGAAAAAATTTACTGAGCCATGAATAGCACCAATTACTACCAAGGTGGAAAGTGTCTCGGGGCCTGTTGTTACTTGGGAGGAAGGAAGGAAGGGAGGGAGGGAGGGAGGGAGGAAGGGAGGGAGGGAGGGAGGGAGGGAAGGAGGGAGGGAGGGAGGGAGGGAGGGAGGGAGGGAAGGAGGGAGGGAGGGAAAATAGAATAATTTGGGCGTTGTGAACAAGGAAAGACAAATGAGCTACAGATGCACACGCTGGTGTGTCTGACTGGTAGACACCCTGGAATCTCAAGACACAACGAGCCTTGCTTGACTTCAGTGAGCTTTGAGACACTCCGAAGGATGCACACGTTCTCTTAAACTTTCCTGGTGAAGGTCTTTTCATGGGAGAAAAGACCTGAAGAGGCAAAGTCACAGGCCTGAGCTCGCACAGCTTTAAGTACCGAGCTGGAATTCCAATCCAGACCTCTTAGGGAGAGAGAAACCTGTTTTAGGTTACGAATGCCCATATGTTTGTTAAGTATGGTACAAGATGGATCCACACAAGTCTGACTCCAGCACTCTCTGCCACCCCTAAGCCACCTCCTTGAGGTTATATTTACCCAAGGAGCTCAGATGCATCTTCAGGAAAACCCCCATTTGGCTTGGGCTCCACCACTCTGAGCTGGCACACTGGGAGTTGTGGAGTATTTTCTAAGACACTGTATTTTATGAGTGTTCTTGACATGCTGATATTTCACAGTGCGGAGTCTCAGGGTGGCTGCTAATGCAGCTCTAATGGTGCTAAGGTGATTAGCTGAGACAGGCTTTTAGACAGCGCTTGTGAAAGGTGTTAAGAAGTCTTAAGCGCCTTAGTAATATTCCCACTCATCACAGACTGCACCCAATTAGGCTGCTTCGCTTCACGTTGCCCAAGGAAAGAATGAAGTCTACTAGAAGGTGGGTGGAGTGTTCTAGAACATAGGAGGAGCTGTTGCCAGTTTGGGCCAATTAAAAGGGGAGGAAAAGTACACACACACACACCCTGCCGAGAGCCCACATCTCAGAGAGAGGACCCTGCTGTGAAGAAAGGGGCGGGGCCTGGGCTCCAGCCCTGCAGGCTCCTCCAGGGATGCAGGATGCACCAGGCACCTGAGCCAGCCCGCTCCCTGCACCGACCCTGTCATTTCCAACCCCCATCCTCTGTAGTGCCTCTCTCAAGCCTTTGCTAATTTAGGGCAAGTTTTTAAAATGTTTGTATAACATTAGAAAAGTTCTGGAGGTGAAACCAGTGATGGCTTACCTGACACCTGTGAGGCCCTGGGCTCCACCTGCAGCACCCCCAGGGTTATCACAAAACACGGCAAACATACAGCCCGTATCATAAAATATAAGGTACAGAGTCTGTGACACACGCGTGCGCATTATAGCAATGCAGAATATAACATGTGGAAATTAGATCTCTGCTTCTTGTATGAATATATTAACAATTACATCATCATCATCATCATCATCATCATCATCATCTAACCTCATCCCAGCTAACTTCTCAGGGCTTCTTCCTGTGGTCCACCCCACTTCCCCCTGAACCTCTCTTGCTCACCCACCCTTCCAAATTATTCCAAAGGAAATCCTGGACGTGGCCGGCTCTATCCCCAGGTTAAGTGTGAACTCTGTGTGACTGCGTTAAAGGAGAAGCTGCGTATGGAAAAATGAGGGCACATGGAGGATGGTGCCGAGGCAGTGCTGCCCAGTGGGCTAGCCTTGGACTCAAGACCCTGAGGTCTCAGGGAGTGTTAATGGTGCAGAGGAACACTTGGAATTTTTATGTTACGAAAAGCTTTTTGGTTTAACTGACTAGTCACTAGAGGTTCGAGTTCCCACCCCAGCTGTGGTGCAGCTGTTTACGAGTTGGAATTGGAATGCTTGATGCAGGTGGCTGTAGTTTGGTTGGGCACAGACATTCTGGCACCTGTACCTTGTCTTTGGGATTGCGTGCCGCATGGGTTTATGGGAACTTTTGGTTTAGGGCATCAAAGGTCTGAAGCCCCGAGAGTCGGTGTGGGCGTTGGGTGTTGGTTGGTGGTTCGTTTGGATTGGTGTCATCAGTTAGTGTGAGAACAGAGGTTGGAGAGATTCGAGCTTAGGACAGCCTAAAAAGAGGCTGTGAAGATTTCTGCTTTCTCTCTTTCTGTTTTAAGGCCGCTTGTAAAAGCGGTGAAGATTTCTGTCTTTCCTTTCTCCTTCCCTAAACTGAGGGCAAAAAATTCTAGTATACTGCTTCAAACAGAGGTGTCACCAGAGATGCTCTCTGGGCAGTGGGGGGAGGGTGAGAGGAGGAACTTTTTGTCTGTGCAGTGTGCAGTGTGCAGTGCCTGGTACCAGACCTGAGCATCCTATGGGATCCCACTAGCCTGTCTATTGTCCAATGTGCAGGCAAAGTATCAGTCAGCGTTCTCTAAAGGAACAGAACTGATAGGAGGAGTATATATATGAATACGTGAATATATGGGATAT